>CP139501.1:207395870-207615348 GCA_021014915.2 Artemisia tridentata subsp. tridentata
CAAAGGTGGAGTGACATCGACTTGTCAGGGATTAAAGCAATGCTCGGTTTTCTAATGATGTCCTCTCCACTCAAGAGTCCTGAAAATGTGAAGTTTTGTCAAGATCTGGAAAGGAAAATAAATGAGCATCCTAACCAACATGAGCTGCAGTCAAAGAAGCCCAAGCTTGAAGCCCTTGGAATCAAGTTGAACTGATGACCTGCCTGAATACCCACCACTATCCCTTTTGTACTTAGTTTTGTTAGGACTTGTAAATGATATCAATAAGATGATGTTTTTTTATTATTTCAGTGTCCTTATTTACATTCTAGTACATTCAGTATGAGTAGAAGTCTTTAGCTCACTCATATCTGATCAAAACACTTAGGAATAATTTATATCCAAATAGGGGGAGATTGTTGGGTCATGAAAAACCCAAGAATGCTTCAAACATGATTTGGACACAAATTAACTAAGTGTTAACTTAAACCGAGAACAATTCAAGTCACTGAGAGAACAGCCTCTCAGTGAGTCATCTTCAGGATGCTTAAGGCGAATTCAAGAAGAAGGATTCACTACTCAGGAAGGCGGTACTCCCTGAGTAGGACTTAAGCCAAAGAAGAAGATGATGGTTCAGTGAGTGTTGGACAAGAACTCACTGAACCCCAGTCTCCTCAACCAACAAAGTGATTGAAGGACTGAGGAACCAACGCCTGAAGAAAAGGCGGGAACAATAGGGAAAAGATCTGAGAAGATAATAGTGTCAGCCCAACACTCTTCTCTTGTCAGATCCAACCTTCCCTATTGCGGCTAAAAGTCATGGAGTGTCAACCAACAACTCCCAAAGTCTTATTAGCCCTTTCCTATTGGTTCTTGGAAATGACAATTACTATTTGTAATTGTCAGACACGCAACCTCAACAACTTGTATTATATTTAATCACTTATACTTAGATTACTTGTGTATAAATAGATCAGATGGGAGAGAAGTTAAAGTGTGCTTTGTATATTTAAAGTCTTGAACTTTTACAAAGGAACTTCTCTCCTACAAAGAGTATACAACTCACTGAGATAGCTCAGTGGGTATATTGTTACTACTCAAGCAAAACTTGAGTTTCGATAGGAGACACCCCATACCCTTGTCTATTCAATCCCAAGTGTTTGTTCCTCAAAACACTTGGGTATAGATTCTTGGAATCATTTCTAATAAGAATTTAAACGTTGAAAAATACTGTTGATTTTATATTCACGTTTTATAACTGTTAGAATTATCCTTAAACATTGTATTAGTCATTAACACAAATAGATTAACTTTCTAGTTAACTCTAATCGTGTAAAGGGACCAACACATAGGTTATAGCTTATTTGATCTTATTATGAATTAAAGTTTGGAACTTTGATGTCAAGTTAGCTTTTTATTTAATAAAGTTTGAATCTTTGGTGTCAAGTTAGCTTATTTAAGCTTATTATTGAATAAAGTTGGAGTCTTTGGTGTCGTATTAGCTTATTAGAGCTTATTATGGGATAAAGTTTGAATCTTTAGTTTCGTGTCAAATTTATTTGGTTTATTGTTGGAAAATGGTCGTTTTTCTAAGACTTGGCAAAGTAAGAATAAACAAACGGGTCATGCCAATTTTCGTTAGAATTTTACACTTACAAATATTACTTAAACATATCTTCTAAAACTAACAACAAAAAGTCCAATCCACGACCACTTCGGCTTATTTTGATTTAAAAGGATTTTTGGTTCTGTGTCGAGCTTAGTTGGGTAAATTTTGGTCGTTGGTTTAGTGTTTGGCAAATTGAGCTTATTAAGATTGCCATTGTCATTTTTGCAAAATATTAATGAAACAAGTTGGTTAAAATGGTTATTTGGTTAAATGGTCATTTCAAAAGGTATAGTTGTTGTTAGAAATTGTTTTGACATAAAACGGACTTATAACGAAAAAGATATGGCGACTTGAAGTTTTTGACGAAAACTATATTATTTACTAAAAATCTCATTTTTATGGAAACTTTAACAGTTATTTTTATCAGGTAACTTTATAATCGTTTTTGGGCGTTGAGAATCCGGAAAACACTTAGAGTCTTAAAGGATCATTTTCGTATTATTTTCATTTAGTCGAGAGTCTTTACAAAATAATTCATGTCGTGTGAGTTATATATTTTTTAAGCCAAATACTTGGGGCATCTTTATAAAGTTTATATACACTTACAATTGCACACAAGCATTCAAAGATGATACAAACTTTTATAAAATGCATATGCATCATTTCATTTACACATAGCATATTTCTAAATCACGTCATTATTTATTAGGTCGTGGCCCGGTACCGTTGCACTTTATTTCGTGATCAATTATTTCCGTAATATTCCATTCACTCAAGGTGAGTTCATGGCCCCTACTTTACTTGTCTTAAACTATTTTGGGGTGAGAATACATGCACATTTTACTTATTCATTTTACTCGAACTCTTTACTCAAATTACTCTCATACGTGATTCATTTACATGGAAACATTTTCTGCCTTACTTTAATACTTGTTCGATTTCTCGAATACATTACTTACTTACTCATTACATACTTGATTTCTTACTCATGGACACAAGTGCTTGAAACATATACGTGAGTTTATAGCCCCACTTTAAACTAATACTTGCTTTACAAACTTTGCGGTGAGAAACATGCAAACTCTTTTATGAACCAGAAACTGAAACTTATGCTTTTTAAAACTATTACGTGGTTTAGTCTAAGCCCTTGAATCCCACTATGCCTACTTTCATGAACCATCAATTTCCGCTGGGAAGCGCGAGTGCTATTGATAGATCTATCGGGGGTGACTTCCCCCGTCCGGGTTGGCCGCGCCAGCTAGTCGGACGTATAACATGTTGGAATACGAGTGTAACGGGATAAACACTTGCTTTGGGCCCCTTTATTTAACGCGCTTTCTAGCATGTTTTGCTTGTCGAGTTTCGGTTGCATGAACTTAGTGCTAGCGTAATAGACTTTTGTGTGACATTATATTCGTTGTAATGATCACATGCTTTGGTTAAGGTCCAACTTTATGCTTAATACTTTATGGTTAACTTTACTTTAATTACCCAAACTTTTCCTGGTAATGTGAGTGAAGTAGTAGCCATTTAAACTTTCCTAATACTGTGAGTGAAGTAGTAGCGACCCAAAATTTTCATGGTACTGTGAGTGAAGCAGTAGCCACTAAAACTTTTCGTGATACTGTGAGTGAAGCAGTAGTCACAAAAATATTTTGAACCACATTACTTTTACTCAAATATATTATTTATATAAACCTATAAACTCACCAACTTTATGTTGACACTTTTAGCATGTATTTCTCAGGTCTGTAAGGCGATAGCTTGTTTTAGAGCATTTGAGTCGCATGGCATTTTGAAGACTTTGAAGCATTATATTACCTTTCGATAACATTTTAAAACTGTTTATGTAACTTAACACTTTGGGACCTCTTGTTGTAACTAAAATATCATTTATCGAATGGTAACTTTTCGAAACGTCTCATATAGAGGTCATTCTCTATAACTTGAACTCTGTATTATGAAGTAGCACCCCGATGACATTGTCTTCCGCTACGATATTTTGGGGGTGTTACATATAAGCACCTTATGAGTGCAAACCGCAAATACTAGGACAAAACGCTTATGACAATTTGCTATTAAAGTGCATACAATCAATAATTCTGACCACATATTAGCCTTTAAAAGATATGTCCAAATTTAAAAAACAAAATACATGCCCATAAATCTGGCAGTTACAACCATGTCTTATGTGTAAAAAACCATATAAAACCCATACATATAAACACATATGAGCCTTCAAAAGCCACAAAAATGTTTCAAAAAAATCAAACGAAGAAAAATGGTTGCATCTCTTGACAAACAGGTTTTCTCATGAAAAAAGTATGACTGAATGACTGTTCAAATCATTATAGCCTAGTGTCTGCCATCCACCCTAACGATCTTGCAAGAAAATAGGGGGAACAAAAATGAAATGACATTATTCTGACCTAAGGCTATTCACAAACATAAATTTGCGCCATAAAATGACACTTCGAAGAAGCACTAAACAGTGCAGTCAATGGTGTGTCAAAACCAAGAACTTAAGAGTATTCAAATATTCAGTGAGATATAGCCTACCTGTTCCTCCTCCATCGTTTCCAAATAAATTTGCTCCGTCTAGACTCTCATATGCTGCATCCCCTTTCTTAAATTTGGGAAAGACCTAAGTGCTTGGTGATGAATACCCTCCTTCAAATATCATACATGACCTTTATATCGATTTCTCAAATCCTCAACATTATTATATCTAGTTGACATTTCTTGTATACGCTAAATACAATAAAAAACAGAGTATTAATAATTGTACCAAGAATAAACATGCATCAGTTCAAATATTGTACTGGATAAAAAACGGCTACTTTTTCTGCCATAAAGTCAGATAAACGTCTGACAATGTAAAGCATCAGCGCAAAAAAATAATAAAATAAATAAATAAATAAATAAATGACATGATAACAGCTTTCAGCTACCCTGTGCACAAAATCCCGTGATAACAACACCAACGACAACCTAAAAAAACAAATTTAGATATAAGAATATGTCCTTAATGGGTGTTGAAATGTAAACAAAATTAAGAACTTTTGCATATATTGGAAGTTCAGTTGTTTATACCACAAAATTAGATAAAATTATTTTCAAACCTGACCAACTTCATTCAGATAAATAATGAACAACAGATTTATTATCATCAATTCTTTTTTCTCACAACATAATTACAAACCACCGTATGACCAAACCATCACAGTCAGGATATGATTAAATCGTTTCATTTGGCCTAGCATTATTCATGAACAGACAGAAACATATACCCATAAACCCATCAACAACCTATAAACTATAATTACCACAACTTGTAGTAAATCGTATGATATTAGCACTTATAATTACATGACATTGTAACGAAATAGCCTAAACGGTGTATAGAGAATTGATCAAAACAATAATAAAAAATCTACATTCAAGGAAGTTATTAGCCACATGTTAAAGCATAGTAATCTAAGAGGCGTCTACAAATGTTTAAACAAAAACAAAGTTAGCTATTTTTATTGATGAAACATAAAGAAAACATCAATATACTACACACGCAAATCACTTGATAAGGCTCAGATTGATATGACTGCAAAATTAATAAGTTTCCTCGCGTATATGCAAATCATCTCATTGTAGCCAAAATTATAACAATAAGTCTATCATCACAACCTCTTACACTGGCCTATAAACACAAACTACATTGAAAATCGTGGATCAAAGCGACACTAAATGGTACTAGCAGCGGTGTGCTACACGGAGGAATTCAAAGTAAAAAGCGGCAATACACTCCACATGCAACTCATTTCATAGAGCTCGGATCAGTCTGCAAAATTAATAAGTTACCTCGCCGAGATGCAAACTATCTTCATTTGGCCAAAAGTCTAAAAAAACAATTAAAGTCTATCGTCACAGCCTCTTACATGAGGATCACTAACCATAAATAAAATGTTCCAAAAGCATAAAAAAATATTTGAACTCTATCATAACAACCTCTTACGCTGCCATATGAACATAAACTATATAGAATCAGTAACCATGAGCACATACCAGCCTTTAGAGTATTTTACAGGATATCACAAAACACCTATTTTGACAAACTATACAGACTGCATGTCAAAGTTTAAACAAACAAAAACACAAACCATAAATACACTAACAACATAACACAAAATCTAAAAAGCCGAAATATCATACATCAATCAAAATTATCAAAACTAAAATATCCAAAATCCCAGAAACCCTAGTTCCAAAATTAATCGACATACACATATACACTTAGCATAAAATAAAAACTGAAATGCCGAGATATCATACATCAATCAAAAGTATCAAAACTAATATATATCCAAAATCACAGAAACCCTAATTCCAAAATTAATCGACACAAACTTACGATATACCTCCTACATGCAATTGAAGCCTTGAATTTTTAGTCTTGTCATTCTTTGAATCCCAAATTAAGAGATAATATCAAGAAAATTCCACCAAACATACAGTTTCACACACACGGCCTTAGAATCACTCTCCTTCTCACTCTCACACACGGTCTCATTTAATCAGTGATGACCCGACGCACGCGTGTTCTCTACCAGTATTTATCCAAGATATGTAGCCATGAATTTAAGACACTTATAAAGGTAAACATAATGTAAAACGACATCGTTTTGGTCCAAAGTTAAAACGAAACATGAAACGGCGTCATTCAAAGGCAAGCAAAGAACAAAATGGAAAGAAAAAAGAACTCAAAACGGTGTCGTTTTGGAAGCCCTCTAAACGGCGGCATTTCCCACGATAGTTGTATAATAGAGTAATGTAAGTTTTTGCTGACAAAAATTAGTTTTACCCTCACTTTTATTATAGAAATTAAAAAATAAAATTAATGCAAGTTTTGATTAAAAGAACAAAATAAAAAGATAGTTATAATTATTATTTATATATAAAAATTTAATATTTTTGTGAGACAGACGTAAGTAGATTAGTAGTGACGTAGACAATTTCTTTTGGTGCAGACGTAATAGGGTAACTCACGGCCGAGTCTTGTGCATCATGATCATGGTTGCCCCTATTACGGTCACCACACATAACTGAGTCCTCAACCAGCATAATGGAAGACTCGGTCAATTGCACGACCGAGTCGTGTGTAGTGTTTTCAGGCCCAATTTGAGTTGTGTGAGTTTTTATTTTGTTTATGTGGGGTATATTTGTGTATAATTGGAGTGTATTTGAGTGGTGAAGTTGCTTGACTTATTACACTAAATTAGTTGTAAAAATAGAAAACTGACTTGACGCTAATGTGATAATGGTGACCGCGATCATAGGAATTCCTCGTCACACTTATACAGGTGGAAACCCCCAAAAAAACACAACAAGAAACCCACCTAAAATTGGGGCAATTTATTTTGATAAAGAAAAATAAAAAAACAAAAATATAAAAGTTAATAAAATTTTCCCATTACCCCCAATAGTGAAAATCCAACTCTTTTATTCATATAACCCATTTTTTTATCCCAGCCCACCAAAAAAAACCCCAAAAAGACTATTAAAAAAACCGAACACCTAAAAACCCCAACACAAAAACCCCAAAAAAAAAAAGAAAAACTTTTTTTTAGAAAATGAAAACAAATTTTAAAAAAAAAATTTAATTTCTAAAAAATTTTCCTCCCCAAAAGAAAAACAATCTGAAGATTGTGAAAAAAGAAAAAATTTAAAGTTAAAAAAATTAAAAAAAATATTTGAAAGTTAAATAAAAAAAATTTAAACGATTGAATTGGGGATATATTAAATATTATATAGAGAAGGACCAAAGGGGAAAACCCAAGAATTAGTGGAATGAAAAAAATTGTAACTCTTCTTTTAATAAAAAAAAAACCCCTAGGGGTGATTTTTGCATTTTCCAAAAATCAAACATACCTTATTTATAATAATTTTTAATTTATATTATATTTTTCTTTTTTAAAAAAATTGTTTTTAATAAAAAAAAAGATTTTTTATTTGGGCCAGATTTTTAGAAAAAAAAAAACGTTTTTTATAAATTTTTTGGGTACCAAACATATAATGTGAAAACAAAAAAAAAAATTTAAAATTTTCGGGCATATTTTACAAAGGTTTTAAGGGGCAATTGAAAAAAAAAGAATATTCATCACCCTTGTAAAAATTTTGGAAAAACCCAAAAAAAATTCCTTTACCCACAAAACTATCACTTCCAATACAATAAATCAATATTAAATTTACAGGATTTAAAGTTTTTTTGATTTTTCTTAGTTCCAAATAAATTAATTTTTTTCTCAAACATCCCTTTTAATGAAAGTTTTCTAAATCAAACAAAAAAAACCCCGGGGGGGGAAAATTTCCAAAATTTTATTTAGTGGGGGGAACAAATATAAATTTTGGGAAAAGTAAAAAAAAAAATAAAACTTAAAAAAAAAAATGAAAATTTTCAAAAGATTTAGGCCTAAAATTAAATCAGTATATTACTAAAAATCCGAAGTCCCAAACATTTTCCCAAATTTTTCCCCCATAAATCAAAACCTTTTATCATCTTCCGCACAAAATTTGGACACAAGAAAAAACCCCCAAAACTAAAAAAAATTTTAAAACCCACAATTTTAAATAACCTAAAAAAACCTCAAACAAAGACAATGGGTTTTTGAATTCGTAAAAAAAAAACCCAAAAATTTAAAAATAATTTATTTTAAAAGAAAATTTAAAAAAAAAACCCCCGGGGCCGTTGGGGCTTTTAACTATTATATATACAAAAAATATAGATAGTTGTACATTTGGGAAATTTTTACTCTTAATCTAAAAGCAGATTTACAACCAAAACAACATATAGAACATTGCATATCATACAAACAAAAAGTTACTAAATTTTTAAAGAATTAAAAACTTTCTGACCACTCATTTTTTTATCAATTAGAAAAAATTTTTTTTTTTTTTTTTTTTTTTTTTTTTTTTTTTTTTAAAATAAATTCTTAAAAAGGTAAATCTTAAGGAAAAAAAATACACAATTGCATGATTTTTTTTTTATCTTTAAATAAGGGGACTTCGATATATTTTTACGATTTTTTTTTTCAAATTTTTTGTTTTAGGTTAAAATTTATTTTTAAAAAAAAACATTGATTTTTATTTAAAAAAAATTTCAAAATAATTATTTCATAAAATCACATTGTTTAAAATAAAAATCAAGTGATTTTTTCAGACATAAATCAACACCCAATAAAAAGTCAAAAAAAAAAAATTTGTCGAAAGTAATAAAGTGCTTCTCTATAAAAGAATTTAAATTTTTTCATCTTTGGATATAAAAAAAAAAAAAAAATTCTTTTCCCCCAACTTAAACGATTTGGGGGATATAATATTTTTAAAAAAGGGAGAAAGTGATTTTTTTTTTTTTTATTATTATTTTTTTTAATGAAAAATCGTTCATTGGGTTTTTTAAGAATTTGATTTAAAAATTTAACTTTTCCCCAACAAATACATAAAACCACACGACTCCCACACAAAAGTGGTTGGGGAGTTTTTAATTTTAGATGTAGAAAATAAAAAAGGGCAGGCGAAGCCCATGGGGTTGCCCAAAGGGCGGGTTGAAACCGCCGGTAACACCGCCCGTGCCCACTTTTTCCTCAAGGGGGCTGTGGGGGGGCTAATACCCCGATAAAAACCGGGGAATATACTTTGGAGGGGGTTTTTTTGTAATTTTTTTTTGAACCTTTTTAAAATTCGCCCGTTGGGGGGGCAAAAAAAAAAATACTCCCCCCTTGTTCATTTCAAACCGGGCATTAAAAAAAAAAAAAAAAAAAAAAAAAAAAAAAAAAACTCCCGATCAAATCCGCGCCTTCTTGCCCAAAAAACAATGAAAAAGGCGAGGGGGGTTGTCGGGGGTAGGGGGGTTTTGGGGTGTGGGGGAGACTGCGGTGTGGGGTCGGGGGTCGATGGGTAGAAAAGGAAGGGGGAAGATTTTAAAATCTTCTCTTTCTTTTGTTTTCCTTGATACAAATAGAAAAACACAGAATAAACTAAAGGGAGTGGGTTTTGGACAAAAAAACAATGATTTTTGCTTGTTATAGAAGATGTTTCGAAGAGTTTGTGTTTCAATTTATTTCAGAAAAAATTAAGAGGGAAGAAGAAAAATATTAAAGGGTCAAAGGGTTGACAACATAGAGGGTAGGGAAAAAACCACAAATTAAAAGGGTCATAATGGGGTAAAAAGGGTTACAGAGGGTACTTTTTTCTTTTTAATTTTTAATGAAAGTTTAGTGTTTTTAGTTAAAAATTTGTGAGTTTAATATTTTAGGGGGAAAAAATAAAAAATTTGGGGGGGCGGAAACATGGGCCGGGGAAAATTTTGTTGGGGGGGCGGGGGTTAACTGATTGGCATAATTTTTTTTCCCAAATTTTGAGAAGCTAAATTTTTTTGGATTTTCACCCGCCGCTCAACACAATATGAAATTTGCCTCCCTTCCCTAAAAACGTACTAAACACATCATGATTACGAGCTCACACAAAACGGCAAAAAAAAATAAAATAAATAAAATACGTACAAATCTCCATAAACGCACTAAAACAATAGCATGTTTTCAAAATATATCATCCAAAAAATGTACACTTTTAAAACAAACACAAATACACGAAAAAACCAACAATTAAATGTAAAACATACAAAGAAGGGCATACAAAAAAGAGGAATTTTATACCATAAAAAAGGGGTCCTGTGAAATTAACGTACGATTTAAATTGGTTACGGATTCTGATAACTCTGCATCATTTTTTAAATAAACTAATATAATTTATAAAAAAAATTTAAATTTTACATCATCAATACAAGAACGGGTAAGAACAAAACATCTCGTTTCCCGAAACTTGAGTTTTTTTATCTAATTTTTATATATTTAATATAAACCCTTTTTCATATAAAAGTTTAATTAAACATCCCAAAAACCGAAAATACCCTTCACTTGCAGTTTTTTTTTTCATTTTATTTTTGCATAGGGGTTTGTTATAACAACGGGGTCTACAAAAACCCTTCTAGGTGGGGAAAACCTTTTTTTTTGCAGTTTGACCAACTTTTGCAGTTTTTGTCTTTTTTTTTTTTTTTCTTTTTTTTTTTGGCCCAAAAGTTTTGTCCATAAAGCTTTTCACTTTTTGTCCAATGCAATTTGAAAAACACCAAAAAACACTTTTTTTTTTTCCAAAGGCAAAAGGGCTGAAAAAAAAACACAAATATTTACCGGAAAAGGCAAATGATAAAATCCTTTTGCCATTTTTTCCATTGGTTTTTTAGAAAAATTTCCGTCACCCCTTTTTTTTTTCCACTGCACACACACATAAAACTTTGCTTTCTGTTTTTTTTTAAGAGTCAAAAATACCCTCAAGAACCAAACTCTGATTTTTTTTTTTTTTTTTTTTTTTTTGTCCAAAAAAAGGAAACCATGTATGAAAAGTTCTTTTTCCCAAAGTTTTTTTTGGTAAGTTTTTTAATTTTAATCATTTCCTTTTTTTCAATTGCAGGAACAAATTTTTTGTCCAAGTGAGTTTGCCAAAAGCACAAGGGGGCCCCCAATAACCAGAAATCGTCATCGCCTTACGTTGAAAAAATAACTCAAAAAATTTTTTAAAAAAAGTCATATAATTTGAAAGTGTTAAAAAAAATTTAAATTTGGTTTTTAGAAAACCATTGTTTTGTTTTAAAAAATTTTTCCAAGTGGATTTCACAAGTCTACAATACATTCCACACAATCCCAAATTTAAAAATTCCAAATAATTTTCCCAAAGAGGGATTTTTTCCCTAAAAAACTATTTAAAAGGTGATATTAAAATTTTTAGTGGAAAATTAATTTATACGTTTTTTTTTTAGTTATGTAAAATAATTTTTTGTTAATAAAAAAAATTCTTATTATTTTTTAACATTAACCCAGAAAATACAGGGCGGGAAAATTTTATGTAAGAAGTTTAAAAAAAGCCTTTTATCCAGCCTTTCTTTTTAAGTTTCACAAAATCGGCAAAATAAAAAATTGACCACTTGAAGCAAAAACCTGTTTGATTTCAAAAATAAAATTTTGGAAAAATATTAAAAAAAAAAAAAAAAGGGAAAAATATTTTCAAAGTGTAAAATTTTTTTTTAAATTTTTAATAAATGAAAAAATTCAAAAGTAAAAAAAAATTTTTATTTTTTTAAAAATTTTAATTTTTTTTTTTTTTTGTTTTTGAATAATAAATTTTTTGTTTATTTTTTAATTTAATTTAAAAAACCTATTTTTTTTTAATTAAAAAAAAACCATTAACTTTAAAATTTAAAAAAACATTAAACAAAACTTATACAAAACATTCAAAACAAAAATATTTATAAATTCCAAACACGGCTTTGCAATCAGTTAAAAGCTTGACTTTTAAAAAAATGAAAAATTTTTTTTTTTTTTTTTCAAAATTATAAATTTTTTTTTAAAAATTTGTTAATGTTTTTTTTTTGTTAAAAAATTGAAAATAAAAAATTTTTTGTATTTTTTAAAATTTTAATTTTTAAAAGTGCATTTTTTTTTTAATTAAAAAAAAAAATTTTGAAAAATTAATTTAAAAAAAAAATTTTAAAAAATTCAAAAAAAAAAATTAAAAAACATTAACCAAAAAAAAAAAAAAAAAAAACAAAAAAAAAAAAAAAGGAAAAAAGGACAAAAAAAAAAAATTTTTATATGAAAGGGTTGGAAATAAAAATTTCTAAATTACTAAATGGTTTAACTTTCACTAACAACGTACATCAAAAATATATTAGTTAGTTGAAAAACTAAAACCCAAACAACACATTATTTTCATGGTAACATTAAATTGTTAAATCAAACAACATATATTTATATAAAAACACTAATTTTCTTAGTACAAACACTTTTCAAAATTACTTCCACCTACTATTTTAAAAAACCAGTTTAAGATTCTACTCACAACCCCCCGAAACCTCCCAAACCCTCGGCGATTTGGGAGACAAAAAAAAAACCCAAACTTTTTTCCATTCAATCAGATCGATATCTTCTCCTTACAAAACTATTAATATCGATTGATCTTTATATAAACTATTTTAAATTTCCTTACTTGTTCTTGGGCTGATTTTCTGATCGTTCTGGAATCTTTTTGGGGTTTTTATTAAATCGTTTAGTTAGGTTTCGAGTCGGTTTGATTGCTTTTTTTAAATTCCAAACATCAATAATAATATCCCCGTCCAGACATCATCCCCAAATCATGTGATCATTAATACGCTTATAGGGTTTATAAACCCATGTTAAAACTAGGGTTTAATAGTTCGCCTTAACTTGGCGTTGTTTGCGGGTTAGTTTTGCTGCATCTAGTTTTTCTTAGGGCTTTTGGGTGGGGGTAGGGGGGGAGAAAAAAATTTCGTTTTCGAATGTACGTGAAAACAAAAGAAGCTCGAAGAATGACCAGAACGTACAGTAACCCTGCTTTCAACACTTTCTTCTGTTGGTAATTTTACGCTCATTACCTGTTTTTAATCCCCTATTAGTTTTGGGGTCATCCTGAATCGTGATGACCCTAATATGTAGGGGGGACGGTAGGGGGGTTTTTTTCCCCTATTTGTTCACAAAAAACCATGTAGAACCAACGGCTTTTGGCCTTTTTACGTTTTTAAAACCCCCAATGATTCATGCAGAAGTCCAGCTATTGTCAAAACTTTACAAACCCTTTTGGATTTCCTGAACACGTGAAGCCGGTTCACGTACCCCTATTGCGCTGCCAATTTTCTTAGAACCACTTTTTATGGCAGCCTCTCATGGGTTTAAACCAAATGTTTGGAAATGCAAACTGCCCGAAGGGAGGTGTTCGTGTTTCACCAGTGCTGGAAGGTTCACTTCACAACGATTCCTACTAATGATCTCATGTCCCTATTTTTTAATCCATAAAGTTGCCACGCACCAAAAACTTATGGGGGAGTAACAAAGGGTACACAACTGGTTTTCCTAAAGGTTGGGGCGTTTTCTATCAGAAAACATGATTATATTGAGGGTTTGTTTGTGTGTCGTTTAAAACACAAAGGGAAATTTTTGGATTTTTTCAAAATTTGGTGTTGAAGAGGGTAAATACCGATGGGGCCTGATTTAAAAATTTATTTTCGAAAAAGGTTTTATGGCTGCGGGGGATTTTTTTGTGGGAGGTTTTATGCTGAAATTAATCAAAACTTCACCCTAAACCTCCCCTGTTCCTATTGCCCAACTGCGGACATCATCAATGCACACCTATGATGCTTTGGGGGTTTTAGGGATGACCACCAAAATTGATACAATTTTCGTCCCCTTTCCAACCCCTTTTTGAAGGTGTTAAAAAAAATTCCTATTTCCCCGCAAAGGGCTAAAAAAGGTTAAGTTGAAAACAAAAAAGGGGGGGGGTTAAAAATTTTTTAAAAACCCCCCCCGGTTTTTTTTTAAATTTCCTTTTTCAGTTTACTTTTGGAAAACTTAAAGTATGGAAAAAAAACCCAAAAAGAAATAAAAAAGGGGAAAAAAAATAAAACATAAAACCAAACAATTTTAAGTTTTTTTTAAGGGATCTTTTTTCCCTTGCCCAAAAATATTAGTATTAATTGGGAAAATTTTTTAAATAAAACAATTTTTCATTTAACCGGGGAGAAAACCACACGTCCTTAAAAAAAATTTTCGGACACAAATTTCATTTCTTTAAAAATTAAAAAAACCACCCCCGTCCAAAAATTTTTTTGGGATAAAAATATACCAATCACTACAATTTAGGGTTTGGTCAAAAACAAAAAGTAGGAATAAAAAAAAAACAAAATGAAAACAAACAATTTCCTTTTGTTTAACTTGTAATCTTTTTACCTTTGCCAAAAGCTAATAAAATGAAATAAAAAGAAGTTAAAGGTATAGAATGAGAAAAAAATTAGTTTTTTAAAATTATAAAAGTATATAAAAAAAAGGGGGTGTGGTTTTGCTATTATAGGCACCAGGGCCAAAAAGGATCAACGAACCAAACAAGGGTTCCTTGGGTTTATCCTTTTATTAGGGGCCCAACAAAAATTTAAAAAATTTATATCAAATCTAAAAAATATAAAAATTTTTTAAAATTTTAAGAAAATTAAAAAAATTAAATTAAAAGTTTGAAATTTACCCCCCTTTTATGGGGAAATCAAAAAAAAAGGGGAAAGGGAATGAAAAATAGTGAGGGAACTTCCCTTAAAACCCCCCCCCCCCCAAATTTACTCAAAGTTGGTAATACAACCCCATTATATTCCTTCCCCCAAAAAATTTAAAAAATCTTTTTTATTTATTCCCCCAAAAACCCCCCCAAAGATTAAGTAAAAGACCTGAAAATTTTTTAAAAAATACAAAAAATTTTAGAAAATTTAGAAAAAAAATTTTTAAAAAAAAAAAAAGCCTAAAAAGTTTATTGGTTTTTAATAAAGACTTGTATAAAATGTAAAAGACTTAAAAATTTATTTTTGTTTTTTTTAAAAAAAAGTTTTAATTGGTTAAAAAAATAAAAAGAAAAAATTTAAAATAACGTTTTTCATTTTTATTAACAATTTTTTTTTGTGAGGACAAAAATGTTAATTTTTTTAAGCTGGAAAAAAAAGTGAAAATTTAAAAAAATATAAAAAAAAATTTTATGAAACTTTAAATCCAATAGTGAAAAAGGGGTTTTTATTTTAAAAATTTTCCCCCCTTTTTGTGAAACAAAAAAAAAAGGTGGAAAATAGTGAAGGTTGTAGCTCCCCTTGGGGTTTCAAAAAAAAATTTGGGGAAGTACATGATTTTTGCTAAAAACCCAAAGTTAATGATAAATTAAATTTAAAGGGGGCATTTAACAAAAATAAAAAAACAAAACAAAATTTAAAATTTTTTATTATAAAATTTTTAGTAAAATAAATGGGAAAACAAAATATTATGATTGAAAAAAATGCAAAAATAAAAAAAACTTGAAAAATTTAAAATCCAAAAAAATAGAAAATAAAATCCAAAAAAAAAAAACCAAAACCTATGAAAAAAAGGGGGGGTAAGACCCGGTGGAGTAGGATAACCCATCTATTTTTATCCTAACCAAATCTTTCTTATACCCCGGCCCCTTTTACTTTTGAGAAACAATCAAGCAAAGGTTTTGGAATAACTATTTATTTTTTGGTTGGCGATTTTAGATTTTGAGAAAAAAATTTGGGGGTTTTTTTGGGAAAATTTTGGGTTTGGTGGGGATTTTAAAAATAAAATTAAGGGGAAAGAAGGGGGGAAAGGGCATCTCAAAGGGGAGCCCAACCATATTAAAGGCATGAATTACAATTTATGTTTCCCTCGTATTTTGGGGAAAACCCCTTTCCCTTTCCCTAAAAAATGGGAAAAAGAAAAGGGGTTTGTTTAGGGAGGGTTTGGGGACACCCAAAATTTGGCCCACATTTTTAAAAATGGGGTGAAAAAAGGGGGGGGGGGTTTTTCACTTAAGGCCATTCTAAAATTTCCCTGTTTTTCTTTGGAAAAAAATCATTATCAAATAGAAAGTGTGTTTAAATTTTTGGGTTCTTTCTTGTTAAAATTAGGAAAAAATTTTTGCGAAATGAAACCTTTAAGGTTTATCCCTTTGAAAGTTTATTGTATTTTTATTAAATGGTTAATACGGAACTACTTAAAAAACACTAGAAGGTTTTTATTTTTTTTATTGGAAATGAACATGATCTTTTGAAATGAAAAGGAACGAAGTTTAATACCAAACGATTTTTTAAAAAATACATGATTCACATACAAAAAAATTAAAAAATTTGAATCTATTTTCATATTTTATTTTTTATAATTTATGTTCTTTTGTTTTTGCAAAAAGTATTTTAAGTTATTCTCAATAATACTTTTTTCCCTAACAAAGATTTTTTTATAGTCCAAAAAGATATTTACAATATTGCCAAAAGTTCTTTCAAAAATTTTTACTTCCCCCTTTATGTTGAGTGTGTCAGTAGCAAATACAACATTATCTATTTTACAACTTGTTAACTGACACAAATCAAAGATTTTATCACCGTATAACTTGATTTTTTAAACCCAAAATATTTTTTTAACTTACCCAAACCCACAGTAGTAAACCGACATTTACCCCATCCACAGTGGGAATCATCATCCCTTTTGTTTGTACTAGCATACTAAATTCAATAGTATGTTATTAAACTTGGAATCTTCAAATACACTACATTAGTACTGTTAATATTCTTCTCACAGTACAAATCTTCAGAACTTTAAATTCCCAACAATCCCCCCCAAAAACATGTGATTTCCCTAATCAACATGTTTCTTCAAAATTTAAATTCTGATTGTGATCTTTCAAACACTTCAAGTCAGCTCTTGACGACTTTCTTTGTTTTTCAAGTTTAAAATATTTCGTCAACTCCGCTTTCTTAAACCTTTTTCAAAATAAAATCATCTTTCTTTTCTTAAACAAAAACAATACCTTAAAAAAAAAATTGAAATTTTCCCCTTTGACAGGAATATAAGGGGCAATGTCGGGTATCTTGGGAAGCTTTTCCAAGAATCAAATCATTTTCCAGCACCCTTTTTGCAAGTGATAACAAACGATGAACTAAAATTGAAACTGAAAGAATCTAATAAAACTTTCTCCATTTGAATGCTTTACCCCTTCAATATATATAATACCCAAAAATCTTCTTTTTAACTTTCTTCATTTAAATGCTTACCCCCATACCTAAACTAAAAAGATTATTCCCAGTTTCACAATTAATACTTTTTTCTTATTATTTTTAAAAATTAAAAAACATGTTGCCCCAAAAAAGCTACACTTCTCTTGTATCTTTTATCTTTTCTTAACTGTCAATTTGAGTTTCCTCCCCCAATTTGGGGCAAACACAACCAAACTTTTTTTCCCCTTATTGGAATCTTCCCCCCCTAAATTGGGAAGATCTCTCCATGTATCAAAAATTTCCCCCCTTTTGGAAATTTTTTCTCACCATCTCTGATCTCCCAAATTAAACTATTTTCCAACAATTTTTTTCATGACCTCAACCCTTTAAGATTTTTTTTTGCTGCCCACACCCAGTGGAACCCGTAGGGGAGATTCAGGGGGGCATTGACTCTTTCCATCTTTGATGTTTTTTTCGAGCCATTTTGAAAATCTTTGAAGAAACTTTTTGATTTAAAAACCATATGAATATGATTTTATTTTTGAAAAACATACTGCCTCAACCATTTTAAAGGGATTAAGTGTTAACAACCCTTTAATAAAAGAATTGGGTTTAAAATTAACCTCTGGTTTGTGAAACCCAAATTTTTTCAGTATAAATAACTGCATTTAAAAAGAAAAACCCATTCAAAGGGCTTTCTTGCATTTTTCCCCAGTTTTGGAAAATTGGTCTTCTCAAATTTTTAAGAGCACATTTTTTCGCGTTCTTTCTATAAATTTCCCTTAGACCTTATTATACTAATTAAAGTAAAAAAATATAAAAGGAGTTGTTCAGTTACATCGACCAACTGAGCCTCAATAAATGGAATATCAAACAGTTCAAGAAAAATTTTTTAAAGTTTTTTTAACTCAGTCCTCAAACCTATAGTCAGCAACAAAGATAATCATTCTGCCCCATACATTTCATTTGAAACTTCCTTTGTGCTAAATGTTCATACCTAAATTGTTATCCAAAAACAAAAACAAAATGCAAAGCTTTTGTTTTATACAGACAATATATACAACAGTAAAATACAATCAAAATTTGTCAACAATACAAACTTTTTCAATAACATACCAAATTTTATAAAGCTACGTACAAACAAAAATTTAAATCAAAAACACAGATTTTTTATCATTGGGTTTAAGCTTCCACTATTCACCAAGTAAAAACCCCTTCCAACATCAAAAGCGGGAAGAAACTAAAAGTTTGATAAACAACTTAAAAAACTTGAATAAAAGCTTTTCCCCATTCATCTCAAATAAAATGAGTCAAATTTTTAAATGTGTTTTGTTTTAAATTTTTTTGTACGGGGTTTTTTAATTATGCAAATTGTACTACTAATCAATTGCCCGGGTTTAATTATACACTTAGGATTTGTCCTTTTAACGTTATTGAACTTTGAGTTGAAAAACCAAGTATGGGGACACTTTGTTATCTTAAAAATATTTGAGTAATTGAATGAAACAGTGTATGAAAAGAAATTTTTAAAACTTCAAAGTTTCAATATTATTATCTCAATAATAGAGGACCCCCCCCCTTCATGGGGTTTTAAAAAACCTTTTGAATCTTTTTTCGAAACGACAAGATATACAAAAACC
Source organism: Artemisia tridentata subsp. tridentata (assembly GCA_021014915.2). Taxonomy (NCBI): domain Eukaryota; kingdom Viridiplantae; phylum Streptophyta; class Magnoliopsida; order Asterales; family Asteraceae; genus Artemisia; species Artemisia tridentata. The sequence continues at coordinate 207,414,730 of CP139501.1, forward strand.
TAACCATAGGTTTTCCTTTTATAGCCCAAAGGGATTCCGTACAAGATAACTATAATTCTATTAAGTAAATTTACACAATACTATTCAAAATTATCTATCCGCTGTTTTCACCTTATAAGCAACAACTTCGTGCTGACAGTACTAACATTTTAGTATGCATTTGTCTTCAATGATTTTTCAGGTACAACTTATAAACCCTTGCTTTTTGACTGTTATTTTTAATTCCCAACAATCCCCCCCTAAACTTATGATTTTTTTCAAATCACAATTTTTCAAATTTAAACTTTACCCCTTGGGATGGGGGGATCCCCAAACACCACCAAAGTCAATCTCTTTTTTTTGGGCTTTTCTCTGTTCTGCAAGATCAAACATTCTTCGACAAACACATCTGCCAGCTAAAACTGCTTAAACTTAAAGTCTTGAACATACCAAAGAAACCAACATAGCTTTTCTGAGTGGTAGTCTTCCCCTCCACAAACAGTATATTTCAACCCATCTTTAGTAAAATTATATGCACTCCACTGTATAAAACATTTTCCATGAAACATCCTTTATTGCAGCTTAAAACCCCCAAATTGTTTCTCCTCCCGGGTTCATAAACCTCTTCAATTGCCCCCCTAATTCCTTATCTTTATCTTCAATGGGATCCAACCGAATCTTTCTTGCACTAAATTCCACAACTGTTTGAATTTTCCTATAAAAACCCCTTTAAAGAAAATCTTCAAATAACTGATCTCTCATTTATTCCACCAATTTTCAGATTTTTCCCCCTTTTCATCTTCCCTCATAATACTTCCCAATAAATAAAGGGTTTTTGCTTGTACGGCTGATTTTTTGGTTTCAGGAACAACCACAATCTTTTTTGATTTGTTCATCGTTGCTCTCATTTCACCCTTTGGGCTTTTTTATTCATTTGATTCTAACATTTTTCGTTTCCCCTTTCTTTTTTAAACCATGCCCAGAAACTATGTAAAATCCTGGAAAAGGGCTTGTTGATTCTAGCAAAGCCTCAAGTAAGCTTTCTCAATCCAGCCTTTTTTCCCTTTTAAAAAGTAACACTCTCCAAAAAGCTGATTCTCAAGTAATTTTTTTCTAACCCCTGACTTTTTTTCTTTGTAGGCATCTTCTTCTTGAACCCTTTCTTTTTCTATCTCTTACTTCTGCATAAGATCACTCCAACAATTTCCCTTTTCTTTGAAAAAATGAACTCATAACTTTGCTGATTTCTCTTCTGTGCTTAAACTCCCCTTTTCAACAATTGCACTCTTGTGCCTCAAAATAACGAGCCCAACAAGTATTGAGTTGTTCATCAAAAGTTTCTGAGTAACTGTGTATCTGAACCTTTTTTCTAAATTTTTTGTTTCCCCAAAAATAAATCACATCCTTCCAACATTTTCTTTGCTAACCTGCTTTGATAAATCTGAGCTTTCTCCCTCTTAATTTTTCTTTCCCACTTCGCATCAAATCATCTCATTTGAGTTCTTGGTTTAACTATTTCTGGGGCCATCTTTCTCAAAAAAAATCCCTTTTCCCCTTGTCTTTACAGTTTGTACTGCTACTTTTTCAACATCAGCATTTGTCCCCTTTTCTTAAACATTCCACATACCTTGTTTTTTCCCTTTTGCTCACCCAAATTAGATCTCACCAAACTACCTTCTTCATACAATCCACTAGTCCCTTTCTTAAACCCTCCTCTGATTTTCCCAATCTTTATCCCCTTGTTCTTTCCCCAATTTTTTCCTCCCCTTTTGGAGAAACATCACCATCATCACTGAACCATCGAACCCATCATCTGAAAATCTTTCATCAAGACCACCTTACTCTTTCCCCTTTTAAGTTGAGTTTCCCACTTCTTCCCCCCGAGAGTCAACGGGGTGTAAATTTTGGCAAATTTGGGTCGTGTGGCTTTTGAGATCTTCCCAAAGATTCTCTTTTTGTAAAACTTGGAAACAAAAAAGCCGCAATTCAAAAGTTTAGAACCCCTCACACTTCTACTGTGTTACCTACTAGGGAGGTGAGTCAGGGGGCAAAGACCCATTTCCTTCAATTAGACTACCTGGGTCCTTCTCCTATAATTTTTGGAAATTTGGGGGGTGTATGGTTATTTCTGGAACCATTGGGGGGTTGGTTGGGGGATCAGGGGGTTTACTGACCCTTCACCCTGAAAAAACTTAAAAATTTCAGAAATAAGGTATTTCTACCCATTAAAAAATCACTTGCCATACCATATTTTGAAAAACTTTTGGTTCAGGCTAGGAAGGAAAATTTCTTTATGTTGCAAAAGCAAACTTTTTCTTATTCAAAAAGCTTTTAACAAAAACTTGGATACATAAGAAAATTTTTTTTACTTTTTTAAATTAGCAACCATACCTAAAAAATAAAATTTTTAAAAAAAAGAAAAACCCTTGTTGTTGACAACATAGAAGCAAAAAGCAATATTTCTACTAAAATTTCTCCCATGATTTTCTTTTGGGACTTAAAAAAATGTAAGAAGTAAGGAAAAAAATCTCCATTGTGGGAGAAACATCCCTTTTTAAAAGTAAAATTTTTGATTGGGTGATCAACCCATTCAAAATTTCTTCCAAATTTCAAAGTTTAACATATTGTTGAACCATCTGAATCTTGCAACTTAAATTCCCTAAAATAATTTGGGAACAACAAAAATTCCTCCCTTTTGGGGTGAATTCTATGTCTTCCCCTTCCAATTTTGACAATGGCAGTTTCCCAAAAAGTGTGATTTGAGAGACAATAAAATAGGGGGGAAACATTAAAGCATACCCAATATGGAAACCCTTCAAAATCCCCAATCTCATAAAATTTGGGCCATCCCCCCTTTTTCCTCTTTTTATCCAAAAAGCAAATTTTTACGACTTAAAAATCCAAATAGCTAAATTTCTCAGTAAAAATTAATTTGACTGTGGTAATAGTGAAATTTTTGGTTAGAAAGTAAAATGAAAGTGAATGAATATATTTAAGAATTAGGGTTCTATTTACCACTTTTAAAAATATTTTAATTTTTTTTTTAGGAAAGATTAAAAAAGAATAAAAGTTAAAAAAATCAGAAGAGGGGTCCCTTAAAAAAAGTAAATAATCTAAAAAATTTAATTTTTCTTCCAAAGGGTAGTTTCTAAAAAAAAAAAATTACGACACAACATTCTAAAAAGCTATTCAGCAACAAACTTTGCACAAGTACAAACCATTTTCAAAATTTTTTTAAGAACTTTAAAAGAAATATATGAATTTTTAAACATTTTAACCACATATATTTTTTAGCAACACAGCTTCAACGATTTGTATGTCTTTACCAATAGCCGTTGCTTTGGGCTTTCCAACTCTTCACTGTTAATAGGGGAGTTATAGCCAACAATTTTGTAAAATTTTCCAAAACCCTAAACGGATTTTATTAGTCTTACCAAAACCCCCTCTGGACAGTTGGTTCTTATAGGGTTGACTTGGTGAACCCCTAACCATTTTTTGTGTCAAAATCAAACTAACTTCCAAATCACCTACATCCAAAAAAAACACTTTTAATTTCCTTTGGGGCTTCATCCCAAACCGCAATGTTAGCCAAAAACAAGGAAAAAAAAGTGCAAAACACTTGTCCATAAAACTAAAAAAAATGACTAACATTTTACAAAAAAGAAAAAATTAAATTTTCCTTTTGGCCCAAGCCATCACGACTTAGGGTTTTCCCTTCATCAATAAATTTTAAAAACCTTTTTTGAAAAGTTGGGGACCATTTGATTGAAGGTCCCAAACCCCAAAGCAATGCATTAATACCATTTCCCAAATTTCCCTCACAGGTTTTTAAAAATACCCGTATTAACGCTTGCCCGGGAATGAACCTGGGGTTTTCAATTTGGGGAACCTAGGTCCAAACTTGTTTATTTACCGATTTTTTAAAATCCTTTTGCAGTGATGGTGCAATTTTAAAAAATATTTTCACTTAAAACGCCGTCTTTGGGGAAAAAAACTTTAAGTCTACGTATGAACTGGGGCTTGGCAGACCTTTAAAAAAAACGATCTAGGGATCATTCTAGCATTTTAGGGGAGTGGGAGGTTTACTGACACCCTAGGACTGAACACCTAAACCCGGTTTTTACAATAAGCGCAAGAGGGGAAAGCACCACATGTAAAAAAAGCTTTCCCAAAACAGACTAAAACATCACCTAGTTGGGGAGACTTGAGGTTGTTCCAATTTCCTTTGGTTACCTCTGGGCTTTTTGTGGTTCAACTTTTTACATACTTTAATGTTGGCTAAATGGGTTTTGCATTGGTTTTAGGCCTAACAGTATCTTTCTTTACCACCTTAGGTACTTTTGGGGTTTCCCCTATCTTTAACCCCGCTCCCCACCTCTCATTACATCAGAAGCCAATCCTTGGGTGGGGCATCTGAGTTCCAAACAGAAGAACCTTGTCATCAGAAAGTGATTTATCACTTGCCCTCTCAAAAATTACTTCTAAAGGCTTTTCGCTACTTTATTCTCCTTTGGTTAGGCCATATTTTCCTCTTAGGGATTGAAAATTCATCTAAACCCTTAGTCAAGTCTAGCCCGGGGGAAAGGGTTTTTTCATAAGGAGGGGAACAGACTTATACCCAACCTGACTTAGCCTTTTTTAGAAATTTTACATTCAAATCTTAGTTAAAACCCTTTGATGCATACCAATTGGGCTAACCATTTGAATTTTTCTTTTCCGTTTCAACTTTTCCAACCATGTTTTTAAAACACTAATTTTAGCCTCTAAAAAATAATCTCTCTTTAAACACACTACAGTATCACAAAAGTAGACCATTACTTTTATAATGAACAATTTGCCCTCTAAAAATGCAAACCTCTCTTATGTTTTGCCAAATTAAAAATAGCCCTGGTTTAAACTTTATTCTCTTTTCATCATAATTTTCCTAAATTTTCTGATTCTTTTAAAGCACACATAAATTTAGAACACTTAGAAACTTTACCTCAGAATCTGAGAAAGCCATAAACCCCCACCTGTAATCTTCATTCCTCCTATGCAATGTAGCTCCATCAAACCCTAACCATCAATGGCAACCATAGCCTTTGAGCTTAGTCTGTAACCTCCACAACCCTTGTCTTGCTTCCAAACCCCTCGCTCTTGCCATCTTGTTTTTTGGGCAATCTGCACTCCCTTGAATAATGACCCTTCTTATGGCAATTATAACATTCAATCTTTGACTTGTCATATCCAACAACATCATGCTGTTTATGATTTCTTCTTGCCTGTTTTCTTAAAAAAAACTCTTAGCCCTCATGCTAAGAAAGAGAGCTGCCACTTGATGTCCATCTCTTCAATGTCATCTTCATCAATCTCTTGAAGGTCTCCAGAGTCAACATACTTCCATTGTGCTGATAGTCGGAAAACACAATAAGTATTCTATTCAAAAGTCCATTAGTACTGCTTGAGGTACTAGCAGTACCAAATTTTGAACTAGCAGTACCAACTGCCCCCACAACTTGGACTTCTTCTTCTGAACTTAAGGTACTGGGTTTGACACAAAGGCTAAATTCCCAAGCTTGACTTGAGCTTGTTCCACAACCTTCTTCACATCTTGCTCCAAAATTTTTTGATTTTGCTATATAGTTCCCTTAACTCAGGGAATCTATATCAGGTTGTTCTTCCATACAACCACATGCATAGCCCATTCTGATGGTAGACTCCTCAGAAATTTGGAGTTGAGATCTTCCTGATGAATCTTAATTCCAAGAATAGCAAGCTGACTCACTAGTTTCTGTAGCCTGTTGAACATATGATCTAGTGATTCATTGCTTGTAGCTGAGAAGTTCTCAAATTGTTGCTTGAGTAGGGTCTTCTGAGTTTTCTTGGTGGCTTCATTCCCACCATATCTTGCAACAATGGCTTCAAACAAGGTCTTTGCACACTTGAACTTGCTGAAGTTCAATAATTGATCATTAGGTATTGTCATCAGCAGCATGCTTCTTGCCTTAAGATCATTCTTCATCTGGATCTTTTCCTCACAGTCAATGGCTTTTTCTGCACTGTTGTTTCAGTCTTACCCTCAACTACAGTTGTATGTGGTTGTGGGCTTGAAAGAATTCCCTCTTCTATGATTTCCCAGAGTGCATAATCCTGCACCTGGAAGAATGCTCAATTCTAATCTCCACATACGAATTCATTAGGCTTGAGCATTGGTAACTTAGCAGCAACATTGGTTGTAGATGTCTCCATGTCCATCTCTTCTCTAAATCAAAAGTATCAACCTGTCTCTGATACCACTTGACCGGATTGATTATACACTTAGGATGTTAGTCCTGTTAACGTGTATGTGATACTTTGAGTTGATATAACCAAGTATGCGGAATCTACTTTGTTATACTTAGAAGAATATTTGAGTAATTGAATGAAACAGTGTATGAACAAGAGACAATTGTTTAACTTCAAACGATTCAATATTATTATCTCAATAATACGAGTGATCTCCTATCACTAGGGTTTACAACCTTGAATCTATTCGTACGACTAAGATATATCAAAAACCTAACCATAGGATATCCTTTTATAGACCATGGATTCCTTACAAGATAACTATAATTCTATATAATTAGGATATACACAATATCTATTCTATAATTATCTATACGCGTTTGTCTTCACCTTATAAGCAGTACTAACTTCTTGTGCTGACAGTACTAACTGACTTAGTACTGTCAGTGTTGTCTTCAATGATTCTTCAGCACTACTAACTTATAACCCTTGCAGTTTGTACTGTTATGTTTAATTCCTAACAATATGTATGACCATGTTCATGAAATTGTACCCATAATCAAGTAATTGATTTTTGAAGCCAAAGTACTTGACCACAGCAACTTGCAGCAGCTACATATTCAGCTTCAGTTGTTGAAGTAGCTACAATTGTTTGCTTCTTACACTGCCATGAGATAAGTCTACACCCAAGGAATTGACATCCTCTAGTTGTTGACTTTCTTTCCAAGCTTGCACCTGCATAATCACTATCTGAAAATGCTACCAAGTCAAAAGGTGATTCTCTAAATACCATAGACCCAACCTAGGTTGACCCCCTTTTAGATATCTAAAAATCCTCTTGACAGCTGTTAAATGAGAAACCTTTGGAGTTACTTGAAATCTTGCACAAGCACAAACAGAGAACATGATATCAGGTCTTGATGATGTGAGATACATCAAAGAGCCTATCATAGATCTGTATGTGTGTACATCTACATTTCTCCATCTAAATCTTTAAGAAGTGGCTTCTCAAGTCCATTGGTGTGCTTGCCACTTTTGAATCAGCAAATTTGAATTTCCTTAGAATCTCTGCAACATACTTATCTTGATTAATAAATATGCCTTCACATGATTGCCTAACTTGCAGACCCAAAAAGAATGTAAGTTCCCCCATGGAACTCATCTGAAACTTATAATGCATAAGTTTCTCAAACTCTAAACACATCTCCTTCCTTGTAGATCCAAAGATGATATCATCCACATACACCTGAACTAGCAAAAGATCATTCTTGTGCTTCTTGATGAATAATGTCTGATCAATCTTCCCTATTTGAAATCCATTTTCTATTAAGTAGGAAGCCAGTGTTTCATACCATGCCCTTGGAGCCTGATGAAGGCCATAAAGAGCCTTAACTACCTTGTACACTTTGTCTGGATGGTCTGGGTCAGTAAACCCTGGAGGTTGTGAGACATATACCTCCTCTTCAATAGTACCATATAAAAAAGCACTCTTGACATCCATTTGATAAACTGTGAAGCCCATAAATGAAGCATAAGCCAAAAATAACCTAATGGCTTCAATCCTTGCTACTGGAGCAAAAACCTCTTCATAGTCTATCCCTTCTTCTTGTGTACCCATGGGCTACTAATCTAGCCTTATTCCTAATCACTATGCCCCTTTCATCCCTTTTATTTCTGAAAACCCATCTAGTGCCAATTACCCTTACACCATTGGGTAAATCAACTAGCACCCATACCTTCTGAATCTTGAACTGAAGAAGCTCTTCTTGCATAGCTTCTACCCAGCTTGAATCACTAGGGATTTTAGAACATTCTTTTGTTCTGCTTGAGAGAGAAAACATACAAACAAGCAAAAGTTTGCAAACTCATGCTGCTTTGAAGCATAAAGGGCATCAAGAAGCCCTTGTTGGTCTGAAGACATCATTGTTGCCTTGTCTTCACACCTGATTGTACATCTCCAATCACATTGTCCAGGGAGTGGACTTTGTGAATTCTTGAGTGTGGTGTTGTAGGAACATATAGTTAGGTGGAAGATTATTGAAATCCACCTCATCTTCTGAGAAATATGCTTCATTGAGACTGATGGGCCAGCAGTAGAAACATTTGGCCTAGCAGTAGAAACATTTAGCCTAGCAGTATCTTGCTCTGTCTCAGTATGTAGAAACATCTTTTTTACTGCTACCTTGTTTTTCTTGTTTCTCAGTCTCATCTTCCTTGCTTTCATCTTCAATCCCTTCTTTAGCTTTATCAGTAGAAGGTTCATCATTTGTTGAAGTTGAAGCCACACTTGTACTAGTCCATATTGGCATCCATACATAATCTTGATCTTTCTCTTTGTCTAACCCTACCTCATTTTTTGTTTCATCTTCTTTTGAACCTGAAAATTCATTAGTTTCAACAACAACAGGCACATAATTCATAGAATGGTTAGTGTCTCAAGATCAAATAGCCAATTAGGACCTTGACCTGCTACATTAGATTTATTCTCTAAAAATTCCACATGCAGGTTTTCCTCTACTCTTCTAGTTCTTGAGTTGTATACTCTAAAGGCTTTGCTATTAAGAGAATATCCAACTAAGAATCCTTCATCTGCTTTACCATCAAACTTTCCTAGATGGTCTAAGGTATTCAGAATTGTCACATGACATCCAAAAGGTCTAAGAAATCCTATTGCAGGAGTTCTACCTCTAAAAAGCTCATGTGATGTCTTATTGTGAGACTTGACAACCAAAACCCTATTCTGGACATAGCAAGCAGTATTAACTGCTTCAGCCCAAAAAGTGATAGGCAACTTAGAGTCGGCTAACATGGTTCTAGCAGCTTCTATGAGTGTTCTATTTCTCCTCTCAGCTACTCCATTCTGCTGAGGAGTTCTTGCAACACTAAATTCTCTCCTAATACCTTTATCCTTGCAGAAGTCATCCATAACTCTATTCTTAAACTCTGTCCCATTATCACATCTAATGACTTTTACTTTCTTGTCTACTAGGTTTTTTATCTGTGTAATGAATGTCTTAAGGATGCTAGAAGTCTCATCCTTAGAACCTAAAAAGAAAACCCATGTAAATCTACTATAGTCATCAGTAATAACTAGACAATATCTTTTATGCTTCATACTACTAACAAAAGTAGGTCCAAATAAGTCCATATGAAGCATAAACAATGATTGATCAATAGAGTTAAAAATTTTGGGCTTACAAGTGGCTTTGTGTTGTTTGCCTTTAAGACAAGCAATGCATGTTTGGTCATTTTCAAATTATTTTTGAGGTAAACCTCTTACCAAACCATTCTTAACAATTTTATTTATGGTTTTGAAGTTAATGTGACCAAGCCTTCTATGCCATTTCATAGATTCATCCAATGTGGCCTTTGCAACTAGACAAGTAAGTGCCTCTTTAGGGACAATGTTCTTCATATCAACACTGTACATGTTGCCCTTTCTTGGAATTTTAAGAAGTACTTGACTTTCATCAGGCATCTTAAAATCAGAAGAAAGTACAAGACATTCAGTGTCATAAAGAGAACTTTGTTCTTTTTTTCACACATTTGTGAGACACTAAAAAGATTATACTTAAGCTCTTGCACATAGTACACATCTTCAAAATCTAAATTTCCAGTTTTAATGGTACCTTTACCGGGAAATTTTTTCCACCAATACCTCCTCCAAAGCTAACATATCCTTCATTTATTGATTGAAAATCTGAGAGATAAGACATGTTTCCAGTCATGTGCCTTGAACATCCACTATCCGAGTATCCTTGATCCTCTTGTTTATCAGCTGAATGTTCCTGCACAGAAATGAGGAATATTAGTTTTCTTTGGAGACCCAAGCCATTACTGACTTGGATCTGCCTTGTGCATCAATGTAATTTAATCTCTTAAAAATGGTTGATGCACCATTGGGTTTAATTTGTCTCCAAAGCCAACATGCTGAGGGCCTTAACAGCATTTGCCCTCTTTTTCCCAAGCAGCATATGAAATACTTGCCTAGCAGTAGAAACTGCTGGCTTTGTAGTTGTACCCTTCACTTTCCAAATTTGTTTTTGGACCACTGCTTTTGTTAGAAAAGGCCTTTGAGCAGTTTTAGATGCATATTTGAAAGTTATTTTTTGCATTTTGAACTGCTTTTTTTGGTAAACAAGTAAAAAGGTCTGGCAGTAGAAACTGCTTGTCTAGTAGTATGAATTTTTGGTCTAGCAGTAGGAACTGCCTTTGTCCAGACTTAAATAAAATTGTTTTGGGTGTTGTTCTAGTATAATTAGAGTGACTTTTAGGGGTATGACTTTTTAAATTCATCCTATTTGTGTTATACCCAGATACCCTTTGGTTGCAGAAAGCTACAAGATGGTCAAATTCTCCACATATGAAACAAGCTTTGTTATATAAGTCAAAGTCATCACCTAGTTGGTGAGACTTAAGGCCATTCCAATTCCTTTGGTTGCGTTTAGGCTTGTTTGTGGTTCTGTATTGCTCACAATACCTAACTGGTTGCCTAGCATGTTTAACATTGATTTTAGGCCTATCAGTATTATTTTTGACTATCTTAGGAACACTTGTTCCTGCTTTCTTAACCACATCAGGTTTAGACATAACCTGTTCATCTTCATCATCATCAGATATCCAGTCCTCTATGATTGGACCATCTGATTTCCTATTAGAGGACAACATGTCCTCAGGAAGTGAAGTATTACTTATACTTTCACTTACTTTCTCTAACTTAGGACTCTCAGTAGATTTAGAACCATAATCCATTTTTGGTTCTTAAAACTCAGCTAATCCTATGTGTGCTAGGTCAATACCTAGAGGTGAAGGAACACCTCTAAATGGGGGAGGAACAGACTTGTAACCTACACCAGACTTAGCTTTATTGATTACTTGAGCTTTCCAAATTTTATTGATTCCATCTGAGGCATGAGCTAGAACATCTACTGTTATCTTAACATTTTCATTTTTTTCTTTGGTCTTTGCTAATGCTTCATTGAGCAAACAAATCACTTTCTTCTTTGAATTCTAAGTTTCTTTTTAGACCAGCCATATCATCATTATACTTAGATTCATTTCCTTGAAAATGCAAAATTTGTTTTTCAAGAACAGCTAGACCTCTTTTATGATTAGCTAAGTTAAAACTATTTTCATATAGCTCTTCTATATTATCATCAAATTCCTTTTTAAGTTTTTCATAAGCTTTAAGAGGAAAAGCAGGAATCAGTACACTTGATTATAGAATTTACCTCTGAATCAGAAAATGCCATCAATGCAGTCTCAGTTGCCACCATTGCAGCTTCTTTTGGTGCTTCCTCTTCATCAGCCATGAAGCTCCAATCATAGCTAACACCATCAATGACTAGCATAGCCTTTGGCTCTTCCACAGTGACTTCCTTCTTTCTATCTTGCTTATACCAAGTGGTCCTATTATCTTGCCTTTTTGGCTTTCTGCACTCTCTTGCAAAGTGTCCAAACTTGTGACAATTGAAACACTCCACTTTCATCTTATCAAACCCAGCATTTCATTACCATTAATGGTAATCTGCTTTCCATTTTGTGCCAAAACTTCTTAGCCCTCATGCTAAGTAAGGCAACTTGCCACTTTATATCCATCTCTTCTAAGTCATCATCATCCACCTGATCAAGGTCTTCATGAGTTAGAAGAGAACCACTAGTTTGACTGGTTACAAATGCATAGAATGTTGAATCTCTAAGTCCAGCAACATTCTTTTGTAAACTAGCAGTAGAACCACCAAAGTTAACAGTAGAACCACCTTCATCTTCATCTACCTCTTCTGACTTACTAAAATTGGGAGATGACAAAAGTGCCACATTCCCAGAACTAGTACTGTATTTCCAGACTTCTTCAGAGTTTGTTCAACAATTTTGAAATTGTTGTACAAATCATTGATTTCATAGTTTCAATGTCTGCTTATTCATCCAGACAACCACATGAGTATGGAATTCTTTAGGAAGACTTCTTAAAAACTTCATGTTGAGATCTTCCTTGGCTATCTCAACTCCCAACACAACTAACTGACTTACAAGCCTGTGCAACCTTGTGAACAATTTATCAAGAGATTCATTGCTGTTTGAGCTAAAATTTTCAAAATTTTGTTTCAGCAATGTCTTCTGAGTTTTCTTGGTAGTTTCATTACCACCAAACCATGCACATATCTCTTCAAAAAGAGTTTTTGCATCAGCATACTTGCTAAAGGATAGCATCTGCTCACCAGGAATGGTCATAAGCAACAAATTTCTTGCCTTTTGATCATTCCTCTTCTGTATTCTTTCTTCATTGGTAACTGGTCCAGTATTTATTTTCTTAACCATTTTGCCTTCAAGAATAGATACTGTATAGCCTAGTGTAAAAGAATCACCATACAGAATAATATCCCAGAGAGCATAATCTTGAACCATGAAGTATTATTCAATCCTTAGCCTCCACAACTCAAACTCATTCTGTTTGATCATAGCAACTTTGCAGCAATATTTGTAGCCTGAGTATTCTCCACGTCTATTTCTTCTTCTTCTTCTAAATCAAATATATCAGCCTTGCTCTGATACCAATTGCGAGGGAATCGATACACTTTAAGGATGTTAGTCCTTTGTAACTTGTGTATGTGATACTTTTAGTTAATATGATTAAGTATGCGAGATCTACTTAACCATACTTAGAAGGTTATTTTTATTGGAAATGGAACAGTGATGCTTGTGTAATGAACAATGAACAATGAAAGTTTAATACCAAACGATTCAATATTATTGAAAATAATACGAGTGATCTTCACTATCACTAGGGTTACAAAAACCTTGAATCTATAGTTTATATGACTTATGATTTCTATGATAAGTTATGTTCTTTGTTCTTGACAGATATGTAGTTTTAAGTTCATGCATCAAGTAAGTACTTATCTCTAAGCTAAGATCTTCTTTTTATAGTCCAAAGAAGATCTTTTACAATATTGTCAAGTCTTGTCGAACTATTTGCTAGCATATGTTGAGTGTGTCAGTACTAAGATACAACATGTATCTATGTTTACAACTAGATTGACTGACTACAAATCAAAGATATTATCTACCATATATACTTGACTTTTATACACAAATATCTTTTTATACTTATCCAACCAGCAGTAGTATACGCGACACTTATCCATCCACAGTAGAATCAGCAGTACCTTTTTTGTACTAGCATACTAACTTCAGTTAGTACGTTAGTTATAACTTGAGAAGTCTTCAGATATACACTAGCAGTTAGTACTGTTAGAGTATTTTTCTCAGCAGTACTAATCTTCAGAACATTTAATTCCCAACAAAGTTGGTGGTGTAGAAAAGAGTTCAATGTGTTCAAGTCTTGGAGATTTTGGTGTGATGGTGATTTTGGTAGTTGTGATGGGCCGGAGGTGGTGTGGTTGCTATTAGAGTTTTAGTTGGAGGTGGAGTAGTGATAATGATAGTGATGTTGTTGAGGTGTTGGAGTACTTAGAGTCAAGAAGTTATCATCTCGGATGGTGATGAGATGTTAAGAGGTGAAAGTCTGACGATGATGAGTTCAAGTTTTATGAAGCGACATGGTTTGACACTAATTCTAGCGGTTCTTCTTGGTGGTCTAGTGGAAGGAGATGAGTTTATAGATTTAGTCATATTGACTTTGCTTAAGAAATGCTAAGATTCAAAAGAAGTTGTTGTGAAGGTGTTGGGTCCATTCAGTACCCAAGCGTCCTGAAACAAAGATTTGAATACAAATTAGCCCAAGTGTCGAACAACCTTAAACACTCTCAGGTCACTGAGTGAACAGTCACTCAGTGAGTTATCTTCAGGATGCTTAGGACGAGTCTCAGAAGAAAGATTCACCATTCAGTGAGGCGGAACTCCCTGAGTGTTACTTAAGTCAAAGAAGAAGATAATGGGTTCAGTGTGTAATGACAATAACTCACTGAACCCCAGTCTCCTCAACAACTATAAAGAATGAAGATGAAGACTGAAGACCAAGACTGAAGAACCTGAAGTCTATAAGAAAGGCGGGACAAGGCGGGAAGAGTTTGAAAAGATAAGGAGAAGTCCTTATCAGGCCAAAGTCAAACTTTCCCTGAAAGGCTTGAGAACAAGAGCAGTATCATCACTGTTACTCAGAAAGCATGTTTGTCTTATACCCAAAGTAGGTTCTTGTAACATGGACAAAATACATCAGTATTTTGTCCTGATTAGTTAGGTCATTCTTTTTGTCTTTCTAGTCACGGGTGCTCTTTTATACTTGTGTATAAATAGGATCATAAGGGAGAAAAGTGGACAAGTTTTGTGCACTTAATGCTTAGACATTCACAAAACCACTTTTCTCCCCCAAAGAGCAACCTAGTCCCTGAGATAGCTCAATGGTTCATTCATAGTTGCCACTTAAGCATAGCTTAAGTTTAGTAAGGAGAACATACCATACTTTGTCATTTCAATCCCAAGTGTTTATTCCGCGAACATTTGGGTATAGATTCTTTTGATTAACTTCTAATAAGAATTTAAACGTTGAAAAACTCTTGTGTTTTATCTTTTACGTTTTACTCATTTAGTTTTGTTAATCACTACATTACTCAGTCATAGAACATGATTAGGTTAACTTTGTAGTTAATTCTTATTTGTGTAACGGGAACAACAAGTGGTATCAGAGCCAGGTTTGTAAAATCTTTCAAAAACTAAAGAGTGCTCAAAAGGTTTTTAAAACCAAGATCCTACCATGACCGATATTAAATGTGCCCCAGCTAGTCGACAAAAAGGGAAGAAGCTATTCAGCTGTTGCTCCCAGACTAGAAGCTGGAAAATTGAGCAAGTGGAAGAAGCGTATGCTTTGCTACTTGACTGGTATGGAACCATACTACATCACACATATCAATGAAGGTCCCTTTTGTCCCTAAGACTGCTGAAGGATTACCTAAACCTGAAGCTCAGTGGACCATTGATGAGAGAAGGGTAGTTAACCAAGACCAGCGCCTGAAAAGCATCATTATATCTTGTCTTCCTGACGATACAATGGAATCAGTTATTAACTGTACAACAGCCAAACAAACTTGGCTTGACTTGGTTCATAGCTTTGAAGGTCCCTCAGATACCAAAGAAAACAAGATTATAGACCTGAAACTTGAGTATAACACTTTCAGGGCCAAAGACTCTGAAAGTCTCTATCAGACCTATACCAAATACAAAACCTTGATAAATGAACTGTCAAATGATGGTGTAGTTTTGTCTAAGCATGAGATCAATGTTGTCTTTGTCAACAGTCTCCCTGAGAAGTGGTTAAACTTCTCTCAGGGCCTCAGGAATGCTAACCACATTCAGACCCTTGAGCTCCCTGAGATCTATGAGAAGTTTGTCTATGAGGACAACTTAATCTCTAGGAGATACCCTGACTCAAAGAAAGCTCTTGAGACCAAAAAGGCCCTGACAACCACACCCATATCAACTGCCTTTTATTCTAATGGTGTTGTGCAGGATTTCCAAGAGAATTATGATGATGAGGCTGATGAAAGAACCAGTGAGGAGTACCTTAATGATTTACAATTAGAATTTCAAGAAAGGGCACTCCTTGCTAATTCAAAAAAGTTTATTAAAAGAAATCAGTCAAACTTTTCTAAAGCTAAAGAAAATGAAACCACTGAATGTTTCAAATGTGGTAAAAAAGGTCATTTTGCAAAAGACTATTTTTCTAAAACCACCTCAGAACCATCTTATAAATTCTCTGGTAATAGTTCTTCTTCAGGAACTAGCAAGTTTCAACCAAAAATGCTTCAGTCTACTCAACATTTTCAAAACAAAACTATTCAAAATGGTCAAAAAGACTTTGAAGCAAAATATATAAAAGCTAAGGCTAAACTTGCTCTCCTTGAGGCCAATCCCTCAATGTCTCAGGCTGCTCAAACTTCCAAACCTGTTCAATCAAAGAACAAGGTTCTTGTAGCTGAAGCCTATGACTGGGATGAAGAAGAGGTCTCCTCAGATGATGAAGAAGTTAGAGTTAGTGCACTGATGGCACTTTTAGATAGTGATCAGCTGGCTGTTGGAAAAAGCCATGCAAAAAATGAAGAGTGGGTCAACATTACCATGAAAAAGGTAAATATTTTACTTAAAGAATAACCTAAACCGCGTTCCTTGGGACAATCACCTAATTTTCCTCTCGCCTCTCGGGAATATCAGTTATTTTTACTACCCTCTCACCAGATAATAAACCATGTCGCTAATACCATACAAACTGTTTTCGATTATTCTACAGACCATATTTCGGTCACCCTAAAAATGTTTTACTGCTACTTCATGAAATCAAAAATTTCGACCTTACAACTATTTTGTAAACAACGAATGGTTCTCCTTCTATAAACTGTTTCGCAAATCATTTCGCTAACAAATTTATAAACCGGTTTGCTGTCCTGCTACGATATTGTAAATCAAACTACAGCTTTGCTACTATCATGCAAATGATAAACTGATTTCTTGTTATTCTATGAACCATTTTATAAACTATTCTGCAATCACCCTGTGAACTATTTACTCATTTCGATGCGTTAAAAGTTTCTAGTCAAACTTCACCAAATTTTTGCATATCAAGGGGGTGATTAAACGTTAACTTTTGTAAAATCATCTTATCCACACCATGTTTAAAGACTGCTTATACTGAAGTTACGAGTCTTTTGAAGTCACATCAATTTATCTAACTACAAAATTTCAGCAAAGAATTATGAATTAATCTCCCACAGACATGGAGGAGCCTTTAAACCGTCTAGTAAGACCCAAATCTGTTGTGAGTACCAACATCTCTTCCCAGACACCATTTTATCGAATAACATAAACTGAAATCCGGGACATATTTCGTGTTAAGGCGGGTAAGAATGTAACCACCCGTAATTTTCCAGACTGGTTTTTTTAATATATATTTATTATTACAAAACTGAACATAACGGAACATTTTTGAGCTCACGCGAGTATTTCGAGAAGCTATCCCGCACACTGTGGCTTACAATAACTCACTGCCTTGTTTATTTATCAGAAAATGTGAAAATTTCGTTTTCTGACTATTACTGATCATTATGTATTAAAACGAGAAACATATCGCACACAACACCACACGCGTACCGACACAAATCCTAGAAACGGCATAAGTCCAATAATTGTTATTTGGAATCCATAATTTTGTTTTATATTGCTATTATAAAAACTTTCTCATAAATAATATTTTTCGCGCTCATGCTAACCTAGAAAATACTAGATTACACAGGAGCTCAACGGGACATGGGGTATATTTAATACCTACCAAAGTAATAAACTTTAAATAAAATCCTACCCTATATTTATATTTACTTTCACCCTATATTAATATTTACCTTCTTTTTTTCTATTAAACCGAACCCCACATATATCCTCTCACACATTTTTTTTCTTCTCTCTCTCTGTGAATAACTTGCATTATCTTCTTCACTACATCTAAGACGCATCAGATCAGAGTCAGCCATTCGAATGGCAACAAGATCCGAGCCATCACCATGCCCTTGTGTCCAAACGAACCTCTGTCAAATTTTGTCAAAGCATCAAAAGTCAACGCTAGAGGATGAAGCCAAGGGGGGACGGTTTCCATAAATGACTACAAGTTCGACTGCTACCCATAGGGGAAGGAGTCAAACCTCCCTCGTTTAGGTTTTTATAACCCAAATCGATGCTCACAAGGTTCCACACACTTGAACAATTGATCAAATAGAAAAGTTATAATCAATTCTTGGTGGGAACGAGTTCAGAAACAAGGGGTGTGTGGAATTGCTTGTCGAATCGGATTTGGGGCTTCTGTTTCTCTTGATCTCTTTGTTAACTGAACTCAATTATTATTGTAAGGTTATTCGAGTTCTTTCTTATTCACTGTACCGATTGTTATTATTAGAATCTGATTTAGTTTTCATGATTTGATCTTGAATTACAAACTTTCGTAGATATAAAAAAACTCGGCTAAATCTGTTTTGGATAAAGATTTCGTGTGGTGCGATGGATTAAAAGTGGTGTTTGTTTGTTCTAAATCGAGTCAACTCGGTGAGTCAACTCAGTGAGTGAGTCAACTCACGGACCGACCGTGTTTGTGTCTTTGGTATGCTCGTTGTTACTCTGTGTCATGGAGATGGATGATTATTATTATGATTTATATTGTTGTCTGGGGAGTGTTTGGGTTTAACGAGACCAACCACAAGAGTGGTCGTGTCTCGCTATCCTCGGTCGAAAAGAACCACCTACGTAGGGTGCCGTTTTGTTGTCTAGTTGGGTTAACAAGAAACGCACGAGGGGTGTATTTATTGACTTTTTATTCCAGCTTAATTTATAAACTTATAACTATTTTGGATGAGTTAATGGGTCAAAACTGCTTAAACTGCTTATGTCACAGCTGCTTATTGTAATAACTTAAAATGGTGTTGGTTTACTCGTGTTATGTTGTTTAATAAAAACCGTATAAGGTGTGTTTGATTGTTTGGGGCACAAGAAAACCCACCTAGGGGCGTACTTATTGTGTTGCGTTTGTTTGGCTCGTTTGTGTTCGGCTTGAAGGGAAACACCACCAGGCTGAGTCATGGTCTCGAGTAACAGAAAACTAAAAATGGAGATTACATTTGCAGTTGTGTTTTATGTGTATATGTTGTTGTGTTCACCACTGGTTTTGGTCGAGTGAGACGCCCACACAGGTGCGTTTGTTCAGTTCGGTTAACGAGACCCCAAGGGGGAGTACTCGTTTGGGTGGGTCTCGACAAAGGTCTCTTTTGATAACCATGGTATTGAATTTAAAGCCCTCCATTTATGTATTGTTGTGGCCACTTCAGGTCGTTTGCGTCAAACATGATTTGAACTTGGCATCTCACATCTTGATTATGATAGCGTATAAGGATTTACGAGTTAACTTAAGAAATTTAAGGTGTCCTTCTTTTATGCTTAGGAGTCCAGTAGCTAATATGCTATTCAAAGTAAAAATATGTAAATTCTTAAACCAAAGTTTGGCCAGAATTTGAAATATTGAAAGTGAGATGACACAAAGTTAAGTTGGTGCATGTACAGTTGTACATAAAGTTAATTTGAAATATTGTCAAGATCTTATTACAAGTATTGTGAATTTGTGATGTAGTTAAGTTTTGAATCTATTGGGACTTGTTACTTGGACCAGGTTACTTATACGAAAAGGGATTAAAATATATAAATAGTTATTGGACATATTGGTTATAAAATTTGGAATTGTTCAACTTTTAACGAGCCAAAATAATTAAACTAATATTTATTAAATTGTAAAACCCGACAATAATCGGAACACATAGTTTTATTAATATGAAAACTTTTACCATATGATATACTAATTTGAGTTTTCTTTAAAACTTAAATTACTGTTTCAAAACTATATTGATTATTTCCAAACTATTTGAGGTTATTGGGTAAACACTGAAACGTATTAATTGACTCACTTTGTTGACATTTTCCTTGTCACTATTTCCCTTGACTTCGTTTGTCAATCCTTTCTCGACTCAAGTTCCCATCCGTGCTTTTCTCGACCGTGTCGATTTTCTATTCCTATTTGGCGTGAGTATTCTTGAGTCTATGCTGTCTTACCACCACACGAAACGTTAACACTGAACTTTTTACAAACTTTGATTCGAGTAATCCACGAAAACTAAGACGCTTTGTAACACCCCAACCCGACAAGGGTAAAGGTATCACATCACGGTGACAAATCAGAGCATACATAATACACAGCGGAAGCCATAAACCAAAATCAATAAGGAAGTCAAGCCAACACGGCTTAAACCAAATTACATGAATTCAAAAGATAAAGATAAACCAATGGAATAAACAAAAGAAACAGGATCCCGAAACAAATGTCATAATATAAGGGTGGTCATCTAAGGTAAAAGCTCCAACCAAAAGCTCTAATCTCTCAATCCCAAAGCAGAAATCCCCAGCTCCTAGCTTAGATACCTGCCGCACACGAAAAGAAAAGACGTGCGGCTGAGCTTAAAAAGCTCAGTGAACAGATACATATAATAAGCAGAAATAATGAAGAACGAATCATGGCAAAGATTAAATGATAACGAAACAGATATAAGATATGGTGCAATGGAAAGTATCATAAGGTACAGTCAATGAAAGGGAAAAAATATTATAGGATAGTAATCCACCACGAGCCCAGAAACATATCAGATCATATCATATACAGTAACCATAGAGGAGCGACCTCTCAGAAATGTGAAGGGCATGTATTGCACACAGTACCAATCACCAGACAAATTATATCATATCATATACAGTCAAATCCACTAAACAGAAACAAATCTAGGATGCATCCATACGCCCCTACCCAATCACATGCAGACCAAATCAAAGGGACGGTGTAACCAAATCACTAGGGCTACACACTAGTCATGCCAGTGGTGCATCACAGACACGGCCATGTTACCTTCATGGCTAGGGTCACAAATTTTGGCTCGGGTATCAAACTAAGAGTCACAAATCATATCATATCAGAAGGTCATATCCAAAGGTTCAAAACAGATAGATCAAAACAGATGGCTCATAACAAATGGTTCAACTCAAATCTTTTCAGAAGTATCAAAGGTCCAAATCAGATTTTAACGGATCAGAAAATGCAAATCAGAAAGCATATCATGTCAAGGAAATAGGACACCCTTACTAAAAAGGGCAGAGTATCTGTACCTTATTCAAATGCAAGCACAAAGAACAAAAGCAGACAGCACTGAGAAAGATCAAGACCTCTCCCTCTTTACACCTAGAGAAAGTAGAAGACAAATTACTAAGGGGGTTCAAGTTCAGATTACCATTTTTTTGTTCATCTTTCCATTTTAAGAACTTTCCAGATTTAGTAACTTTCTATTTAGCAGGTTTCCCGAATTAGCAAGTTTCCATTTTTAGAAATATTCAAATGATACAAGCCAAGTTAAGTCTTCAATTAGCTTATTATGGAAGGAACGTTCATTTTAACTCATTATACAAATCTAAGATCAAATATGATAATCTTTCATAGTTTAGGGTTATTAATGCAAATTTACCAAAGTTAAAGGTCCACATTTGAAATCTTATCATTTTACCTTTCAAACACTTATACTTTCCATAATTTCATGTTTAGCCTTCAAGTTCCATAATTTACAAGTTACACCCCTTTACTTTATTAATTACAAATTAAACTTTATAATTATATAACCTACACTTTAACCTTTGTCATATTTACATTACACCTCAAGTCCTTTTATTTCTTCAATGTACAGTAAATAACCTTCAATATAAATATGTTACAAACAGCCCTCAAGGTTTAGATAATTTACATATTTAGTCCTTGTAATTTATTAAAATACAAATCAAATTATATAATTAACCATAATTACATATTAAACCCTTTGATGCGTGGTTTTGCAACCTTACAACAGGTTTTACCTCTCGAGGGATCTCAAGAGGCTTACAACCCCACCAGGCAGTGTACCTGACCGATGTAGTATAGTGTAGTGGTAAGTACGGGGGATTGATCGTTCTCCACAGGGAATAGTGTTCGTTAGGTATGAAAGACTACTCTAATAGGTCTAAGGGTTGAAGAAGATTCTTTTTGTATTTTTTATAATTTTATGAAAGCAAGTAAAATCTCGGGTTTGAAAGAGTGGGCGGAATTAGTTGCTAGTCAACTAACCCAAATTACTACGAATGCAAATAAAATAAAATAACTGAAAGTAAAATGTTGGTGAAAACTTAAGTGTAGAGAAATGTGTTCACTTAGATTTTCTTACTCCCTAACTATCTTTTACCGGTTGATTAGTGTGTATTAGTTGCGTGGATGACGGGTGTATTCCTTAATACCAATCGTGGGGTGGCGTACGTACTTCCCCAACTCTACAAGCTCCTACTTCACTCCTATGTCGAGCCGGCTAGGAAGCTCCTAACATGGGATCACTAGAATTCGCTTGTGCATTAAATACAACCATAAAAACCTTTAGTACGCATTTGGTTCATGTTTCTTAAGACGTTCAAGCAAGTTACCGAATAGGAAGTTAGCCAGTTTTCTTAAGCCTAACATAGATAAACAATCATCCAATACAACTAATAACACACTAATAACCAATAATCAATAGCTAAGTTTCATTAGATCTAAGCAAACACAAGATAAATCTAGCCTAACATGTTAAACAAAAGACAAGAACAAGATAGAATCAAACAACACATAGACATATTGAATGATTAATTGATAACTTATCTTTCAATGTAACATGGAAGATCTCAAGGCAAAAAGCCTTGAAAAAGATGCTAAAATCGTCTTAGGGTTTTCTCCCAAAAATTCCACACTAAGCTCTCCTTAATGACAAAGAATTGCAAAACTATATATAGATTTTTACATCTGACGGCGTCACCTTATGGAGTGTGACGCCGTCACCTCGCCGCTTCTAGGGTTCCCGGATGGCCTTCTTGACGCCGTCCCTCTTTAGCTCTCCAAAATCCGTTCTGGCTTATCAAGGCTTGACGCCGCCAGACCTTGAACGTTACGCCGTCCCTCTTTGAATTAAGCCGTGACGCCCTTGATCAGGTTAAAGCGTGACGCCGTCAGAATTTACATGCAATTTTCACTGGCTTATCATGAGTAAATTTCACATCCACCTTTTCTTGCCAAGCCATGACGCCGTCCAGAGTAAAATCTGACGCCGTCAAAGGTAACTTTTAGCCGATTTTTGAGACTTTGTCGTTTTCTTCACTTTAATGCTCCAAAAACGTCCAAAATGCCTCCTTTTCCAGATTTCTACTCAAAAGTACCTAAAATGACAAAAGGAACGATTTAGGGCAATATTTGATCAAATAAATACGATTTAGGGCTTAAATGACCCCTTAAAAGCGGTACACTTTTCGCTTCATCAAATACCCTTACACTTGAGATTTGCTTGTCCTCAAGCAAATGCGCTTTTATTCTAATCAAAATACAGGTTAGGGGTCATTTAATGCAAACATAAAAGTAATTACAACAAATAATCGTTCCACTTCAATCATAATAAGCACGGAGATTATAAACTAGCACCTCACAAGTAGTGTTTAGATACTCACATCTCTCAAGTGTCATCAAAATAAATCTCATAAATGAAAACGGATAATATCTCTCACTACCTGTCATAGCAAATAGATTACCATAGGCTTGGGAAAGGATCGAAAACCTCCTCCACTAGGCGTAAGCACCTAAGATAAACTATCAAAGAGGGCTTTTAAATGGGTTATAACGTTAGGTGTAGGGAAAAGGAAAACACGGTTTTGTTGGATAAAGGATATTTTACTGGTGGCGAGTTAAAGATCTTGATTAATTACATGTACTATACAATGTTGCTAAGCCAAGACTCGACTCAATCTTAAGCTAAAAATAGAATAACAAAAACATAAAATAAACATAAAATGAAACGGGATGGTAGTCCGTATGTTTTTTTATTTTTTTATTTTTCTCATTTTTTTGTATTTTTCTTGATTTTTTCGATTTTTTTTTTTCATACACTCTTGCCCTACCATCCAAAATAATACATCATAGGGGCATTGCATTCCCCTTACACTTGAACTTTTACATAACTTTACAATTAACTATTCTAATGACTCGAATTAAGATAATTGAAAAACTTGGAGTACTTTTAAAATATTTAGCACATATGGGGGTAATAAATGATGTTCTTTCCCATTACTCCATTACACTAGTACTTTACCCATGAGTCCCAATCGTCCCAAAACAATATGTACAAGGATATGACTCGACTTAGCAACCATGTAATCAACTAGATAATTAACTTGGGTTTAAACAAATGTTGTAACAATAATGCACTAAAAATGAGTGCATACAAGGTAGGCTAAGGCGATTTGGGTGTACATTTTAGTGGGGTGTAACAAATTCTTCCTTTAAGTAAAATGCTTAAAGGTTGAAACGAAAAGATAGGCTCTGAGGGGTGTACTAGGGGTATCGTGTACTAAAAATGAGTACAACGCAAAGGGTGTGGGAGAATTACTTGACCAATGTAGCCAAAGTAATTATAACAAAAACACAGGTGTAAAATAATGGGTTAATCCTAATGCCTCTTATCATGTAGTAAATCTAACTACACGAATGTAGTCTCACTTGTGGCCTCGGAATGGTCCTAACGCAAGTTCTAGAATCGAAGTGCTACCGGTACACACATCATAGCATAAATGCTTTTCCTACCAATTCTAGGGGCGAACCTCACATATTTGGGGGTGGAAAATTTTTTTAGTGGTACGGTTTTGTGCTAGTCATATAACTCCTATCCATGAGACGCTCATTAAGACCAAAGTTTCACTCCTATGTGTTGTAAAAAAAATTAAATTTGGCACTAAAATTGCCCTAACAGGTATTTATCTCAGTTTTATTACACATCTACCATCAAACAAACAAAAATCAAGCGTAATAGCATTCTCTAAAATCGTACTTTTACCCTCCCCTTACACTTAAGATGAACATTGTCCCCAATGTTCAAATAACAAGATGTAAAAGCATAAAGTAAAAGAATGAAATCAAATACTCCCCTGATTCGCTCGGTGGATAATGAAGTAACACGGTTAAATCTTCTTCCAAAGTAATGTTGAAGCTCCATGACTAATGCATCGCCATAAGCTTGATTCAAAACATTTCCTTGTCCGAAATAACCTGTTAAACCTGAGAAAACAAACACGAAAACCTGCATAACATCGGCGGGATAAAATCTATATATAAGGATATAATGCTTGTGGAATGATAACTTTGCAGATTCCTGGAGATTATAAGTTGGAGATTTTAATAAAAACTTTTTATGAAAACAAAACTTTCAAAAATTTCTGAAAATTAAATCTGACGCCGCCAGGTTATAAACCCTGACGCCGTCAGAAATGACCTGACAAAAATTCTCATTTTAAGTTTCCGAAAAATTTCTGGAAAAACCTTTACCTTACTTCCTGGAAATCCTGCAAAACATCATTATGACTCGATACAAGCATTTGACTCAAACAAATACGAATATGTATGTTAATTTAATATTATTATGATTCATGTTCATATGTGTTCTAATAAACCAATTTAGATTTCCCTTACACTTATCTTTTGCAAAATACCTTTATATGTAGTTAAGACGAAGTTAAAAACAAAATAAAGCATTTTCACAAATTACTTTTGAACATGAATCAATAAGAATAAAAATTAAACACACATACGGAAACAAATAAAAACAAACAAACAAACAAATAAACACGCAAAGCAAATAAATAAAATAAAGCTTGGGTTGCCTCCCAAGAAGCGCTTTTCTTTATTAACGAGTCTTGTAGCTAGACTCAAAGTCACTTACATTACGTGACTCCATCATCGGTCACGGTTCCTAGGCCATTTTCATTCCCGGTTTTATATTCCGATCCTAATTTCAAACAATCCTTGTAGAAACCGAATATCCTTTCCATAATATAGTCTACTCCTTTATTTCTATCCTCATCATTCCTATAGTAGACCGCTTGCTTGAGCTCCTTCTCAACATTTGACAAGTGTTGGAATTGTTCTATCTTATATGGCATTTGGTAGTTTACTTCATCGGTCTCATCCTTAAATCTAACTATCCCTAAGGAAGGTTCATAAGTCATTCTAGAGACCTCAACAAATGGTTTTCCAAAAACCACTTGAGTTAAGGACGCATCGACTATTGGGCGGATATCTTCTACAATTACAAAGTCGGTGACATAGGTGAAGTTTCCTACATAAACCGGTAATCCCTTAACCCTTCCCGTGAAGTTACTCATCCAACCCTTGTCAGGGAGCATCCTATACCCAAGTTGATTTTTCATTATCAAGTTGTAGTGGGCTCTAGTCATGATGTTTATGGGTGATCTAAGGTCGATGTAGGCTTTCCACACATGCAAATGTCCGATGTTACATGGTATGTTGAGATTAGAAGGGTCGCCTATTTCAATGATTGGTCTACCTAGGAAGTATGGTGTCTCGGGGTCATCGAATAAGTTTGTATGATATACACGCTCTTCCTTAGTGGGTAGCCTATTGAAGTAGTCCTCATCATCATCTACTTCTTCAATCTCACTTGTCCTAACTTCCTTATCAACCTCGACTTTCTTATCCTCATCCTTAGGTTCACTATCATCCTCATTTTTATCAATTGGTTTGATAGTGACAATGTTGACGAAGTGGACGTGTTTGGATGAAGAGGGGTCCTTTACTTGGGGTCCGCTAATTGTGTTCCTAGCGTCCTTATGTGGAGGTGATAGCACTTGGTTATTGAGGGCTTTCAACAAGTTGTCAATTTTGTTGGTCATCTCTGTTTGTTGCTGATTGAATTCGGATTCGAATCTAGCTATCCGAGCTTCTTGAGATGCCATAAATTGAGACATAAATCCTTCAAAGTTATTGGTACTACCATTGCCGGAAGGATTGTTGTTGAAAGTACGGTTCGAGTTGGGACCGCTTGATTGGAAACAATTAGGTGGGTTGGAAGAATTGGGTTGTTGTGCGTTTTGGTTTTGTTTCCACCTAAGGTTCGGGTGATTTTTCCATAAGGGGTTGTATGTATCACCGTAATGGTTTGGCTCAGGTTTGAAAGTGTACCACTTGTCTCCCGCTCCGTCGGTACGCGAGGATGCGTAGTCCACAAAAGCTTGTTCGGGGAGTTCCATGCAATCACGAGTGTCGTGGGGACCACTACATAATTCACATGAAGAAGTGATTTTGTTCACTTGGCTTGAAAGTTTAGGAACCTCGTAGGATTTCATGAGAAACTTGACTTGGTCTTCAAGTTCTATGATCCTACGGTCGGAAGTGCTTGAATTGTTCGAAGGCAAAGATATTGCCTTGACCGTTTTATTCAAATCACGGGGATCACTCCAACTTTCGTTGTCATAAAGAGCAAGATCCTCTAGGAGAGCCCATGATTGTTCCGCACTTAGATCACGTAGCTTGCCACCGGCCGATTGGTCAATGGTTTGCCTTGTGTAGAGATTGATATGGTCATAGAAGATTTGGACTTGGAGCCAAAGTTCTATGCCATGGTGAGGGACTTTTTGGAGTAAGTCCTTGAATCGAGTCCATGCCTCGTAGAGAGTTTCGCCTTGACGTTGTTGGAACATCAAGATATCATTCCTTAGCTTGGTAGTTCTTCCCGGTGGGAAAAACTGAGCAAGGAAACGAGTAGTGAGATCATCCCAAGAGGTGATGGATCCTGCGGGTTGACGTTCTAGCCATTGACTAGCTTGATCCCGCAGAGAGAATTGAAAGAGACGCAATCGGGTCGTCTCTCGAGTGGAAACATCAAGGTCTATAGAATCAACGATTTTAAGAAAGTCCTTGAGGTGTTGATTAGGATCTTCAGATCGAAGTCCATGGAATGCGCATCCGCTTTGCACCAACCGGATGGTGTCGGATCGCAAGGGTGTGATATTGGCTCCTTGAGTGAGCTCAATGGTGTTTCGATAGCCATGGTGGCTAGGACGGGAATACTCTCCTAAAGTACGGGCTCTAGGAGGTGGTGGTTGTGGTGGTGGTGGGTTGTTGGGATTAAGGATATTACCATCTTCCATGATGTCGAATGGTAATGGTTACGAATAAAGAAACGAAGAAAATAGATAGACTAAAGAAGACCTAAAAAAAAGAAAATAAAAATCTCACTAGAAAGGAATCTAGTGAGTAGACCTATAAAGTAAAAATTCAACCTAAACAATAACTATTCCCCGGCAGCGGCGCCAAAAACTTGATGCGTGGTTTTGCAACCTTACAACAGGTTTTACCTCTCGAGGGATCTCAAGAGGCTTACAACCCCACCAGGCAGTGTACCTGACCGATGTAGTATAGTGTAGTGGTAAGTACGGGGGATTGATCGTTCTCCACAGGGAATAGTGTTCGTTAGGTATGAAAGACTACTCTAATAGGTCTAAGGGTTGAAGAAGATTCTTTTTGTATTTTTTATAATTTTATGAAAGCAAGTAAAATCTCGGGTTTGAAAGAGTGGGCGGAATTAGTTGCTAGTCAACTAACCCAAATTACTACGAATGCAAATAAAATAAAATAACTGAAAGTAAAATGTTGGTGAAAACTTAAGTGTAGAGAAATGTGTTCACTTAGATTTTCTTACTCCCTAACTATCTTTTACCGGTTGATTAGTGTGTATTAGTTGCGTGGATGACGGGTGTATTCCTTAATACCAATCGTGGGGTGGCGTACGTACTTCCCCAACTCTACAAGCTCCTACTTCACTCCTATGTCGAGCCGGCTAGGAAGCTCCTAACATGGGATCACTAGAATTCGCTTGTGCATTAAATACAACCATAAAAACCTTTAGTACGCATTTGGTTCATGTTTCTTAAGACGTTCAAGCAAGTTACCGAATAGGAAGTTAGCCAGTTTTCTTAAGCCTAACATAGATAAACAATCATCCAATACAACTAATAACACACTAATAACCAATAATCAATAGCTAAGTTTCATTAGATCTAAGCAAACACAAGATAAATCTAGCCTAACATGTTAAACAAAAGACAAGAACAAGATAGAATCAAACAACACATAGACATATTGAATGATTAATTGATAACTTATCTTTCAATGTAACATGGAAGATCTCAAGGCAAAAAGCCTTGAAAAAGATGCTAAAATCGTCTTAGGGTTTTCTCCCAAAAATTCCACACTAAGCTCTCCCTAATGACAAAGAATTGCAAAACTATATATAGATTTTTACATCTGATGGCGTCACCTTATGGAGTGTGACGCCGTCACCTCGCCGCTTCTAGGGTTCCCGGATGGCCTTCTTGACGCCGTCCCTCTTTAGCTCTCCAAAATCCGTTCTGGCTTATCAAGGCTTGACGCCGTCAGACCTTGAACGTGACGCCGTCCCTCTTTGAATTAAGCCGTGACGCCCTTGATCAGGTTAAAGCGTGACGCCGTCAGAATTTACATGCAATTTTCACTGGCTTATCATGAGTAAATTTCACATCCACCTTTTCTTGCCAAGCCATGACGCCGTCCAGAGTAAAATCTGACGCCGTCAAAGGTAACTTTTAGCCGATTTTTGAGACTTTGTCGTTTTCTTCACTTTAATGCTCCAAAAACGTCCAAAATGCCTCCTTTTCCAGATTTCTCCTCAAAAGTACCTAAAATGACAAAAGGAACGATTTAGGGCAATATTTGATCAAATAAATACGATTTAGGGCTTAAATGACCCCTTAAAAGCGGTACACTTTTCGCTTCATCACCCTTAAATACTCAAAATTACACATTTTACCCTTCATAATATTATTTACTTCGAAAACCTTTCACTTTCCAGAAATTACACTTTTAGTCCCTCGTTTTATTTATTTTCCAATTCGAATATACATAATTAACAAATTACATTTTAATTCCAAAACTTTCATATTTTACAAATAAAACCCTCAATTTATATTTTATTCAGATTTCCCTTGATATATAGAGTATTACAAAAATGGTCCATGACTTTTAAAAATTACAAAACATACCCTTTACTTTATTTCTCCAATCGATATATACAAAATAAAATCAAAATCAAACCCTAACAATTACTAATCATTATGCAATCATTACACTATCATTTAACCATCATTTATTGACCAAGAACAACCCTAAATCCGTAAACCCTAATTCGTTCCATTTTATTTCTTTTCTTTCTTGTTTTATTTTAAATCCGATATAACCAAATAATTCTAAAACCACGAATTAAGCAATAACAATTCGAAGTATTATTTTTTTGATGTTATATGATGAACATGGAAGCCACGAAAATTATACATAAGGTCCAGAAAAATTGCATGAATTTTATATAGAGTTTTTGTGTTTTTAGGGTTTCGAACACATTAATTTCCATACGATCGAATTAAGCCATTACAATTCGAACAACCATTTTTCTAGACTTGTTTGATGACTAAAGAACTCAGTAAAATTATATTAAGAACCCAGAAAAATCGTTTTGTATATTTTACGTAATTAACCCATATTTACCCATTATAATTCGTACTATGTAAAAATCCATGCATGAATCGAGTTTAACAATTTTTATAAGTTATAATTGACGAAAGGAACATAAGAAAAATACCAGGTCGATTAGTGAACGAGTAGAATGGTCACAACGAATTTCACCTTGGCGGATGGTTTTTTTCGAATCAAGAATGTCTAGCGATCGAACAAGCAACTCCACGACTCCAATATTATTTTTCTCCACTCCTTTAGGTGATGATCTAACCCAGAAAAATGATCCTTGAATTTCTTGGTGGCCGGATTTTGCTATATGAATTATGTGTGTGATTTTGGTTTAGTCGGCAATTTAGTTTTTAGGTTTAAAATGAGTTTGTTGCTATATTAATGAGAAAAGCCGGTCATAGGGGGAGGGATGGGCTGTCAATCACGAAATTTATGGGCACCAAATCAATCACATAGTTTCCAAAATTTAATTTTGCATTTAAATGGTTTTAACAATATATTTATAAGGTTTTATTAGAATAATAATATTCATTAAATATTTTCGGTTAATATATATTATGTAAATATATTTTTAGTACATCTCAAAATGTCAAGTGTAGCATTAGAAGTAATTTTTCTTCGTATCTTACTTATCTCCCGAAATTTGGAATTTATTTGGTATTTTATAAACTCGTTATCCAAAGTTTTAGATCGTAAGGGCATTTTGGTCATTTTACACGTTTTCAGATTTTAGGGTTTTACAACTTCTTCCCCCCTAAAAAAATTTCGTCCTCGAAATTTGCGAAGAACCGGAAACGAAACAGAACGGAAAACAAAACAAAGGCATACCAGATCAGAACACGAAATGCGGATAACTAAAATAGCTCCGATTATGATTTCATAGACGCAGAGATAAGGATACGATTTGTTAATGATGTTGGTTTCAGATTAAGCTTCTTGGCAAACGGATCAGATATGACGAAATGATGCAAAGACAAAACGATCACAAATGAAAAGAAAGCCGATAATGGTACCTGATGAGTCCTCCGCATGATCACGAGTGTAAGCATAAACTCGTCCCAAAGTGGGTGCTGGCTTAGCCGGTTCCGTCGGTACAGTATGGTTCTTCCTGGGACAGTCCTTCACCCGATGATGAGTAGAGCCGCATGAGAAACAACCGCCGGTAATCCTAAAGCAAGTACCCGGATGCGCCTTCCCACAAGTAGCACACAGGGGTGGAGGAGGTAAGGCCTCAGTAGTCCTCCTCTGCTCGTGACGATCACCATCCCGCCTAGAAACTGACCTCGACTCCCGACCTCGCTGATTACGACCATGGTCCGCCCGATCTCTTTCCTCATAACTCTTATACTCTCGACTCTGGCCCTGACGGCCCTGCTCCCTGGGGTTTACCCGATTACCGTCCCTATCCCGCTTATTAGAATCCCTGTCTGCATGTAACAACTCGATGTTACGCGCGGCGTCCTGAACTCCAGCCACATCTTCGAACGGAGTGTTAACAATCCGGTCTAACACCCACCCCTTTAAAGACCATTTGAAATGACGAGCCTGCCGCATAGCATCACCAGTGACCTCTGGCCCAACGAAACTGGCCAGACGCAGAAACCGTTGCATAAACTCTCCTGACGACTCCTGATCACCCTGACGAATCGACCCTTATTCCCTTTCATACCTTAGCTGCTCCGACATAGGAATATACTGTTTATAAAACACCTCGATGAACTCCGCCCACGAACAAGTCTCAGCAAAATCATCCCCTTTCGCCTGAACAAGAGCAGCCCACCAATTTTGAGCATCACCTTCAAATTTGAATGTGGCCAACCGAGTTTTAAACTTGTCAGCATATCCCAGAACACGAAACAACTTCTCGATGTGTGTGATCCAGTCCTCCGCTTCATGAGGAGTAGCAGCGGACCTGAAGGAGAGAGGCTTAAGCTTGTTGAACCTCTCGATCCACACATGAATGCCAACGGGTGGAGCAGCTGGAGGAGCAGTGGGTGGAGTCTCGGGTTGAGCACCACCACCACCACCACCACCAGAAGAACTTGCAGCGTTCCTGATGTTATTGGTGACCTGAGTCACCACTTGAGGAATAGCGGCAGCCATCGCAGCGGCTATCATAGCCTGAAAATCAGGGGCTTCCCCTCCACCATTCCCATCAGTGTACTGAGTAAAGCGTGTATTCACCATCTGAACGATCACGAAAATGATTAGCAAAAAATATAGGAAGAATAAGCTCGAAAGGAAAGACGAAACCGAAACCTATGTCTACCCAAATCCTCACCAGTCAAGACTCAAATCTTAAGGGTCGAATCCTAAGGTCCACATGATCCACAGGTCATGGCTTATGTACTACAGGTCGCAACCTGGGCTCTGATACCATAATTGTAACACCCCAACCCGACAAGGGTAAAGGTATCACATCACGGTGACAAATCAGAGCATACATAATACACAGCGGAAGCCATAAACCAAAATCAATAAGGAAGTCAAGCCAACACGGCTTAAACCAAATTACATGAATTCAAAAGATAAAGATAAACCAATGGAATAAACAAAAGAAACAGGATCCCGAAACAAATGTCATAATATAAGGGTGGTCATCTAAGGTAAAAGCTCCAACCAAAAGCTCTAATCTCTCAATCCCAAAGCAGAAATCCCCAGCTCCTAGCTTAGATACCTGCCGCACACGAAAAGAAAAGACGTGCGGCTGAGCTTAAAAAGCTCAGTGAACAGATACATATAATAAGCAGAAATAATGAAGAACGAATCATGGCAAAGATTAAATGATAACGAAACAGATATAATATATGGTGCAATGGAAAGTATCATAAGGTACAGTCAATGAAAGGGAAAAAATATTATAGGATAGTAATCCACCACGAGCCCAGAAACATATCAGATCATATCATATACAGTAACCATAGAGGAGCGACCTCTCAGAAATGTGAAGGGCATGTATTGCACACAGTACCAATCACCAGACAAATCATATCATATCATATACAGTCAAATCCACTAAACAGAAACAGATCTAGGATGCATCCATACGCCCCTACCCAATCACATGCAGACCAAATCAAAGGGACGGTGTAACCAAATCACTAGGGCTACACACTAGTCATGCCAGTGGTGCATCACAGACACGGCCATGTTACCTTCATGGTTAGGGTCACAAATTTTGGCTCGGGTATCAAACTAAGAGTCACAAATCATATCATATCAGAAGGTCATATCCAAAGGTTCAAAACAGATAGATCAAAACAGATGGCTCATAACAAATGGTTCAACTCAAATCTTTTCAGAAGTATCAAAGGTCCAAATCAGATTTTAACAGATCAGAAAATGCAAATCAGAAAGCATATCATGTCAAGGAAATAGGACACCCTTACTAAAAAGGGCAGAGTATCTGTACCTTATTCAAATGCAAGCACAAAGAACAAAAGCAGACAGCACTGAGAAAGATCAAGACCTCTCCCTCTTTACACCTAGAGAAAGTAGAAGACAAATTACTAAGGGGGTTCAAGTTCAGATTACCATTTTTTTGTTCATCTTTCCATTTTAAGAACTTTCCAGATTTAGTAACTTTCTATTTAGCAGGTTTCCCGAATTAGCAAGTTTCCATTTTTAGAAATATTCAAATGATACAAGCCAAGTTAAGTCTTCAATTAGCTTATTATGGAAGGAACGTTCATTTTAACTCATTATACAAATCTAAGATCAAATATGATAATCTTTCATAGTTTAGGGTTATTAATGAAAATTTACCAAAGTTAAAGGTCCACATTTGAAATCTTATCATTTTACCTTTCAAACACTTATACTTTCCAGAATTTCATGTTTAGCCTTCAAGTTCCATAATTTACAAGTTACACCCCTTTACTTTATTAATTACAAATTAAACTTTATAATTATATAACCTACACTTTAACCTTTGTCATATTTACATTACACCTCAAGTCCTTTTATTTCTTCAATGTACAGTAAATAACCTTCAATATAAATATGTTACAAACAGCCCTCAAGGTTTAGATAATTTACATATTTAGTCCTTGTAATTTATTAAAATACAAATCGAATTATATAATTAACCATAATTACATATTAAACCCTTAAATACTCAAAATTACACATTTTACCCTTCATAATATTATTTACTTCGAAAACCTTTCACTTTCCAGAAATTACACTTTTAGTCCCTCGTTTTATTTATTTTCCAATTCGAATATACATAATTAACAAATTACATTTTAATTCCAAAACTTTCATATTTTACAAATAAAACCCTCAATTTATATTTTATTCAGATTTCCCTTGATATATAGAGTATTACAAAAATGGTCCATGACTTTTAAAAATTACAAAACATACCCTTTACTTTATTTCTCCAATCGATATATACAAAATAAAATCAAAATCAAACCCTAACAATTACTAATCATTATGCAATCATTACACTATCATTTAACCATCATTTATTGACCAAGAACAACCCTAAATCCGTAAACCCTAATTCGTTCCATTTTATTTCTTTTCTTTCTTGTTTTATTTTAAATCCGATATAACCAAATAATTCTAAAACCACGAATTAAGCAATAACAATTCGAAATATTATTTTTCTGATGTTATATGATGAACATGGAAGCCACGAAAATTATACATAAGGTCCAGAAAAATCGCATGAATTTTATATAGAGTTTTTGTGTTTTTAGGGTTTCGAACACATTAATTTCCATACGATCGAATTAAGCCATTACAATTCGAACAACCATTTTTCTAGACTTGTTTGATGACTAAAGAACTCAGTAAAATTATATTAAGAACCCAGAAAAATCGTTTTGTATATTTTACGTAATTAACCCATATTTACCCATTATAATTCGTACTATGTAAAAATCCATGCATGAATCGAGTTTAACAATTTTTATAAGTTATAATTGATGAAAGGAACATAAGAAAAATACCAGGTCGATTAGTGAACGAGTAGAATGGTCACAACGAATTTCACCTTGGCGGATGGTTTTTTTCGAATCAAGAATGTCTAGCGATCGAACAAGCAACTCCACGACTCCAATATTATTTTTCTCCACTCCTTTAGGTGATGATCTAACCCAGAAAAATGATCCTTGAATTTCTTGGTGGCCGGATTTTGCTATATGAATTATGTGTGTGATTTTGGTTTAGTCGGCAATTTAGTTTTTAGGTTTAAAATGAGTTTGTTGCTATATTAATGAGAAAAGCCGGTCATAGGGGGAGGGATGGGCTGTCAATCATGAAATTTATGGGCACCAAATCAATCACTTAGTTTCCAAAATTTAATTTTGCATTTAAATGGTTTTAACAATATATTTATAAGGTTTTATTAGAATAATAATATTCATTAAATATTTTCGGTTAATATATATTATGTAAATATATTTTTAGTACATCTCAAAATGTCAAGTGTAGCATTAGAAGTAATTTTTCTTCGTATCTTACTTATCTCCCGAAATTTAGAATTTATTTGGTATTTTATAAACTCGTTATCCAAAGTTTTAGATCGTAAGGGCATTTTGGTCATTTTACACGTTTTCAGATTTTAGGGTTTTACACGCTTGTCTTTTGAAAACTCTTCTACTTTATGAGACGTATTCTGAGATAACTACGTATATATTAGGTTGTACCGAGCCGGCACTGTTGTGCCTGTACCCTCAATATCGTTGTGTTTAGCTCTTGATGCCAGTTGTGACTGTTGTGATGTTTTTGCATTGCTACAAGCCAAGGTTTGTTCATGGCCCCTGCTTTTACTTATTTTGTAACGGTTTTGGGGGAGAATACATGCTCATTCTTTTTCACCAAACTCAATGTTTTACAAATGTTTTTATGCTGTGAACTACTATTTTACATGATTTTGGACATATATGTGTGATGATGTAATTATGCGCTATAAATTTTTTTGACTGTGTGTACATGAATGCGCAACTGTTAACTCTCTTTGAGAGCCGAAACATTATGATAGATCTATCGGGGTAGCTCCCCTCTGTGTGTACTGTTTATGTGTGTAACATTGTGAAAGGTTCAGTTGGCGCGACACTATTTCTGTTTTGATAACGTGTTCATAATTGGTAATCATGCACACTATTGTCCTACACTATTATTCACAGCTTCGTGGATTAACTCACAAACCTATGAACTCACCAACCTCGTGTTGACACTTTAGCATGTATTTTCAGGTGTAAAGCGATGGCACACTATCGGAGCTTTGGCATGGCGTGGTCATAGACGACTCAAATCTATTTATATGTTGGGACCGCTTATTTATTATGGACCTGTTTTCAGTACTATATTTTGAATGATGTAAACTTAATGATTTTGGTAATGAAATTTTCTTCTAAACGGTTGAGGTAAAACCGTTCTTTGTACCTTGTGTTGTGATACCAATTGAGGCACCCCAGTGAAATATATGCTTCCGCTGGACCCGATTTTTGGGGTGTGACAATTATAGACCTGAAACTTGAGTATAACACTTTCAGGGCTAAAGACTCTGAAAGTCTCTCTCAGACCTATACCAGATACAAAACCTTGATAAATGAACTGTCAAATGATGGTGTAGTTTTGTCTAAGCATGAGATCAATGTTGTCTTTGTCAACAGTCTCCCTGAGAAGTGGTTAAACTTCTCTCAGGGCCTCAGGAATGCTAACCACATTCAGACCCTTGAGCTCCCTGAGATCTATGGGAAGTTTGTCTATGAGGACAACATAATCTCTAGGAGATACCCTGACTCAAAGAAAGCTCTTGACACCAAAAAGGCCCTGACAACCACACCCATATCAACTGCCTTTTATTCTAATGGTGTTGTGCAGGATTTCCAAGAGAATTCTGATGAAAGAACCAGTGAGGAGTACCTTAATGATTTACAATTAGAATTTCAAGAAAGGGCTCTCCTTGCTAATTCAAAAAGGTTTATTAAAAGAAATCAGTCAAAATTTTCTAAAGCCAAAGAAAATGAAACCACTGAATGTTTCAAATGTGGTAAAAAATGTCATTTTGCAAAAGACTGTTTTTCTAAAACCACCTCAGAACCATCTTATAAATTCTCTGGTAATAGTTCTTCTTCAGGAACTAGTAAGTTTCAACCAAAAATGCTTCAGTCTACTCAACATTTTCAAAACAAAACTATTCAAAATTGTCAAAAAGTCTTTGAAGCAAAATGTAACACCCCAACCCGATAAGGGTAAAGATGTCATAATAATGGTTTCGTATCGGATCAAACAAAGCATACATCAACAATAATACAAAGGTTCTCAAGGGTTACAATGAAATTCTGAA
Organism: Artemisia tridentata subsp. tridentata; assembly: GCA_021014915.2. Classification (NCBI taxonomy): domain Eukaryota; kingdom Viridiplantae; phylum Streptophyta; class Magnoliopsida; order Asterales; family Asteraceae; genus Artemisia; species Artemisia tridentata. The sequence continues at coordinate 207,452,247 of CP139501.1, forward strand.
ATTTACAAGGTTACAAAGGAAACAAAAGCTAAATACTAAGTCTGCAAATGCAAATCCTTCTACAAGTCTCTACTTCAAAAATAACTATCAAGGTCTTCAAAGTCCAAAAGTCTCTTCACTCATACCCAGCTTCCAACTAAACCTGCCGCGGGAAAAAGAAACGCGGCTGATCTTAAAAAGCTCAGTGAACAGATATATAATAGACGGAAACGAAAGCAAAAGAAAACGAGCATACATGGTATAGTGCAAATGGAATAACATAAGGTATAGACCAAGAATATAATAATGGCGGAATGAAAAGAAAGGAAAAAAAAAGAAATAAAAAGAATCAGCAATCCACCACGAGCCCCGAAACAAACCAAATCACATCATCTCAAGTGTAACCAAATAGAGTAGCTAGCTCCCAGATATGTGAAAGACGTGTATCGCACACACCATCAGTCACCAGATAAATATAACAATAGACAAATAACATATACAGATAACAGGTCAAATCTAGGATGCACCCATACGCCCCACAGACAAATCAATAATCATACTTATAATGGCCATATCAGGAAATAAATAAGGGACAGAACAGGTCATCACTCTCCTGCCCTAGAGCCATGTCAAAGGTGCGTCAATGACATGGACATGAAACCCTCATGCCTAGTGATTGGCTCGTAATATCAAACTGTAGGTCAAAGGTCAAATATACTATCAAGATAATCAAAAGTCATATCGTAAGGGTACATGGCAAAAGGTTCATGTCAAATAGTTTCAAAATTAAAAGTCAAGGTTCAAATCAAAGCTTATCAAATTGAGTTTTTATATCAAAGTTAAGTTCAGATTATAAGGACTATATTAAATGGTTCAGAAAAGAATTTCACAGGTTCACAATTAAAGTTCTTAGTAAAAGTTCATTTTAGAGATTCTTGTCAAAAGTTCACTTAAAGCATTCCTTTAATAACGGATTTTCAATAAAATGATCTTTCAGAATAGTTTTCATAAAATAATCTTTCAAAACGGTTTTTCATAAAAACATTCTTTAAAACTAATTTTCACAAAAGTTAACAACTGTCATATAAAATAGTATCATATCACCATTCATAATCATTCTTTTAAAATAATTAATTTTCTCAAAACATTTTCAGGTCATAATTGAAAAGGTTTTCACATAACAGATTTTTATATCAGAGGTCGTAACAAAAAGGAATCATGAAAAAGGTTCAAAGCAAAGATGATTATATCAAGGACATCAACTCAGCAGTTAAACAGGTCAGGACATGAAAGAGAGGTCATAGAAAGCTCACAAAACAAAAGATCACATGAAAGGTTCACAAACAGAAGGGAACATAGCAATGGTATAGGGAATCCTAATAAGGAGAATGAAAAACTGAAAGAAAAAGGGAATGAAAAGCCCTTACTGAAAGGACAGAATATCTGTACCTTATTCGATAGCAAAACAAACCAAAGACAGATCACAAGACACCGGATTACTCCCGCCTCAGCGAATCTACACGAATTATAATTGTACTTATAAGTTTCATAGCTTTATGATTCCATAGTTTCATAGTTTCTAAATCATAAGGTTTCATTTTAGTTTCTCTCCATCTTAGGTAACTTTAGTTATTATCATTCCCGTTATCAACTTAAAGTATTAAAGATGACCATGTTAGTAGGTTAAGGTTCATAATACTCTTTACATAAGTTCAAGGTTCATAATGTCATTAAGATAAGATTAGGGTAAAATAATGTAAATATTCTAAAGTTACAGGTTTACACAAGTTGAGCCCTTTAGCTTTAGCAAATAACAATTTAAACCCTTTAGTTTATAAAATAAACACAAAACACCTTTCACTTTCCTTTTTAACCTTTTGATTCTAACGCTTTTCACTGAATTTTTAGCTTCTATAATGTAAATCTAAGAACTCAGTATAAAATTCTCAAAAATCCAGAGATGCTTAAATGTCTTAATATTTACCAATTTTTCCAGATTTATTAACTAGCAAAACATGGATTAAATCACTTAAATAACTTGTCCAGATTTCGATAAATTTCTATACTAAATTATTAATAAAAACCTAAGAAATTATAAAATCTTGAATTCCAGTAACTATAGACATCTATTACCATTTATGAACTCCTAATTCGACACGTTGGAAATTAATTAAAAACCGATGATTTTCAGACTCACAAATCAAACCATATTCCAAAATCAAAAGTAACCTTCCAACCTCTAAAAATTACAAAATTATTTTCAGTATCCTTCATTGAACTTAGTTTAGACTTAAAACACAAAATCATTCACATCATTATTTACAGCGTAAGTCACAAATTCTAGATCATAGCATTCACGATTCATGTATAACTTAGGGTTTCATCATTTTATCTCTTTAATTCTTAACACATAATGATTATAGGTTAATCCAAAACATATTTAGGTCAATTATAACAGGTCTTAACATAATCAAATCGAATAATTCATCACATATACTCCTGGTCGATTTATACATATAGACTTTTGGGTTTTCAACTTGTTATTTTATGTGAACAATTTTTCTTATTATCTTTGATCATTATTCGACATAGGACATAAGAACATGGCAAGGATTTAACAAGGGAATAATACAATACCCTCGTAGACCAATGATGAACACGAACACAACAAGATCAAACACCACGAATCTCCTTCTTCCTTCCCTTTTGGGGTGTTGTACAGCAGAAAACAAAGAGAACAATGGGTCGAATTAGGGTTTGTTAAGGATTGAATGGATTGAAAAAGATGTAAAGAACATTACCTAAGATACGAATGATCAAGAACACTACAAAAACTCCTCCTTTGGCTGTGTTTGGATCGTCAGCAGCAGCAAGAGATAGGCAGCCGATATTTTTGTGAATTAGGGTTTTTTAGGTTTATTTGTTTTGATGAGAATCGGTTATAACAAACAGAAATACCGAGTTTTGTTTTGGATAGGCCAATATAGAGAGTGATTGGGTTTATTTTGGGCTAGGATCCATCAAGTTAAATGAATTCTTAATTAGTAAATATGGGCCGAAAATCTTATGTATAAAACACATCAAATGGGTCGAATAGATTAGTGTTCGATGGAGAGATTTTATTCGTACATATTATTTACATAATGTATAGTTTATATTAACTTAATTTGTTTTGTAACTTAGGTTAAGTTCAAATGAGATTACTTATATATTTTCGTAAGTTCTTAAAAGTTCAAATTCAGAGGGTATTTTAGTCATTTCGGATTGTATTAATTTTTCGGGTTTTACACAAAATATAGAAAAGCTAAGGCTAAAGTTTCTCTCCTTGAGGCCAATCCCTCAATGTCTCAGGCTGCTCAAACTTCCAAACCTGTTCAATCAAAGAACAAGGTTCTTGTAGCTGAAGCCTATGACCGGGATGAAGAAGAGGTCTCCTCAGATGATGAAGAAGTTAGAGTCAGTGCACTGATGGCACTTTCAGTAGTGATCAGTTGGCTATTGGAAAAATCCATGCAAAAAATGGAGAGTGGGTCAACATTACCATGAAAAAGGTAAATATTTTACTTTCTATGGATGATGATTCTGATTGGCAATCTTACATGAATTACATTAACGTTGATCTTAAGTTTGTTGAAGAGCAAAGACTTAATTTGCTTTCAAAATATAATAATCATGTTCAAGAATTAAATAAGTGTAGAGATGAATTGCTTGTCTTAAAACAAGCCAAACTAGAAGCTGTTACACTTCAAATTCAAAACACTGAGACTTTGAAACAAAATCAAGCTCTTCAAAATGAACTTAATAAAGAAAAGGCTGTCATTGAAAGCTGGACTAAAAAGAATCCTAAAGTCTATGAAACTGTGAGTCTTATTCCTAGTGCTAACAAGAAAGTCATAAGAGAAGACCAACTTACTAAATCCCTCAGTGAGAGTTATAGTGAAAAGGCCTTTATACCAGCTGTCATATCTTTTGAGTAAGAAATGCTACCCAAGTCTAGTGATTAGGTTGTAAGGAACAACCCAGTCAGTAAGTTACCTAACTTTGAGACTGGGAAAATCTTGCAACCTGAAAGTCAGGCTATAAAAGATATGCTTGGACTCACTGATAAACTCAGTAACACTGAGTCAGTCAATGAGTCTGAATCAGAATCACATGCACCACTCCCACCTCTGAAAGTCCTTCAAGGAGCTGCACCATGCTCTGACCTTACACCATTAGTCTACTCTCAACATTCTCCAAAGGAGAACTCAGGATTGGGAAAAACAATCCTGAAGAGACCCACACTTGAAGTCTCAGTTCCAACTGATGACTCAACAACTTCAATCCCTACTGAGGTAAGAACTGAAAGCCCTGATTCAAAATATGATCAGTTGGTTGAGCTTGTCAGGAAGCTGAGTGAGAAGATTGAATCTTCTGAAAAACCTCCTCAATCCAAGATTAAGGAACCCAAATCAGCTTCCTCAAGCACCTCCAAACCAAAACCCTCAAAACCTCAGCAAAGATGTAAGCTGTGTAACTATACTAATCATTCCACTGATGATTGTTATAGAATCCTTTTTTGCATGATATGTAAAAAGGAAGATCACAGGACTTCTGATAACCAGTCATACACAGCCACATCAAAGGTTGCAAACTTTAAAGCACAAGCTTTTAAGTATCCCTCTGATTCTAAGCAGAAGCAGAAACAAATGGCTAAGCCTTTTTCACCTTGCCCACATTGTGGCTTCAATGACCATCTTTCTGATGATTTTCTAATGGATCCTAGCTGTGATATATGTGGAGATCCCACTCATGACACCTCAGGACATAAGAAGGTCATTCATGCTAGAAGAGGAATCACTAAATCATCCTCTCAGTTTACTGAGTCCACTTCTGCAATCAAATGCAAAATCTGTGGAAGCCTAGTCCATACCACCACTGACCATGCATCAATTGTTACTTTTAAAAAGGCCATTAAAGCCAAGCCCTCCAAGAAGAGGGGTCCTAGAAAAAACTGACACAATTTACTATTTGTGCAGAGACATGCCAGGGAGTCAGTTTGGCATCTAGATAGTGGATGTTCAAGGAGCATGACTGGTGTGAAAGAATATCTGCACAAATATGTAGAGGAACCAGGACCTCAGGTGGTATTTGCTGATAAATCATCATGTCTCACTGAAGGTTATGGTTCAGTAAACTGTAGTGGAATAGTTTTTACTAGGATAGCTTATGTTAATGGTCTAAAGTACAATCTCATCAGTGTTAGTCAACTATGTGATGCAAAATACATAGTTCAGTTTGATGATAAGCAAGGTACCATCTTTAATAAAAATAAAGAAGTAGTTCTTATTGCACCAAGAAGACAAGATTTTTATGTGTTAGATATGTCTACTCTAACTTAGAATGGAACTTGCCTCTTTGCTTAGGCCATTGAAACCCTAAACTGGCTTTGGCATAAGAAACTCTCCCATCTGAACTTTAAAAACATAAACAATCTTGTCAAACAAAACAAGGTCCTTGGCTTACCATCACTTGTGTTTTCAAAGGATAAACCCTACTCTGCCTGTGAAAAAGGTAAACATTATAGAGCATCCTTTAAAACCAAACAAAACTTCTCTATCAAAAGCAGCCTTCATCTTCTCCATATGGATCTCTTTGGGCCCATCAGTCCTAAGTCCATTAACTATGAGAAGTATACTCAGGTCATTGTGGATGAATACTCAAGATACACTTGGGTTTACTTCCTGACCAAAAAGAGTCAGGCAGCTGGAACAATCATGTCCTTTGTCAGGAATATTGAAAACCAAAATGACATAAAAGTCAAACAAATCAGGACTGACAATGAGACTGAGTTAAAAAACCATTAACTTGAGTGTTTCTGTGATGAGAAGGGAATCTCTCAAAATTTCTCCTCTCCTTACACACCTGAACAAAATGGTGTTGCTGAAAAGAAGAACAAAACGCTCATTGAGGCTGCTAGGACAATGTTAAATGGATCAGTCCTATCCAAACACTTTTAAACTTGTTGATCCCAGTTGAGCTATTGATCTTGTTAATTATCTTAGAGGTTAATCTAAAACAATAAGTATAGAAACTATTCTTGAACCAATATTAAATACTATGCGGAATCTAATATTTAATCTTAAGAAGAATTAATCAATCAAACATAATTGAATTCTGTCAACAAACACTTCAATATATTAATACGCTTACTCAAAAGTAACAGGGTTACAAAAACCTTGAAGTGATTCGACTTAGCAATAATAAGTATGTTAAACTCTAACCCTAGAACCTCCTTTAACAGACTAAGGAGTCCTAGTTGGTTTACAATAACTTTCTATACAAGATAAATCTTTTCGTATCTATTCTATAATTATCCAAACATAATATACATAGTTATCTAATAAGCAGTAGAATACTAACTCTAGCAGCAGTATCTTCTATGCCTAGCAGCAGTATCCACTTAACGTATTTCCTTGATTATCTCAAATACTCCAGCAGTAAAATAAATACACCAGCAGTAGTATGATTAAGCCTAGCAGTAGAATCATACTTGGTGAATTTTCCATTAAGATCCATGAGCAGTATTACCCAATTGAAGCAGCAGCATCTTAAATCCCAATAATCCTCCCCTAAACTTGATATTTTACTCCAAAATCATCAAGTTTCCCAATTTAAGCATAAACAAACACCAGGAAGATGCTTCCAAACACATACTTCTTCATATTTTTGAGTTGCCTTGGCATTTTTCCGATTAGATCAATAACCATCTGACTTCAACGATCAATGTGAAGTTTAATTGCTCCATTTACCAGCAAATCAAGTGTAGACTTAGTCAGAGGGTAATCATTTTCTACCAGCATGTACATTTGAAGTCCTCCCTGCATTACTACATTGTGAACTCCACATGACTCATACAATCTCCAAAGAGTAATTTTAGTACTTCTGCCCTGTTCCATCCACACTCTGTCTTAAGCATAAACTTCAAACATGATCTTTAGATCGCCCCAGAGTACTCTATCCAACTCATCTTCAGGCCTTGAATCTCCATACTTCTCTTTGATTAATCTCCACAAGGTCTCTAAATCTTCTCTATTAATGTTTCTGAGTAGTTGAGAAAATGACACAAACCTTTGAGATTTTCCACCAGTTCTGTATATCTCCCACCAAGTAATCTTTCCTTCATATCCAGCTTTCCATCTAACGATAAGAGCTTTTGTTTGCAGAAGAACAGTATCAACAAATGTGTCATCATCAATGTCAAAAATCTTAGTCATTTGTTGTAGATCAGCTGTTTCCTTTTCATTCTCCTGTTGGGACTGTTCTGAATGCTCTTTTTCTTCACTCTCAGACTCAAAAATCTCCACAACTTTTGGTTTATCAACCTTTCTCTTCTTCTTCCTTCCAACACTTTTCAACACTTTGCCGGTTCTCTTGACACCAATACCAAAAGTTTCTTTTTCCTCTTCCTTCACAACTTTTTCTTTTACCTTCTTTTCTTCCACCTTTTCTTTTTTAGCCTCAGTCTCCACCTTCTTAAACCTCTTGAACTTTTCCTTTTCAAGCTCAGACCCCATAGGCACAAAACTATCACTTTCATATTTTGCCCTCTCAAACATCTTTTAAATTTCATTATCTAAATATGGCTTCAACTGAACAAGCTTGTACCCTTCATTTTCTTCAAGTAATGCTCCTAAAATTTTCTTATTTGTTTGACAGTTGGTGGTTTGAGCAACTTCTTCTTTTTCCTCTCAGCAAGATACCATTTTCTTCTTTGTTCTTTGTACTTTTTCATCCATTTTTCTCTTTCTTCCATTGTTTGTGTTTGTGTATCTTGTATTTCCTCTTTGACTTGCTTCAACAACTCCATATCAGCTTCACACCTTATCCTCTCCTCATCCCAAGCATCCAATGCAGCTTTTGTTTTGGCCTCATCTTCTTCATGTTTTCTTTGTCTTTCAAGTTCTGCTAGATTTTCTTCTTCATACTCAGCTTAAATTTTCCTTGCAGCTTCTTCATTATACTTTTCTTGAAGCTCTCTTGGCCAAAACTCAAAGGGAACATCAGGATAAGATTTAGGCTCTTCTTTCATTTTGCCTTTACCTTTTCCAGAATATGTATGTGATTGAGTAGGTTTCTTGCTTGGAATGGGTTCTCTAATGGTAACTCCTTTCACAGGAACCTTTGGAGGTGGAGGTGGTGGAGTTGTTTGCTTTGATGTTGGTTGAGGTTGTGATTGTGGTTGTTGTTCAAGTTCTGGTTGTGATTGTGGTGGTTGTGGTTGTTTTGGTGTTAATGATTTTGTAGCCTTAATTTGTAACATCACCTTAGCCAAGCTAACATCATCATCTAACTCTTCAGCAGTAGAAACTCCCTGAGTCTCAGCAGTAGGAACTTGCTCTGGCTCAGCAGTAGCTTCTTTTTCACTAGTAGTAGGATGAATTACCTCAGCAGTAGAATCATCCTTAGCCACTTTTGTACTATCATCAGCAGCAGATTCAACTTGAACACTAGCAGCAGCATCACCCAAACTTCTAATAGTTTCCACCATTACTTCTGTGTGTTTATTCAGCTGCTCTTCATTCAAAGTTTTCAGTTTATCCCCAATCTGCTCCTTTTTGTCTTTTTCAAGCACCACTTCATTACCAGATTTGTCTTTAACCACAAATTCCTCATTATACCACTATCAATATCCATATCAACATTCTCATTTCCCTCATTACCAGCAACACCTTTATCATTCAACTTCTCAGCCTCCCTTGAATCCTTGATTTCCTCCCCTAATCCTTGTCTTCATTCCTCCCCTGTTTGGGAGCATCCTCCCCCAAACTTGGTTCAGAATCTTCCACCTTTGACATAGATCCAATCTTGTATAATCTTTTAGTTTTGGAAGCCCTTGATCTTTGTAAACCCTCCAGATGCCTAATCATTTGCTTTAACCTCCTGATTTCTGCACCTTGAGTAGTTTTTACCACCATTAACTACTTCTTGAGACCAAGAACCTCAGTTGACAATGTTGTACATTTTTCCATTAATTCATTTATAAGTTTCATACTATCCTCACCACTTCAACCGGTGTTACCTGGTCCGAGAGGTGGATCACTGGAATTGTCATTGTATACATTGGGTTCCATCAATTCCTCTGTTTCAAGTCTATCCTCATCACTTTGGGATGTGTGAGCTTCCCTTAGAGGTGAATCATAGGATGTAAACTCAGTATCAAACCTGGTTTGGTCAGCTGAGCCCCCCTTATTTGCCATTTGGCTGGGGTTTCCATCATCTGTTTCTGGTTCATGAGAACCTTCCACAGTAGATGTTACCATGGTTGAGGTCTTACTTATGTTAACACTTTCCTGCCCAGCTACTAAGCCAGAAGCAGTAGTGTTAGCCCCTTCCATCATGTCACCACCCACACCTGTGACAGCCTCATCTGCATCCATCCTAAAACTGGACTGAGGTTTCTCAGTGTTCTTATTTGGTGAATTCCTAGGGGATTGGGTCTTTTGAGGTTGTTCAGATGATTGTTCCAAATTGGGTGTGGGATGGGAAGTAGTTGGGATTTCTACTCCTTGACCCTGATTTTGAACTAATGACAACATATAAGGAAATAATGGTGTCACAGTTCCAGAAAAATCCTTGCCATCCTTTTTCAAGTATGAATATAATTTCTTTTGAGGCACAGGACAAAGAAATTTCCTTTTATGTACCTTAGGTTCTATAAATTGATTATTCAAAATTAATTGCAAAAACCTTGGGTAAATGTAATATTTTCCAGAAACATTCTTTTTCAAACCATCCATTATCATAGCTGAAAAATTAAAAGGTTGTCCTATGGCCAGATAAATCATAGCAGATGCTTGAGTTGTAATGAATTCATTCCAACCTGTAGTTTTAGGACTCAGAAAATGGAGAATGGTGTGGAAACCGTAGAGGGAGGGTGAATAAGTTTCCATTTAAAAACTTAAAACTTTTTGTATCAAACACCCGATCAAATGTGACGTAATATGAAAAGTGTCAACAATGATCATATATCATCTAGGGATGAATAAATTAAACTACAACACAAGCACAATCAACCATGACACATACATAATTAACATAACATAAGAAGCTAGCCACACAAGCATAAACGCAATGCAAATATAAACATAAAGCGATAAAGAATAAAATAAAAGTAAAGAGATAAGTAAGAAGGCGCAAACCGGACACGATGATTTATAGTGGTTTGTTTATCCTTTGATCATTTGTCAAGTAGTAGATTTGTTTATCCATATCTTGAGTGATTTATGTCGGGATGGAAATCTACGACTTCGTTGAAGCATACTTGAGACGTCGGGAGGTGTTGATGTAAGTATGCATTGATGATTTGTGTTTACAAGTAACTTGCACATTTTACGTTATGCATCACAAGTTACATGTTTGTCTTTATTAAAACCGAAGAAACCGTTTAGTTTAAATATCGTAATATTTGCACTAACAATCTCCCCCTTTTTGATGATGACAAATATGTAAACCTTAACACATAGTAAAATGTAAAAGTTACCTGTTTACACTCCCTTCTCCCCCTTTTGTCGAATCAAAAAGGTAGTTGCCTCGAGCGCTCCCTTGAATTCATTCCCTACTCCCCCTTATTGAACTACTTTCCTTTCTCCTCGGAAAGGCGAGCTTGCATCATCCCAGTGAAGTCTTCTATCACCACCATTAGAAAGACTCCGTGCTATGTAATCAAATACTCCTGAGCTCCCCCTAGCTCAATGCTCCCCTATGGTGACTTAATCCCCTTGTTTATTTACATTAGTATCTAGCGGATCCATGGATCAAATTCTTACAAAGGCTTTTCCTACATCAAGGGTTAGCTTCGTGCAACATAATATATTACAGTATAGGAGCAACATTATAGGGATAGAATACACATAGCAAGACATGCAAGGGTTAAACTATGTTAACACGTAAGTGTCACAACCCGACCGATAGCCTAAGGTGTAATTGTTCAATCAATCACACTAATCAAGAACGAGATTCGTTCGTTGACTGACACACTAAATGACTTCTTCCAAGTTGTCATTGGGAAGACAAGTTCTAATAAACCTTTTGAACAACATAATCATCTACCTAAGATTATTGGTGTTAGGATGGTTTAGATTAATATATCATTTGCACTGACAATGAGATGCATGATATATTTCATAAGAAAAAAAATGTGCATGTGATCCTAACAGGTTTGGGGTGGATATCTCTAACGGGGTTGAGGTAATGAAGTTCTAGATTTCTAGTTTGGATGATCCTAGGTGTGTGTTAGAGATAATTTGGTGTATGAAGGGTTTCGTGTGATTGTGAGGATTGAAGGTTGATGATGGAGTTGGGAGTAGCTTGGGAAGGTGGTGTCATTGCTTCATCTTCTTTTGTAAGATCCACAAAGAGTGGTTTTGAAGGTGGTCTTACGGTTATCCTAGGTTTCTTTGAGATGTGGGTGGTGGATTCTCGTGTGGATGACATGGTGTTTGGTTGATGTGAGGTTGAAGATGAAGTGAGGAATAGTTGTAAGGTTTGAGTGTGATGATTGATGGGTTGAAGGTTCTTAGACTAACTATCACTGTCAAGAGTGAAGTGTAGCTAAAAGGTTTGAGTGGGATTGATATAAGGGTTGAGGTTTTTGAAACTAAATATCACTGTCAAAAGTGAAGTTTAGTTATAAGGGTTGAGTGTGATGGGGTTAGTGTGAGAACTAAAGGTTGTGGTGAACTTGGTAGAGGTAAGGATGTGGGGATTCTTGTGGTGGTGTGAGGAGGTGCACAAGGTAGGAGAATTGAAGGCTCAACTCATCTCTAAGGCACATGATGAGGTGTTGGTTGTGGTGATGGTGATAGTGATGAGGATGATGAGTTAGAGCCAAGTTCAAAGGGGGTTGATGGGGAATGAGGAATGATGTTAATGTAAGGTTTGAAGATTAGATGCAAGATAAGCTTGCAATGGTGATGCCTTATAGAGGCAAGAGTTGTGGGGTTCGAACTAAAAGTTGGTGATAGTGTCTTATGGTGTAGTAAGGGAGTCCTAGGGTGTAAGTGAGTTTCTAAAATCTTGCAGGTTTGAGGTTAGGGATGCAGGGATTTAACGGTACCACTAAATACCACACGGTACCGTTAAATTTAACGGTACCGTGGCCTATTTAACGGTACCGTGACCTGGAAGTCACGAATTTTCTTGTGCAGCCTAGTTCTGGGCAGCTAAAGGGAAGTTTCCTAGGGAATAAGAACCACATTTGTGTGTTCTTGAGAGTGTTTGTTGAAAGACTATATGAGTGTGTTTTCACTCCCCCTTAATCTATGACCATCCGGACAAGATGTAAAAGATAAAGAGGAAAACAAACGTTGACTGAAGCGATGAGCTTAGTAACGTCATGACAAGTGGTGGATAGCATACGATAAACTTCACCTTTGAAGTCACGTAGCTATTCTCAATCATTGTGAATATTCATAGAATATTTATATGATGAGGCATGTGATTACTTGGAGATATCCTAAGAGTTAAGAAGATAAAATCTTCAGGGTTATGAGGTTGGTGATAAGGTTATAGGGTTATCTATGTTGATGAAGAAGGGTTATCTCAACGTATCCTAATGGTTCTTCGTTTGAAGTGTGTGGGAGATGAGTGGGATGTGGAAGCATTGGTAGTGTTTAGTACCATGCGGAAGTGAAAGGGAAGAAGGCTTAGGAATCAGAAGATAGATACAATCTGTTCTGATAGGATACGGTTCTGGTTCAAGACTACATCGAGTGGGTTTCAATAGTGGTTTTGAAACAGTGAGAATAAACTGTCTCAGCAGACAACGGTCCGACGGTACCGTTAAATTTAGCGGTACCGTCCCCTATTTAAGGGTACCGTGACCTGCTGAGGTCAGTTTTTACCCAGAATTAGATTTTTGACAAAGAAATTTCACATATGTTGTGATTTTTCTGGACCTTGGATTAAATAAATTTATACTGAATAAATTCTTTTTATGAATAAATCCAACGGGATTCGATGAATGTTGATCGAGAACGAGAGATGACATTTAATTGCATTTTGCAAATTAAATATATTTTAAATATTTGAGATAAAATATTTAAGTTGTCATTTGAATTTAAAAGGATTTCACGAATAAATCTCGCTGATTTGGTGAGACTTTTTGACACGAGGAGAGAATTTATACCTAATAAATTCTTTCAACGGTACTGGACGAGAAGAGATGACTTTTATATTTCCGAGGAAATACATAGGTAGTCATTAGAGCGATGTGAAGGATGACTTAATATTTCCAGTGAAATATCTAAAAGTCATGACACGAAATGGAAGAGATGATCTCAATATTTCCAGTGAAATATTCAAGTGATTATACGAGGAACGTGAGAGATGACTTAATATTTCTAGTGAAATATTTAGATAGTCATAAGAGGAATACGAGGGATGACTTTAATATTTCCAGTGAAATATTTAAATAGTTATAAGATTTATGGAATATGTTCCATCATTCTTAGACCTAGATGAAGATGGTTAAGGGATTCTCAGTTGAGAGGTTTGGTTGATTTATAGTTTTCGATGTGCTTCGCACGCGAGTATTTCACGAAGTTTTGAAAGACGTAAAGCTAGGCCTACGGTGCTGATTCGCAGCATGGTTTAAGATCTTAAGAAGTGTGTAATCACACGAGGATGAAAGTAAACTACTAATCACTTATATAGTGATTCGTGAGTCCTTTGTCACCCGAGGGTTGATGTTAGCTTTTAGCTTTTGGATGAGCGTTTTAACATATGTTGTTAAAAGGCATTAATATGATGTTTCGGATATGAAATTTAACAATTGCGATCGCAAGTTAAACTTACTTGAATATTTCGGATGAAATATTTAAGTTGTCAACCCTACTCCGAGTTCTACTAGGTTTGTATCTAACCTTCCCATGACAAAAGGGTGTATTACTTGGAAGAAGGCGAAGTGATGACTAGGGAATTAGGACAACTTCGTGACTCCTTTTACTTATAGGTTTTGACACTAGTGTATGATTCTATGACTTCTAAGGGTTCATAGTGAAAGGCATACCTAATTCCTAATGTATCAAAAGGACATAGTGTGGGTGCAAACTTTACAAGCTAATCATGTGAAATGTACATAAGGAATAAATGCAAACATCATGCAAAACATGATAATCATTTAGCATTTAAGATCACTAAGACATTTAATCATATCTTACGAGAACATGTTATCATTTTGAAACACATATGTGGGATGCAAGCAATCTAGGTTTGCTAAGGAAGATCCTAGTTACTACTTGTTCAAAATGAAATCCTAACGGGAGGTAAAGTTCACCGATGTAAACTATCTCTAGTCAAATGTAGGAATGAGAAATTTTCAAGTTAGAGAATGAGTATGAGACTATCACTAGTGGTGCTCAATTAAGGCTAAACACGACCATTTTTACGGGTTATACACGAACCCAACTTCTCTCCTGGAAGCGATTCAACCGTTATGTCAAATTGAATTTCTAGTGCGACTTCGTTGAAGCATACTTGAGACGTCGGGAGGTGTTGATGTAAGTATGCATTGATGATTTGTGTTTACAAGTAACTTGCACATTTTACGTTATGCATCACAAGTTACATGTTTGTCATTATTAAAACCGAAGAAACCGTTTAGTTTAAATATCGTAATATTTACACTAACAAATGGTGTGAAGTAAAAATTTCCATTGAGGACAGAGAAGACCTTTATAAAACTTTAAACTTTCATTTTTCTTCTCATATCCCATGGTTTCAAGTTCTTGAAAAATGATAGAATTTTCATGGCAAGTTATTTCCTCATCATCTGAAAAAGTGAAGAGCTTCTCTCACAGATGATTCAGAGATAATTATCCTTTGGCCATCTACCCCAGCCTTTAAATATTCTTCCCCATTTCTAGTTTTGATCTTAATAGTAGACCAGAACTGTTTCATGTGAGAAACAAATATAGTAGGGTTTGCTGTTAATGCATACCTTATGTTAGTAGCATTAATAAAGTCGATTACCTCAACAAAACCTTTAGCTTCCTGCGGCTTTTCATGAAAAGCAACTTGATTATGGCTATCAGAAAAGGTTCTTGTTGTCATTGTTAATTAGGGTTTTGATTTTGGGCGTTTTTCAGATCAGATGTTAAAAAGTATGTTAGGGTTTGAATAAAATTGAATTTTGGGCGCACAAAGTTAATTTTGAGATCCAATTAGGTTTTTAAGCCGTTTGGATCGAATTAAGTTTTATTCGCGCCAAATTTACAAAACCGACCCTACACTTTCAAACCATGCAGCAGAATCCCAATAGTTGCAAAGCGAGCAGCAGAACCCTCAGAAGTAGAAAGTTTTGCCTAGCAGCAGAAACTTTGTAGCTAGCAGTAGAATGTCTGCTGATCCTTCCAAACACCTTTTTCTCATCAAATAAGCAATCCCCTTTGACTTATCCTACAAAAGATTAGTCCAAAACCAGAAAAACACAAGAAAGAATATACCACAATAATCACAAGTCATAGTTATACTTAGCAGTTGAATAAACAACTAGCAGCAGAACTAAATATAACTAGCGGCAGAACCAAACACATATCATAGCAAGCAGTAGAAACAACTTATTATCTAATAACAGTACAAATCCTTACAAAACATTATAAAGACACAAAGAGATAAGAATTTTCAAAGATTGATCATTCCAATACTAGAAATTAAAAATTGAAATCTACCCACATCAAAACCTTTGGTGAGCAAATCTGCAACATTATTGTCAGTATGGAATTTAATAATTTGAATTAATTTCTTTTCAAAAGAATCTCTTATAAAGTGATGTCTTATCTCAAAATGTTTTGTTTTTAAATGAAAAATAGGATTTTTAATAATACACATTGTACTGTTATTATCAATGTAAATTTTGGTGTTCATAAAGTTGTATCCATAATCCAGCAATTGATTCTGAATCCAGGGCACTTGACCGCAACAACTAGAAGCAGCCACATACTCAGCTTCAGTTGTTGAATTTGCCAACACAGTCTGTTTCTTGCATTGCCATGAGATCAACCTATGTCCAAGAAATTGACAACCTCCAGTATTTGATTTCCTATCCAAACATGCTCCAGCATAATCACTATCTGAGTATGCCACCAGATCAAAAGGTGAATCTTTAGGATACCAAAGGCCCAACCTAGGTTGACTCCTCAAGTACCTAAAAATCCTCTTTACAGCATTCAAGTGAGATACTTTAGGGGTCACTTGAAATCTGGCACAAGCACACACAGCAAACATAATGTCTGGGCTTGAAGCAGTTAGATACATCAATGAACCAATTATTGATCTGTATAAATGCACATCAACTTCTTCCCCATCTTCATCCTTGATCAGAGGTTTGTTGGACTCCATGGTTGTCTTTGCTGGTTTCCCATCAGAAAAGCCAAATTTCTTCAAAATATCAGTCACATACTTGTCTTGACTGATGAATATCCCATCTGCTTTTTGCTTAACTTGAAGCCCCAGAAAGAAAGTGGGTTCACCCATAGAACTCATCTGAAATCTGCTATGCATGAGCTTCTCAAATTCCTTACATAACACCTTCTTTGTAGACCTAAAAATGATATCATCAACATATACTTTAACTAATAAGATATCCTTTTTGTCTTTCTTGATAAACAAAGTCTTGTCAATGGTTCCTCTGCTGAAACCATTGTTTAACAAAAACTTTGATAAAGGTGTCATACCAAGCTCTAGGAGCCTGATGTAAACCATACAATGCTTTCTCCACCTTGTAAACCCTATCAGGATAATCAGGGTCTTCAAAACCAGGTGGTTGGGAGACATATATTTTCTCATCAATTGTCCCATATAAGAAAGCACTCTTCACATCCATTTGATACACAGTGAAGTTCCTGAATGAAACAAATGCCAAGAATAGTCTGATAGCCTCTACCCTTGCTACAGGTGCAAATACTTCATCATAATCAATTCCCTCTTCCTGAGTGTATCCTTGAGCCACCAATCTTGCTTTGTTTCTGATCACTATTCCTCTTTCATCCCTCTTGCATCTGAATACCCATTTAGTACCAATTGCCTTTTTCCCATAAGGCAAATCAACCAAGGTCCATACTTCTTGAAGCTTGAACTGCAACAACTCCTCTTGCATAGCTTCAACCCAACTTTCATCTTGTAAAGCTTTATAGGCATTCTTGGGTTCCACTTGTGACAGAAAACAAGCAAACATACAATTCTGTAGATCCTTGTGGCTATTTCTCTGATGAAGAGATTGAGCAAATGACCCTTGATCAAATAAATCTCTGAAACCTTTTATTTTACATCTTGTTTGAACAGCAGAATGAACATCTCCAATAATTTGCTCCTTTGGATGATCCTTGTGTATTCTGGTGGTTAGAATAGGACTGACAGGAATTGCATTCTCCATATTGTTTAAGTCAGCCTCTGCACCAAACCCATCCAGAACTTCATCATCAGTATCTGTTGATATAAATAATGCCTAAAAACATTATCAATACTTATTCATATCTCTATGTTTTGATGATCACAAAATGTAAACTCACTAAACATAAACTTATTAAGTAAACAAGTATTTAGTTGGAAATATTCATTTCTACAACTTAATCACTTAAGATATGAATAAACAAATGCCTAATGCATTGTATGATCAAAGTAACATTTTCTTAATCACTAGATTTTTTATAAAATGACCAAAACATTTTATATCTTTTAGAAAATCATTTTTGGTATTAAATAAAAATGTTTAATCCTTTATAAATTTATGAATTCAAATTTTTAACCAAAAATGGTAAAAATATTCCAGAAAAATCTTTCCCACAAAAAGACAAATCTGAGCAACGTTCCAGTTGGGCGGCCCCCTTAATTTTACTAGGCGGCCCCCTTAATTTTAAGGGGACCGCCCCGCTCCTCTAGCCCCTCAGATTTGCCTATAAATACTGGTTCATCTCTGGACTTTTTCCTTACCTCTTGCACCCCAAACTTTCTGTTCTAATTCTCTCCTTATATCTTCCTAAATTCTTTGATCATATAATCTTAAGCTTTTGTTTCCAAGTGATTCAAGCTTCAATCATCCAAGTGCAAAGAGAAGAATACTTCTATCAATCAAGACTAGAAGTATTACAACTTAAGTATCATCTTGGTACCTAAGTTGCTTGTTTAGTAAATTTTGTAAATCATTCATTCATTTGTGTATAAGGTGTGTATATTAGGTGTGTACATAAGTGATTAGATTTGTGTAGTGTGTAAGTAGAGAAGAAGTTGTATAAGTAGTGATCTTGTAAAGTAGTAGTGTAGAAGTGTTGAAAAGTGGTGAAGAAGTTGTGGTGTGAAGAAGTGGTGAAGCCATCATAAAGAAGCCGTAAGATAGTGAAGAAATAGAAGTTAGCTAAGGAGTGAAGAAATACAAGGTGTGTAAGAAGCTTAGCAAAGGTGTGAAGAAGTAGAGACGCGAAGGAGAAGTACTAGGAAGTGAAGAAGTAGTGTATAGTTGTAAATTAGATTGTAGTTGTGAAGTAGTTGTGGTGTGTAGTATTCGTGAGTAGTTGCGAAGAAGTTGTGAAGCCGTCATGAAGAAGTCGTGAAGCCGTCGTGTAGCCGTCATGAAAAAGTCGTGAAGCCGTCGTGAAGAAGTCGTAAAGCCGTCGTGAAGCCATCGTGAAGAAGTTGTGAGTAAGTCGTGAAGAAGTTGTGATTGAAGTCGTGAGATTGGTTCTAGCTACTATTAGAACTCAACATTTAGCTTTGTGTCGTTAAACCGGTGTAAGCAAAATTTGTGTAAGGTTTTCTCCGCCATAAGGGAGCTTGTTGAAGTAGTGAAGAAAACTCTCGAGCTAGGTGCTCGGGGAGTGGAGTAGGGCAAGGAAGGTGTCCTTGTACCGAACCACTATAAATCCCTCGTGTCTCGGTTTTATCTTTCCATCTCTTACTTATTTCCTTATTTATATCTTAATTACTTTCATACACATAGGCATATATAATTGTTAGTATTACTTAGAAGTTGATTTCACATAAAGATCAATTTAGAACTCCATTCATAAAAACAAAACCTTTATAACTAATCTAAAAAGGATACACATATAATTAATAATTTTGTTCAAGTATTTGTTTTCACAAACAACTTGAAGTTAAGTTTTTAAAGTAAATAAAGTTTTCAAAATAAAAGAAAAACGACGTAAAACTATTCAACCCCCCTTCTAGTTTTCCACAATTGGTACCAGAGACAGGTTAAACAAGATTTTTAAAATAAATTGTATTTTAAAACTTGAATCGATCTATGGAATCGGAAAAATATTTAGAAGGGCAATCTATACAAAAACCACCACTATTTAAAAATTATAGTTTTCTTGAATGGAAAAATAAATTTGAAAATTATGTGAAATCAATTGATCTAGATCTTTGGCATGTCATTTCGATTGGTGATTTTCAACCAACAAAAAAGTTTTTGAAAGTCAAACAAAAACGGATTTTGAAAGTCAAACAAAAACGGATTTTGAAAGTAAAGCAAAAACGGAGTTTAATAGTCAAAATGATTATTTCAAAACAAAGAATGACAAAAATAATAAAGCTAAAATAATTATTTATAAAGCCTTGCCGAGAGTTGAATATGAAAGAATATTCTTCTGTCAAACGGCTAATGATATTTGGAAAAATCTCTTAAACTTTCATCAAGAAGAATGTCAAGCCAAAGATGAGGAATTTGATCTTGTACATGAATTAGTTGTCCTAGAAAATTTGATAGATAATCATTTAGATAAAATAGATACATGTACTACCAGTTCAAATGTCTTTAATGAAGGTATTAATGACGAAGACCACATGGATCAACTCCAAAGTAAACTAAATTCAAAATCATGGAGTGACACAGACGAAGAAGAAGATTACTATCCGGTATGTGAAGAATCCAAATTAGATAAAACTCCAAATAAGATACAATCCGAAACCGAACATTTTTGCTATGATCAATTCATTTTAGAATTTTCAAAATTAGAAAATGAGCTTAAACATTTTTGCAACATAGATCTAAAAACCATTTCCAAAAATGAATCATCAAAAACTCTTGAAAGCAATTTTGAAAAAGAAATAATTTTAGAAGATAAAATGTCTAGACTTGAAAGTAATATTGAAATTGATCTAGATTGCAAAGCATGTCAAGAATATAAGCATGAAATTAAAAGATTAAATGAAAGTGCAAAAATATTAGCTAAATTTGAAGAAAGTTCCAAATCTCTTAAATATCTACTAAGTTGTCAAAAGCCATTCAAAGATAAAACCGGTTTAAGATTTAGTTCGGATAACTCATCAACAAGTAAATCAAAATAAATTAAAATTGTAAAACCTAGTAGAGAAATTTAGATATAAGGCTATTTACTATGATTACAATTAATATAAGTTAAGAAATCCATTGTTTGTGCATCAAAAAAAACTATTAAGGAATTCTTGTACTTCTTGGCGACATCCTCACCATGTGCATACAAATGCAATGGATGTCTTCAACTAACCATTTCGGACCCATTAGAATCTGGGTACCAAGCTGTTTTTCTTGATTAGGTGATGAACGCACAAAGGAATGAAACTTAATCTTACGTCAACCTAATCACATTCGAAACGTGCGTGTGAAGACTAATGAATCATCAAATCCTGAACCACACTCAATATCTCACGTGATAATCCATCTCAAGAAATAGCTAATGGCGTAGTGAAATATTAATGGTATTTGTTGAAAGAGCATGATGTGGTTGCAATTGAGACGTGAATGTCTCAACAAAAAGACGTCACATACATCAAGGCTAAGACATCAAATAAGTCAAGTACAAGACATGTTCGGGTCAAGCCGCTTTGGTCTTATAAGGCGTTAGAAGCATGCTGTGATATACTTTCATGCCATGGTTATATTGAAGACTCATCTACCATTCACTACCTCATTTACCATCCTGGATATTATGAAGAAAAGCTGGACATAAGGTACGTTCTCTTTTTAAATTTCATATATAGTTACTTCATACATATAGTTGTGTTAATAATTGCCTTAGGATATGCTTAGTTTGATAGGTTGCCTTGCCTTTACACTTTTAGTTATATCCTATTTACGATTTAATTAGAAACCCTTTAGTTAGCCCCCTAAGCATTAAATGAAGTATTCACTGTCAAACTCATTTTGCGTTCGCAAATTGAATATGGAAATCTTCCATATCCACTTGTAGAGAACTCATTTAGATAATGCATGTAAAGTGGATTAATTGTCAACATGGAAGTAGGATTAGATATATCACAATATAACCCATGGATGAAGTAAACTCCTTATAGACTATGGCATTAAGTTAGATAATGTGCGTAATCAAAGGAGCCATATTAGCATATATCCCACTCTCGCATCAAATAGAATTTAGTCATCACTTTCGTATGATCACAGGATATGTAGAAAGGGGTAGCATGTGTCAATAGCCTTAACCAATTTCCTTGAGCATGAAATCTTTTTAACCACCCTTTTTAAACCTATAATTAATGATACTTGTTTTTAAATATGCAAAAACTTCACATTTTGAAAAAATGATTTTTCAAAAGATTATGACACCTTTGTATTTAACATCCCACCTTTCTTCCAAACTTTTGTCCATAGTTACGTGTTTATCAAAGTCAAAGATTGGAAAAATATGTTTTCTTTCCTCATAAAAACATTTTGAAATAAAACCAAATCTATTTCATTAAAATTTCTTTTCACACCCACATAAAAACCTACTCTCAAACATTGTTGAATAATGCTAAAAACACTTATTTAGATCATGCATGGTGATCTCATATTTTTCATCTATATTTATGTATATGACATTTATAAGAGAACTAAATCGAATCTGAAAAACCATTGTTTACCCATTAAGATCTTAATTGGTATAAGTCTAAAAGTCCATGCTATCACAACTTCTCAATCCCTAGCACATAGACACTCATTAGGATTAATTAACTAGCTTATTTCCTAAAAATGATATTATGTGTTACTTGGTGTTATACATTGCTTCTTCATATATATATATATATATATATATATAGGGTAGGGATACAATGAGAAGGGGCTTAAAATGAGAAGGGTAGGAAGGATTGTGGGAGTGACATGTGTCATCCCCATGCCACATCATCATGCCGCATCACGGTTACTGCATCGTGATGCAGTAAAAATTTTGGCGGGAAATTTTTTTTCCCGCCAAAACAAAAAAAAATTTTTTGGGCAAAAAAATTTTTTTTTCCCGCCAAAATTTTTACTGCATCACGATGCAGTATAAATTTTTACTGCATTACGGTTACTGCATCACGATGCAGTATATTTTTTTACTTCATTACGGTTACTGCATCATGATGCAGTATAATTTTTTACTGCATCACGATGCAGTAAAAATTTTGGCGGGAAAAAAAAAATTTTGCCCAAAAAAAAATTTTTTTTTCGGCGGGAAAAAAATTTTTTTCCCGCCAAAATTTTTACTGCATCACGATGCAGTAAAAATTTTGGCGGAATGATGATGTGGCAAAGTGACACATGTCACTCCCACAATCCTCCATTAGATTTTAAACCTTTTCCTAAAAGTATATTTCCTATACTCTTCTTATATATATATATATATATATATTTATATATATATATATATATATATATATATATATATATATATATATATATATATATATATATATATATATACATTTTGCTTGCTTATTAAGTAGGTTGCATGCTAGATATAAATACTTAATGTATTTAAATTAATATGCTTTGCATACATAAAGTATTAAATGATAAATTGCCTCAAAGAGTTGAACTTGCTTGAAACTAAACCCAAAAACACAACCTTTTCTACAAATTTCTGCCAAAAACCCATTTCTAGCAATCTGGGAATCAGCAGATGGGCGGCCCCCTTAAATCCTTAGGCGGCCCCTTAATATTTAAGGGGACCGGCCATCTGAGGGACGGAGTTACTGTTTTCTTTTTCACTTTTCATCCCATTTTATCCTACACTTCCCAAAACTCACAAACATATTTTTTCCTAAACAACCCACCAAAATTTACCTTCCTCAATCACACCATTCTTACACTATAAATACCTTTCTCCATCATTAATGCTCATTCATCCATCATTAGTGCTCATTCATCCAAACATGTCATCTCCCAACAACCCAAGATACAAACCTTCAAGAGTTGCTAAAATCTCCGTAAGACCCGTTTGGAGAAGAAAGCTTGACACTTGTCACAACACCAACTCAACAAATGATGTTGTCCAAAACCAACCAACACCTAAGTCTCATGAACCCCTTCACAAACATAACCAATCATCCACCCTTGCTCCCAAAAACACACCTCCATCTTACCCACATGATTCATATGGAGAGCATGATCAATCCCAAAACAATAATCCCAATCTCACTTACACCATCCCACATCTTGCTCAATCAACCAATGCACCATCCAACACACTCACCACTCTTGGAATATCCTCATCTTCCATATCTCCATCCTCATCCACTCATAATTACCCAAGCTCACAAATGTCTCCACCACCAAGAGTATCACCACCACCTCCCACCAACTCACATGTCGCCCCTATGTTACATGTCCAAACATCCATCCCAAATGACAACCATACTCCACCATCATCACCTCCCTCCGAACACTTGAAGTTCATTGAAGTACTCAAGGAAGCCCATGAGCTTAGTGCTCTTCTTGCCCTACACCTTGCTCAACGCAACTTAGATCAACCTCCATCTAGCTCTCCTTCATCACCCCACAACTTGAGTCAAATTGAGAAACATGTCAACAATTGTCCTTGTTGCATCTTTCTCCAACAACAAACCATTGCATTGAATGAGCATTTCACTTGGATTGAGTATCTTCTCACTAGATCTCATCCAACAACATCACTTGAACAACATCAAAACCATCAATCCACATGGTCCACTCCAAACTCTCCACCACCAAACTCACCAACATCCATTCACCCAAAAACATACCTCCATTAATCCAACATTTTCACCCTCACTCAACCACCTCCATTTCAAACACCTCACCATCAACCATCTAAGCATTCTATATGCTTATAAATTTTTATGCTACAAGCAAGATGGCTCTCTTTGGCAATTTAGGATTTTATACTTATTGGATGCTCTAAGCAAAATAAATGTTGTATCAATGATTATGTTTTTCACATAATCATTTTGAATTAATGCATGTTTTGTTTCATGTCCTTAATATTTGATTGCTATGTTTGTTGCTCTTATTCTTATTATTATTATACATATATGCTTGTGCTTCTAATATTTTTCTTGCAAAGTATTCCATATCTCGATTCCTTGGTGCCCTCAAACGAGGGGGAGTATACATCAAGGGGGAGCTCTAGTTTTCGACAAAATTCTTAGTTGAATATAGTCGGCATAACCTTTTTGATTCTACAAAAACGGGGAGAAGTGAATGTAAACTCACTAAATACTTGCCCAAAAATAAAATTTTAGATTTAATGAGTTTAAGTTTTGTAATCATCAAAAAGGGGGAGATTGTTGATATAAATAATGCCTAAAAACATTATCAATACTTATTCATATCTCTATGTTTTGATGATCACAAAATGTAAACTCATTAAACATAAATTATTAAGTAAACAAGTATTTAGTTGGAAATATTCATTTCTACAACTTAATCACTTAAGGTATGAATAAACAAATGCCTAATGCATTGTATGATCAAAGGAACATTTTCTTAATCACTAGATTTTTTATAAAATGACCAAAACATTTTATATCTTTTAGAAAATCATTTTTGGTATTAAATAAAAATGTTTAATCCTTTATAAATTTATGAATTCAAAATTTTAACCAAAAATGGTAAAAATGTTCCAGAAAAACCTTCCCCACAAAAAGACAAATCAGAGCAACGTTCCAGTTGGGCGGCCCCCTTAATTTTACTAGGCGGCCCCCTTAATTTTAAGGGGACCGCCCCCCTATTTAAGGGGACCGCCCCGCTCCTCTAGCCCCTCAGATTTGCCTATAAATACTGGTTCATCTCTGGACTTTTTCCTTACCTCTTGCACCCCAAACTTTCTGTTCTAATTCTCTCCTTATATCTTCCTAAATTCTTTGATCATATAATCTTAAGCTTTTGTTTCCAAGTGATTCAAGCTTCAATCATCCAAGTGCAAAGAGAAGAATACTTCTATCAATCAAGACTAGAAGTATTACAACTTAAGTATCATCTTGGTACCTAAGTTGCTTGTTTAGTAAATTTTGTAAATCATTCATTCATTTGTGTATAAGGTGTGTATATTAGGTGTGTACATAAGTGATTAGATTTGTGTAGTGTGTAAGTAGAGAAGAAGTTGTATAAGTAGTGGTGTTGTAAAGTAGTAGTGTAGAAGTGTTGAAAAGTGGTGAAGAAGTTGTGGTGTGAAGAAGTGGTGAAGCCATCATAAAGAATCCGTACGATAGTGAAGAAATAGAAGTAGCTAAGGAGTGAAGAAATACAAGGTGTGTAAGAAGCTTAGCAAAGGTGTAAAGAATTAGAGACGCGAAGGAGAAGTACTAGGAAGTGAAGAAGTAGTGTATAGTTGTAAATTAGATTGTAGTTGTGAAGTAGTTGTGGTGTGTAGTATTCGTGAGTAGTTGCGAAGAAGTTGTGAAGACGTCGTGAAGCCATTGTGAAGAAGTCGTGAAGCCGTCGTGAAAAAGTCGTTAAGCCGTCGTGAAGAAGTCGTAAAGCCATCGTGATAAAGTCTTGAAGCCATCGTAAAGAAGTTGTGAGTAAGTCGTGAAGAAGTTGTGATTGAAGTCGTGAGATTGGTTCTAGCTACTATTAGAACTCGACATTTAGCTTTGTGTCGTTAAACCGGTGTAAGCAAAAGTTGTGTAAGGTTTTCTCCGCCATAAGGGAGCTTGTTGAAGTAGTGAAGAAAAACTCTCAAGCTAGGTGCTCGGGGAGTGGAGTAGGGCAAGGAAGGTGTCCTTGTAGCTGAACCACTATAAATCTCTCGTGTCTCGGTTTGATCTTTCCATCTCTTACTTATTTCCTTATATATATCTTAATTACTTTCATACACATATGCATATATAATTTTTAGTATTACTTAGAAGTTGATTTCACATAAAGATCAATTAAGAACTCCATTCATAAAAACAAAACCTTTATAACTAATCTAAAAAGGATACACATATAATTAATAATTTTGTTCAAGTATTTGTTTTCACAAACAACTTGAAGTTAAGTTTTTAAAGTAAATAAGGTTTTCAAAATAAAAGAAAAACGACGTAAAACTATTCAACCCCCCTTCTAGTTTTCCACAATATCTTCATAGATGTTGACCAAACCAGGTATATTGGGATCATATGGATAGTCATCGTCAGCAAAAGATCTTCCATCTGTGTCAGCCGTAGAAAATCTCGGTGCAGCAGTAGGATCAAAAGGCTTAGCAGTAGTCTCTTTTTGGTTAACAGTAGAATCAAAGTTAATACTGCTAGTCTTGTTTTGCACTTCATCAACACTTTGTGGTCCTTCATTAACCACCTTGTCAGCATCAGAAGGTTTATCCCCACCTTCTACATCTTTATTAACAGCATCATCTTGTGAATTCTTGCCCTCCTCTTTCTTTTTGGCCTTGAAAGTTTGATCAAGCTTCCATTTCTCTATCAATACAAACTCCTTTGCAGATTCATTCTCCTTAGCTTGTGAACCTACATTGGAATTAGCTTGTGTACCTGCAGTTTTATTAATTGTACCTGCAATTACTGGCTCATAATTCATACTTTTGGTTGATGAATCAATGTCAAACAGCCATTCAGGTCCACTCCCTGCAACATTAGATGTTGTTTCACTAAACCTAACATGCAGGTTTTCTTCTATATGCCTAGTTCTTTTATTGAATACTCTAAAAGCTTTACTATTGGTAGAGTATCCAACAAAGAAACTTCATCTACTTTCTCATCAAACTTGCCTAGATTATCAATTGTGTTTAAGATAGTAACAGGACACCCAAATGGTTTTAAGAAATCTATCATAGGTTTCCTACCATGCAACAATTCATAAGGGGTCTTGTTATGAGGCTTAACTACCTTACTCCTATTTTGAATAAAACAAGCAGTGTTAACTGCTTCAGCTCAAAAAGTAGTGGGTAATTTTGACTCAGACAACATAGTCCTAGCATCCTCAATTAATGTCATATTCCTCCTCTCAGTATCACCATTTTGTTGAGGAGTTCTAGCCACACTAAACTGTCTTAAAATACCTTTTTCAACACAGAACTGATTCATCACACTATTCTTAAACTCAGTTTCATTGTCACATCTGATAACCTTAACTTTGTGATTAATTAGGTTTTCTACTCTTGTTATAAAAGCCTTAAGAATGCCAGAAGTCTCATCCTTACTTGCTAGAAAGAAAACCCAAGTAAATCTACTATAGTCATCTGTGACAACTATGCAATACATTTTCTTATTCAAACTTTTCACATAAGTTGGCCCAAACAGATCCATATGCAACATATATAAGGGCTCAGAAATAGAGTTCACTACTTTGGACTTACAAGAAGCTCTGTATTGCTTTCCCATCTGACAAGCAACACAGGTTTCAGGTTTTTCAAAAACTTTTGAAGGTAAACCTCTGACAAGGTTTCCCTAAACCAATTTGTTTATAGTTTTGAAATTTAAATGGCCAAGTCTTCTATGCCAAAGCTTGGATTCATCATTTGTGGCCTTTGCAAATAGGCAAGTTAAATCTCTTTTGGGAATTATGTTCTTTATGTCCACACTGTATATATTGTCTGTTCCAGGGACTCTAAGTAGCATAGATTGATCATCAGGCAACTTAAAATCAGGAGATAAGACAAGACATTCAGTGTCTGTAAAAAGAACAAAATTCTTTTTGTCACACATTTGTGAGACACTAAAAAGATTGAACTTAAACCCTTTTACAAAGTATACCTTTTCAAAATCCAATTTCCCTGTTCTAATAGTACCTTTACCAACAATCTTTCCACCTTTAGGATCATTACCAAAAGCAACATAGCCACCATCAAAAGCTTCAAAATCTTCAAGGTTGCTTTGGTCTCCAGTCATATGTCCAGAGCATCCACTATCAAAAATGCATTTATCCTTTAGCTCATATTGTAGATTGCCCTGCACATAAAGTAAGAGAGTTAGTTTCTCTTGGGGACCCAAGCCATCACTGACTTGGATTTACCTTGTGCATCAACATAATCAAATTTCTTCAAGTCCATTGATGCACTGCTGTGTCTGAGAACATGATCTAAAACCTTGATTTTAGGTTTCCAGACCCAGCAAGCTGAGGCCTTAACAGCATAAAAGTGATTGCCCACAACAGTGTCTGTAATTACTTTTGGCTCAGCAGTAGAATCTGCTTTTGCCTTAGCAGTAGAAATGTTTGTTTGATTTTGAGTAGGCCTTTTTGGTGCAGCAGTAGTAATTATCCTAGTAGCACCAGTTTTGAGCAAAACTTCCCTAGGAACCATGTTTCTCTTAGGATGAGGGTGAGTCTCTTTAGCAAAGTTCTTATGGTTCACCCTAGTATGTTGGTTCCATACAGGTTTTTGGTAGTAGTAACAATCTTCCTAAAGATGCTCAAAACTACCACAACTATAACAAGCCTTCTTAAGTAACTGAAAATCACTACCTAATTTTTGTGAAATTAGGCTGTTCCAATTTCTTTGGTTTCCTCTAGGAAAGTTATTAAGTCTCCTAGGATATTCTCTAGGTTTCTCATCAAATTTAGAAATTTTCCTAGAGATCCTACTTCCTAACACAGGTTTTATAAACTCAACATGTTTAGCTTTAGATTCTACTGTTTTAACCTGAGTGACTGTAGATTCAACAATTTTAGGAATTTCTTCCCTTTTAGCCTTAGGTGTTGACTCAACTTGTTCATCTTCACTATCTGACACCCAATCTTCAATGATTAGAGTATCAAACAACTTCTTTTCAACCTTAGGTGACTCTTTATTAATCTCACTGGGTTCACCTAGAGGTTTTGCATCTATCTCAGTTATGAAAGACAATTCCTTCCTAGGAGGTGCAAAGGCACTCTTAACAGGAGGAGCTACTTCATTGTACCCTAAGCCACTCCCTCTTCTCATTAATTGACTTTCAATTGGCTTATTGACTAGATCAGATGCAAATTTTTGTTTCTCTACCCTAACAACATGTTTCTCTTTCTCATATAAGGCTCTATCTTTAGCTTGTTCTGCTTCCTCTAGCCTTTTATTTAGCACATTAATCACACTATTTTTCATTAAAAGCTGACCTTCTAGAATATGAATCCTATCAACATATTCTAGCTCATTTTGCTTAAGAAACTCAAGGTTTTATTCAACAGATTTTAAACCATATTTATACCCTAAGTTATCAAGTTTTAGTTTTTCAACTTCAGCTCTTAAACTCTCATTCCTAGACTTGAGTTCCTCTACAGTATCTAAGCATGATTTAAATGAACAATTAGACTCATTTGATACCTCAGAGTCTGAACCAGATGATGAAGAAGCATAGGCCATCAAAGCAAAGTTGTGTCCCTTTTGTCCTTCTTCAGCCATAAAAGCAGAATTTGGTCATTCCTCAGCTTGATCACTCCAATCATACTCTCCCAAGCCATCACAGGACACCAGATCTGATGTAGTCTTGACCTCTTCAATAGGAACCTTCCTTACATTCTCTCTGTTCTTCTTGGGTGCTCTGCACTCCCTTGCAAAATGTCCCTTTCTCTAACAGTTATAACACTCAACCTTGGACTTGTCAAACCCGACATTGGTTTGTCCTCTGTACTTGAGTTCCCTACTTGTCTTCTTTAGAAATCTCCTAGCCCTCATTGTAAGCATGGCCATCTGCCACTTCCAATCAGTCTCCTCAAGATCATCAGGATCAATTTGTTCTAAATCCTGATCAGTAGCAGTAGTACTTGTAGTGAGATCAGCCAACAGGCACAAATAGCAGCATCACTAATGTTGTCACTATTTGAGCTAGCAGCAGAACCATGTGTGCCAATAGCAGAAACTACATGCCCAGCAGCAGAATAGTTTTCTTGAGAATTTCCAGAACCCTTGTTGTTTGAAGACATAAAAGCTAGGTTGTTTGCACTAGAAGATGAACTAGATGATCCTTTGACTTCATATTCATACACCTTCAGATTGTTGTATAAATCATCCAGGCTCATTGTATCAAAATCAGACTTTATCCTCTAGACCACTGTATGAGTATTCCATTCAGATGGTAAACTCCTCAGAAACTTAAGATTAATGTCTTCTTGAGGCACTGAGACCTTCATAAGTTGTAGTTGACTCACCAACTTCTGAAGTCTATCATAAGTAGCATCAATGTTTTCTGAACTTGAGGCAACAAATTTCTCAAATTGATGCATGAGTAGATTCTTCCTTGACTTTTTATTGGCCTCATTCCCACCAAATCTGAGTTCAATAGCTTCCATCAAGGACTTTGCATTCTGAATATGACTGAAGCTCAGTTGATACTCATTGGGTATTCCCATCATAAGAATACTAGGGGTCTTTATCTCCAATCTTCTCTAAGCCTTGCCCTCAACAGATTTAATGGGTAAAATTGTCCCATCAGCAGCTTTAGCAGGTAGTGTATCACCATTCTGAATGACTTCCCACATGGAGTAGTCAAGCATCTTTATGTACTGCTGAATTCTCATATTTCACAGTTCATACTCACCAGGTTTGAGCATTGGCACCTTAGATGCAGTAACCATATGAGTAGATTCGGATTCCATTATTTCAGATGATGATGAACAGATCTTAATGAACAAAAATTCTTCTTGATAGCAGTTTCTAGATCACAAGCTCTGATACCAGTTGTTGATCCCAGTTGAGCTATTGATCTTGTTAATTATCTTAGATGTTAATCTAAAACAATAAGTATAGAAACAGTTCTTGAACCAATATTAAATACTATGCGGAATCTAATATTTAATCTTAAGAAGAATTAATCAATCAAACACAATTGAATTCTCTCAACAAACACTTCAATATATTAATACGGTTACTCAAAAGTAACAGGGTTACAAAAATCTTGAAGTGATTCGACTTAGCAATAATACGTCTGCTGAACTCTAACCCTAGAACCTCCTTTTATAGACTAAGGAGTCTGTTGGATCGATATACTCTGACCAAACTAACTTGTAGCTTGTCTAAGGGTTTAGCAACCTTGGATAAATCCAAAACTACTAATATTGAAACGCTGATATACTTTGTTAAGTATGCGGAATCTACTTTAACAAAGCTAAGAAGAATTAACACAAAACTTTGATTATATTAAACCTTGAACCTGCTTACTTTACACAGATTCACTAACAAACTCTAAACACTAATACTCTAATAATCGACTAATACTTTTCTCTAAAACTTCGTATGAACTTGTATCTCTAATCGTATCTCTAATGCCAACCTAGGGATCCTTTTATAGGCACAAGGAAAACCCTAGTCGGTTTACAATACTTGAACGACAAGTAATTCTAATTATAATCTAATAATAACTCTAAGAACATTCTAGAATTACACATTAATCCTTAAACGTATTTGCATATCAGTCCTTTATCTTTAGCAGTACTTTGACTTCTTTAGAACATGAGCAGTACTTTGACTTCTATCGAACAGTACTTTGACTTTCTTCATGTAGCAGTACTTTGTAGCCCAACAATCCTCCCCTAACTTGAATTCCACTTGCTTGATTTCAAGTTCCTTTGTATTTCTTTAACTTCAACATCTTTATCTTCAAGGAAAGACTGTATCATTAACTTCTGTCTCATGTTTGTTTTGTCATCATCAAAGTAATCATTAACTGCAATCTTTATCAGCAACTCATCTTTTCAGCAACTCAGCATCATATTGGCAATAGGTACATCAGATCTTAAAAGTTTCATACTATTCTCATCACTTCCAGGTGTGTTAACTCCTGTGAGAGGTGAATCATTGAAAACTTAATGGATTTTGATGTCTCTTTAACAAAGCCATTAACTCTGGAGTAGCCAATGTTTAGGTTTAAGAACCATGGTACATTGATAACCATATGATTTTTAGCAAATCATCAGCTATCAACGGATTTGAGTAGTCTTTACCAAATAGCCGTTTGCTTTTGGACTAGCTAGTTCTTTTAGTACAATCACTACCATGGTGAACTAATTACCATACAATGGTTTTCCACAGCCTTTACTACAAGCCATTATCTTGTAGGCTAGCCAACTCTTTACTATCATAGATATGGTGAGTTGAAAACCATACAATTTTTAGTAAATTGTCAACTAAAAACGGATTTGATAATCACATCAGAGCCGTACTCTCATGATGAGTCAAACTCTTTCTTGTTTACTTAAACATGGTGAGTTGAATACCATTTGTTGCTGTTTAAATCTTTGTGCTTCAAAATTTTTTTGCACTTTTCAAAAATCACTGATTTTATAAAAACTTTACTGGTTTCATGCTGCAAGCAGTACTTTGAGAAAGTAGTGTTAGTCAAGCAATACTTTTAAATAAAGTACTTATGTTTCAAAAGATTTATATTATAAATATCATACCAGTTGTTATGCATCAATCTTCAGCTAGCATTGTCCATTTGAAGAATAATCCAATCACCATCAATGCAGTTTCACTTTCTTCTTCCACTTCCATGCCATAATCTAGCATTCTGATCATCAGATCCCTAGTAAGTGGATATCTTTGCTCTGCTAACATGTGAATCATTGTTCCATCTTCTAGCTCCAAAACATGTATTCCCACTGATTCAAAGAACCTCCATCTGTTAATTTCCCAATCCTCTTGATTTTCCCAGAGAACACTATCACTTGTCTCTTCTGTTTCCCAGATGGTTGTGAGATCTCCTACCAGAACCAAACCCACTCCTTGTGGTGGAATATGTTCAAAGTAAGTCTGCACTTGTAGATATAGCTGAAGCAGATCTTCTCTATCTATCAGATGTAGTATATCCCATAACAAATTGAACACTCTAAAACTTCCATCTTGTCTTTGAAATATCAAGTAGTCCCCTTCTTGTGATTCTACAACTGAGAATGTAGAAATCTTGGACTTCTTGTCTATAACATCTTCTGATTTTGGATGCTCAAAGTCAACAACTCTCAAATAATTTCTTAGCTCATCAGCTGTGTCTACTCTTAATTCAATAGAATCCTTGAGCTTCTTTGATGACTGTTCATCAGTTGTTGTTCTTTTCCTCTTTGAGCTACTTGTGCCAACTCTTTCCTTTCTACTATCTTCAAGCTTCTTATCTTCAAATGAAATAATGCTTGCAAGATCTTTTTCTACAGCTTCCCTAACAGCATCATACAAATCCTTCATCTCTGTATGTGTCAATTTTACCAAACCTGTATATCCTCTACCTTTGAGATAAGCCATCATAGAATTTCTTTCTTGAGCTTTACTTTGTGGCCTTCTAGGTTTGATAACTTTCCTTGACTCTTCAGCATCTAATTCAGCCTGTAATTTCCTTGCAGCTTCCTCATTTTTAGCATCCTGAATAGCTTTCAGTTCTTTCAAGGTAAGCTTCTTCTTTTTAGTTTCTACCATGATCCCTTTACCTTTGTCTTTTGGATCTAATTCCTGTGTAGGTTGAGAAGAAGTATGAGGTTGTTGTTCAACATCAACAATACTTATGCCTCTTGGTCTAGACATATTCAACATGATGTCAGCAATGGTCTCATCATCACTTTCAGTATGTTTTCTAACTTCTTCTTCCTGTTGAACTGGATTGGAAGGGCCAACTTCTTCTTGAACTAGGTTTGAGGGACCAATATCTTCCTCAAAATCCAAAGTCCTTGGTGTAATAGTTCCTTGATGATCAGTACCTTGAAGAGCAGTACTTTCAACATCAGTTCCTTCCAAATTCACTTCCTCAGTATCACCACTTTTTACTTCAACAGTAGCATCTTCAATGTTTATCTGCTCTGTTTCATCACTTTTCCTCTCAACAGTATCTTCATGAGGAATATCTTCAAGTGGTGTATCATCATAAAGCCCAGTATCTTGATTGAACTCAGTGTCTTCATTGAACTCAGTATCTTCATTCAAATTCTCTAAATTCCTCCCCAATTGGAATGAAGACTGCTTGTGAATCTTTCTCTTCTTTGACTTAGACTTCTGTGAGTTTTGACCAGTCTTCTTCGGTGACTTGACCCACAACCTGTGGTGCTTAACCAATGGCCAAACAAACCTCTTTAATCGTCTGAACTTTCTTGTCAAATCCAATATCTGATCAGCTTGATCATCAGTAACCTTCTTGAGCCTCCTTAATTCCCTTGAAAGTTCATAGTTGGTCAAGACATCCTCAACTACTTCCTTATCTTCCTCAGATGATGGATGTCTATCTGTGGAAGCAGAAGCATTAGGAGTTGGTGATGGAGTCACATCTGGAGGTGAATTCTCCTGAGCAGCACTTTGTGAAGATGAATCAGCAACTGGAGATGAAACAGTATGTTGAGAAGCAGTATGTTGAGAAGGACTATCTTCTCTGGAAGCTGGGTGCTCATTAATTGCTGATACAGAGGATTCCTCTTGCTCTTGTTCTTGCTCTTGCTCTGCACCCCTAACTGCTTGTGCAACTTCCAATATATGTGCTGTCAAAGGTGTATTTCTCCCAGAGAACTTGATACTCTTCTTAGCAATGAATGTAAACACCTTTGGTGGAAGTGTGACAGTAGGTAGAAAACTGTGAGGTTTAGAAATTCCCTCAAGTTGTTTGTTTAAGAATACCTGAATAAACCTTGGGTACATCAAGAATGGTGAACCATTAGTGATGTGTGAGAGCATTCCATCAAGAATCATCCTTGAAAAGTTAAAAGGACGATTTGTAGCTAAACCCACCAATGCAGAAGCAATGTTCTGACCAAACTGCTCCCATGAAGTACTCTTAGGACTCAAGCAGTGAAGTAGAACATGTATGAGATATTTCCAATGAGGACTAAACAATGGCTTCTGAAAAGGAAGTATGGTGAGATCACCTTCATACCCAATATCCCTGAGTGTATCCCAAATCTCTTGTTTTGAAAAACGAATAGCACTCCCTGCATCATTAAACTATAAATCTTCCCTAATTGAAGATTCAGTGATCCTAATTGCTAGACCAGCAACCTTAGCACGAATAAAAGGAACACCATCTTGTTCATCAGACTTCGCAGTAGACCAAAACTGTTGAATTCATGGTCCAATTACATCAGGGTTTACCAAAAGAGCATAATTGATTGATGACCCAGTCAAGAAATCAATTAT
Organism: Artemisia tridentata subsp. tridentata; assembly: GCA_021014915.2. Taxonomy (NCBI): domain Eukaryota; kingdom Viridiplantae; phylum Streptophyta; class Magnoliopsida; order Asterales; family Asteraceae; genus Artemisia; species Artemisia tridentata. Next base: position 207,487,490 of record CP139501.1, read on the forward strand.
CGCATGAAAATCAACATTCTTTGCCGTTTTATCCAAGTTCGCGACCATGTTATGCTTAGAACAGAAATCACGATTAGCCATTGATTGTGAAGAGTGTTAAGCGAAGGTAATTAGTGATTAGAATCGTAGATACCGAATGAATAAATGGATGGATAAGAATAAAGTGATGAGTGAAAATCGGTATAATGGGATAGGATAAATATGGGTAAGATTTAAAAAATCAAAGCCTAATTAATAGTGTTACCGTTGTATTTGGCTTTTTACCCCTTCCTGAATGAATTAATTAACCGTAGCCCCACTTTTGACCGTTGGAACAGTACTTCCACGTAAGCAGTACGTCCACCTAACCAGTACTCTTCAAAGCAGTATGTTGAAGCAGTACTTTGCAGAACCAGTACTTTGTATAGAAAACCAGTACTTTCCATCTTCTTATCCACAACCTTCTAACTAATAACTATGTTGCCTCCCCTCAAATACAACATAGGTACTAAAACTAAAAATCCAATACTTTCATTAAGAACTGAAAGAAAGTATACTAACTAATACTAAAGCCTCCCCTCAAATGTAGCCTAGAAGTTAATCATCCCAATGCTCACAACTAAGTGGTTGAATCTTGAAACATCAAATCCCTTAGTGAGTAGATCAGCTACATTGTCTTCTGTGTGAACTTTGACCACATTTATAAGCCTGTGCTCATAACAATCTCGAATGAAGTGATGCCTAATCTGAATATGCTTGGTCTTGGAGTGATAAACTGGATTCTTCACAATACAGATGGTACTCTCATTATCAATGTTGATAGGAGTGTTTTTGAAGTTGAATCCATAATCCAAGAGTTGATTCTGCATCCACAAAACTTGTCCACAACAGCTTGCAGCAGCAACATATTCTGCTTCAGTAGAGGAGGTTGCTGCAATTGTTTGCTTCTTACATTGCCATGAGACTAATCTTCTTCCAAGATATTGACATCCACCAGAGGTTGATCTTCTATCATAATTATCTCCTGCATAATCACTATCTGAAAAAGCTTTCAAGTGAAAAGGTGACTCCTTAGGATACCATAATCCTAACTTTGGTTGATGCTTGAGATATCGAAAAATCCTCTTGACTGCATACATATGTGAAACCTTGGGGGTAACCTGATATCTTGCACACAAGCAGACAGCAAACATGATGTCAGGTCTTGATGCAGTTAAGTACATAAGACAACCAATCATAGATCTGTAAAGCTTCACATCCACAGCTTGTCCATCTTCATCCTTTCCTAATGGTTTATTGTTGTCAATTGGTGTGGTGGCAGGCTTGACAGTTGGAAGGTCAAATCTTTTAAGTATGTCTTCAACATACTTTTCTTGATTAATGAAGATTCCATCTCTTGTTTGTCTAACTTGAAGCCCCAAAAAGAAAGTTAATTCTCCCATAGAACTCATTTGAAACTCCCGCTGCATAAGTTCTTCAAATTCTTTCACCATAGTCTTCTTTGTGGCTCCAAAGATAATATCATCCACATAGACTTGGACTAACATAATATCCTTCTTATCTCGTTTGATAAACAAAGTCTTATCAATTGCTCCTCTCCTATAACCATGTTGTAATAGAAAGGTAGAAAGTCTCTCATACCAAGCTCTGGGAGCTTGATGAAGGCCATATAGTGCCTTGATCACCTTGTAGACTTTGTTTGGATGTGCAGGATCTTCAAAACCAGGAGGTTGTTTAACATAAACTTCCTCATAAATTGTGCCATAAAGAAAGGCACTTTTCACATCCATTTGGTAAACAGGAAATCCCATGTATGATGCAAAGGCAAGAAATAACCTTATTGCCTCTATTCTTGCAACAGGAGCAAACACTTCATCATAGTCCACTCCTTCTTCTTGGCGATATCCTTGTGCAACCAATCTAGCTTTATTCTTGATAACATTCCCTCTTTCATCTCTTTTGATTCTGAAAACCCATCTTGTACCAATGACTCTCTTGCCATCTGGTAGGTCACATAATACCCAGACCTCTTGAAGCTTGAATTGTAGAAGCTCCTGTTACATAGCTTCAACCCAACTTTCATCAGCTAAAGCTTGAGCTACCTTCTTGGGTTCAGTTTGAGATAGAAAACAAGCAAACAGGCATGTTTGTTGATCCCTGTGATTCATCCTGTTTTGTTTGTAAACAAAGCTAAGTTAGCAGTATGTTGCTTAGAAAGACCTTTAACTTTGTTTCTTGTAACCACTCCTGAAGAGGGTGATCCAATAATATTGCTTTGTGGATGAGCTTTATGAACTCTCAATGTAGGAGTTGGTGGAATTGGAAGATCAGATGCCAAATTAGTAACATCAGGTTCTTCATTGGTAGTTGAGAAAATACCTTCATGATTGAGCTCATCATCAATTTCTTCTAACCCAGGAATGTTAGCATTATCCAAATCTTCATCATCAACATTGGAATCATCATCATTGCTCCAATTTGATGGTTCTAACACACCAGAAGTAATGTCAAAAGGATCATCAGTACTTTGATCAAAAGTACTGTGAGCAGTATCTTTGAATTTACCCTGTTTCTTTGCAGCATCATAAGCCCTCCTTTGTTCATCTTCATAGGACTTTGCTATAGTTTCTTGAAAAAGCATCCTATTAAGTTCATCATGTATGGCTTGATCTTCATCAGATACTGTATTGGTTGGTTGAGCAGTACTTTGTTCCTTATTAGTAACTTCAGGTTCTTTATCAGGAACATCTTCTGGTCTAACATTGACTCCATGAACAATGTACTGTGAATCATCTTCTTTGTGATTAACATGATTTTCTTCTCTAACAGGCACATAATTCATAGATGGAGTGAACTTGAGATCAAGATCAAACATCCAATCAGGACCTTTTCCTTTCTGAGGTTCTTTATCTTCCAAAAATTCAACATGAAGACAATCTTGAACCCTTTTCGTACTCCTGTTATATACTCTAAAACCTTTGCTATTTGTGCAATAATCTAATAGATATCCTTCATCTGACTTACCATCAAATTTTCCCAGAGAATCAATGGTATTTAGAATAGTCAGAGAACAGCCAAAAGGTTTTAGAAAATGAATGTTTGGTTTCTTTCCCATGAGCAGCTCATATGGTGTCTTCATCTGAGGTTTAGTTACTGATACTCTATTTAAAACATAGCAAGCAGTACTTATAGCTTCAGCCCAAAAGAGAATAGGTAATTGTGAATCTGCAAGCATTGTTCTAGCCGCTTCTATCAATGTCCTGTTCTTTCTTTCTGCAACACCATTCTGCTGTGGAGTTCTAGCAATGCTAAACTCTCTCTTGATCCCTTTCTTGGCACAGAATTCATCCATATGCTTGTTCTTGAATTCTGTTCCATTATCACATCTAATACCTCTTACTTTGAGTCTCAATTGATTTTCAAGGGCTACTATCAGGTCATGGATAGCATCAAAGGTTTCATATTTGAATCCCAAGAAAAAGACCCAACTAAATCTGCTACAATCATCTGTCACAACCAAGCAGTACTTCTTCTTGTTTAAACTCTCTACTGAAACTGGTCCAAACAGATCCATGTGTAGCAACTCCAAAGGTTCTCTAATAACTCTGTCCTCAAGCTTCTTGCATGAAGCTTTATGTTGTTTACCCTTCTTGCAAGCCAGACATGAATGATCAGTCTTGAATGTTTTGGAAGGTAAACCTCTAACTAAATTGCCTTTGACCAGCTTGTTGATGTTCTTGAAATTGACATGACCTATTCTTCTATGCCATAGATGTGCTTCTTCCAATGATGCCTTGGCTACTAAACATGTTGCTCTTCCAGCAGAATTGAGACTCTTTAAGTCTAAACTGTACACATCATTGTTCTTGGTACTTTCAATGTTACCAAGTGATCATCAACAAACTTAAACTCAGGAGAGAGAATAAGACATTCTGTATCAGTGAACAGAATTGGGTACTTCTTGTCACAAATCTGAGAAACTGACAAAAGATTGAACTTGAGCTCCTTCACATATCTAACATTCTCAAAATCAATACATCCAGCCTTGATGGTTCCTTTGCTAGTGATTCTCCCTCCATCAGGATCATTACCAAATGCAACTCTTCCTCCATAATATGCCTTAAAATCTGACAGGATCTCCTTGTCCCCTGTCATGCTGCCAGAGCAACCACTATCAACAATAATATGATCTTTAAGCTCCTCCTCTGGGTTGCCCTGCACAGTAAAAGAAAAAGGTTAGTTTCTTTTAGGAACCCAAGCCATTACTAACTTGTGTTCCCCTTGTGGAGTGACATACTTGAATTCCTTCAGTATGTAATCTCCACTAGTTTTGAAGGCATGGTCAATGATTATTTGCTTTGGTCCCATGTTCTGTGTTGTATTATCAACAACACTCCCTGTTTCACCCTTATCTGATGAAAGTACTGCTTGTTCCCCATCAGTACTTTCTTTCTTAACCCAATTTCGTTTGACTTTAGGTTTCTCTGACCTAGGTACTCTGCTTGAGGTGTAAGACCTTTTATATGAAGTGAATCTCTTAGGTCTTCTATGTGAAAAAGTGTTAGAAATACCATGATTGGGTGAAAACTTAGAAGTACTTTTAGAGGGTACTGCTTGAGAAACCTTAGACTTATCAGTACTTGAGGGTACTGATGGTTTGGAGAAAAGTCTTTTCTGGTGAGGGTACCTATAGTCTTTAGAGAAATTACTATGGTTAACCTTATTTGAGTGATTCCAAACTGGTCTAGTCTCCCTTGGCTTATGGGTGGCAGGTCTATTCTTTGGGAACTGACTTAAATATTCTGAGTGAAAGTCACAATGCTTAATCAAATGGTCAGGACTATAGCATACATAGCATAATTTTCGCTCCATATTCCCAAATCCTGTTCTATGATTAAAAGGTTTCCTATAGTTAGCAGTATTTTGAAAAGTTTCTCTTGGAGGTACTGCTGAATATTTATCAGTACTTTGAAAAGATTTTGGAGGTACTGCTTGTTTTTGAAAGGCTGTAGGAAACTTTTGATCATTACCCCTTTGAAAATCATCCTTGGGTTTCTCAGAACTAGATTGACCAGTAAGCTTCTTCCTAAACTCTAGGTTGTCTATACCATAACAAGAAACATCTGTCCTAGGTGGTTGAAGCCTACCAGTAGGTGGAGGAACTGAGTGGAACTCCTTATCTTTCTTAAACTCTGGAGGTGATTCACTAATTGGTTCGTCATTCCTAGATGTGTTTTCTTCTGAGCTAGTAAGTTCATCATCACTAGGTGAGATCTCTTCCTTATCACTAGGTGGGGTCTCATCTGAACTACTATCCTCACCATAACCTAGTCCAGCTCTACTGTTTATTCTTCTTTGTTTTTCAACAAATTGAACATGTGATAGACCAGCCTGTTTAATACTAGCAAGTTTTTCTAATAAAGCATCTCTTTCCTTAGTAATCTTTTCTAATTCAGACACCTTACATCCTAACTTCCATTCACTTAATTTTAATTGATAATCTTGTTGCTCATATTTTTCTCCCCAAGCCATTTCATTATTTTCATGTGTTAATATTTTGCTTCCATTGACTCTAAAGTTAATTGATAACCAGCTACCTCAGACCTAGCTGTTCTACAATTATCTCTTTCAGTCACATAGTCTTTAAGCAACTTTTGATACACATCATTACACTTAGAGCATACCTCAGAGACATTGGATGAACTTGGTGAAGTAGCTACCATAGCAATCTGAACAGGTTCATCTTCATCCTCCATGCTCCAGTCAAAGCTTCCAAGACCATCTCTTGAGTCCAAAGCAGCAAATCCTGGTTCCTCATCAAAAGTTGTGCTCCAATCAAAATCTTCCATTGCAACCATAGAATAGGTTACAGGTTCATCATCAAATTCACTGCTCCAGTCAATCTCAGCTAGATTTTCTTGAGCCACCAAAGCTTTTGGTTGTGATTCAGTAATAGGAACCTCTTTTCTTTCAACCTTGGGTTGTTCAATCATTCTGTTTGCTTGATATTTTGCAAACTTGCATTCCCTTGCAAAGTGTCCAAGCTTTTGACAATTGAAACATTCAATCTTGGATTTGTCAAAAGTGATACCCTATTTGGCTTTGAAATCAATTCCCCTTCCTGTCTTGTTCATGAACTTCTTGATCCTTGCAGTGATCATGGCAACTTGCCATCTGATGTCAATCTCCTCTAAAGCATCTTCTTCTCAATCTGCAACAAGTCTTCTTGATAGGTAACAGGTAGAGTGGCTTGTTGAGCAAAGAAGGAACATAAACATCATCAGAGTTGGTGTTGTTTGTTGGTGATGGGTTGGGGGTAGTAGTGGTTGTGCAAATATGTTGTGTATCACCAACAGTACTTTGAGAAGGATAAGTAGTACTTTTAGTAGAAGTACTGCTTCTGTTTTCAGAAGACACAAAAGCTATGTTGTGAGATTTCTGAGAACTGTGACCATTCATCTCTTGCTCGTACACCTTCAAATTGTTGTAGAGATCATCAAAGTCCATAGACTCCAATCCAGGTTGTCCTCTAATCATGGTAGCAACCACATGCCAGACAGATGGCAAACTCCATAAGAACTTCAAATTTGCATCTTCAACGGTTACCTCTGCTCCATACAACTCTAGCATACTAAGTAAATTTTGGAATCTGTCATAGGCAGCATCAAGACCTTCTCTTTCACCAACAGTGAAAGTTTCAAACTGCTGCTTCAATAAGTTTCTATGCATCTTCTTGGAAGCATCATTACCTCCAAATCTTGTCTTGATGCAGCCCACAATTGCTTTGCATCCTTAGCATCATGGAACTTTAGTAGGTGACCATCAGGAATAGCATACAACAGTATGTTGAGAGCCTTATCTTGATTTCTCTTTGTAGTTGCTGGCAAGGTTGGTTGAGGTAGTTTAGGTTGTCCTTCAACTGCTACAGGTTCATCAAGAACAACATTACCATTGACAATCACATCCCATAGAGCATGGTCTGTAATAGCAAGGTACTGCCGCATCTTCATGCTCCAGAGATCATATTCTTCCTTCTTGATGATAGGAATTCTGAGTGAGGTGATGGATGGGATTGGTGCAACTTCAGTCGTCATTGTTTAGGGTTTGTGGTTAAATCGGTTTTAAGGGTTTCTTCTTAATCAGAGTTTCCACACAAGCTCTGATACCACTTGTTGGATCGATATACTCTGACCAAACTAACTTGTAGCTTGTCTAAGGGTTTAGCAACCTTGGATAAATCCAAAACTACTAATATTGAAACGCTGATATACTTTGTTAAGTATGCGGAATCTACTTTAACAAAGCTAAGAAGAATTAACACAAAACTTTGATTATATTAAACCTTGAACCTGCTTACTTTACACAGATTCACTAACAAACTCTAAACACTAATACTCTAATAATCGACTAATACTTTTCTCTAAAACTTTGTATGAACTCGTATCTCTAATCGTATCTCTAATGCCAACCTAGGGATCCTTTTATAGGCACAAGGAAAACCCTAGTCGGTTTACAATACTTGAACGACAAGTAATTCTAATTATAATCTAATAATAACTCTAAGAACATTCTAGAATTACACATTAATCCTTAAACGTATTTGCATATCAGTCCTTTATCTTTAGCAGTACTTTGACTTCTTTAGAACATGAGCAGTACTTTGACTTCTATCAAACAGTACTTTTACTTTCTTCATGTAGCAGTACTTTGTAGCCGAACAGAGTTCTAGTCGGTTTACAATAGCTTTCTATACAAGATAAATCTTTTCGTATCTATTCTATAATTATCCAAACATACTATACATAGTTATCTAATAAGCAGTAGAATACTAACTCTAGCAGTAGTATCTTCTATGCCTAGCAGTAGTATCCACTTAACGTATTTCCTTGATCATCTCGAATACTCCAGTAGTAGAGTAAATACACAAGCAGTAGTATGATTAAGCCTAGCAGTAGAATCATACTTGGTGAATTTTCCATTAAGATCCATGAGTAGTATTACCCAATCTGAAGCAGCAGCATCTTAAATCCCAACAGGACTGAAGCAGTTAAAACTGCCTGTTATACACAAAACAGATCCATCATTGTCAAGAGACACAGCAAAACTCCTTATGAGTTATTCAAAGGTAGAATCCCTGACAATAACTATTTTCATGTCTTTGGGTGCCCTATTTTTATTCATAATCACAAGGATCACTTAGGGAAATTTGATGCAAAAGCTGATGATGGATGCTTTCTAGGACACTCTCTTGCCTCTAAAGCCTTCAGGGTGTTCAATACAAGGAGACAACAAACAGAGGAAACATTCCACGTCACCTTTGATGAGAGTGCTTAAGCAATCAGATTCTCAAACACCTCAGTGGAAGAGATAGGAATTGATGATTCATCAAGATATCCTCCTGATGAATATCATCCTGACAATAATCCTTCCACTCAATATCAAGCATATGCTCATATTTCCTATTACATTGACCCTCACAACCTTCCTTACCCAACCGTCACTGAGTTTTTTGAAGCATAGACATGTACTGATGCAATCAATCAGTCTGAACAAAGTGCTCAGGAACCAATCAATCTCAGTGATCAGCCAAGTCAGTCAGACACTCAAGATCCTGAAGATAATCAAGTGTCTGCACCAGAACCTACACCTCCACCCAATTAGGCCTCCACAAGTTCTAATCAGTATCCAAGACCTCAGGACAGTTGGACTAGGTCTAAAGATATAGAACTTGTCAACATAATAGGAGAGCCTGTTGAAGGTTTGCTTACTAGAAGCATGGCTGCTAAACTAAAGGAAGTCTCAGCCAATGAATGCCGATTTGTGGACTTCATTTCCACTGTTGAACCTAAAAGTGTCAATGAAGTACTGAAACATCCCAGTTGGGTTCAGGCTATGCATGATGAACTGGAACAATTTGACAGAAACAAGGTAATGACCTTGGTCAAATGTCCTTAGGATGTTTCAGTCATTGGCATGAAATGGGTGTTCAAAAACAAAACTGATAAAAATGGCATAGTCATTAAAAACAAGGCTAGACTTGTTGCCAAAGGCTATAATCAACAAGAAGGCATTGACTATGAAGAGACATTTGCACCAGTGGCAAGGATGGAAGCCATCAGGATCTTCCTTGCATTTGCAACCTACATGAACTTCAAATTGTATCAGATGGATGTAAAAAGTGCATTCCTAAATGGATCACTGAAAGAAGAAGTTTATGTTCAACACCCTCCTGGATTTGAAAGCAGTGAGTTTCTGGACTATGTCTGCAAGCTTGACAAAGCCCTTTATGGACTGAAACAAGCTCCTAGGTCATGGTATGAATCTCTCTCAGCCTTCATCATCCAAAACAAATTTGTCAGAAGCAAGATAAACAACACATTGTTTTTCTATAGGACAAATGGAGATGTCATTCTTGTTCAATTGTATGTGGATGACATCATATTTGGCTCAACAAGTTATAAATTTTGCAAATAGTTTGAAAAACTGATGGCAAAGAAATTTGAAATGAGCATGATGGGAGAACTCACTTACTTCCTTGGACTGCAAATCAAGCAGACTGATAAGGGAACCTCTATCAGTCAAGAGAAGCACACTAGAAGCCTACTAAAAAAAGTATGAGCTCAGTGACTGCACCTCAGTGAAAACTCCCATGGTTCCCCCAAACAATCTTGGTCCTGACCTTGCTGGTAAACCAGTGAATCAAACTCTTTTTAGAGGAATGATTGGGCCACTGATGAACTCAAATAAGTACATTTTATTACTATCATTTATCCTATTAATTTGACTTTTTTTATTATATTATGTATGAGGATTGATACTTAATCGTTTACTTTTGTAATTCTCAGGTAAAAACAAGCATTTGGTGAAACTTGGCGATTTTGGACTAATTATGGAGCAAAACATGCAAGAAGTTAAGAGTCTACCGAAATGTACAAGATCAAGACTATTCTGCTCCAGATGCACCGCATCTCACTTATGACATGCGCCGCATCACTATCAATATTTCACCAGATACGATCCAAGATACAAGAGGACATGCGCCGCATCCTAGAATGGAGTTACGCCGCATCTTCTGGCGGTGTACGAATATTCCTGAATATTATAATCTTGGACCCCACGCGAAGTTAAGTCAATGCGCCGCATCTACTTACTAGATGCGCCGCATCCTACCCTCAGACAGAAACTATAAATACCCCAAGACCAGACGAATTTCGGGGAGACATATATTATATCCGAAGACCGAAGTACAGAAACCTAGGACGAATTCAGTCGAATAGGCAGCACAAGACACACCCAAACGAAGATACAAGAGATGTAAGAAGGTGCTGCATGTGTTTAATTCATTAAGTAGTTTTGTTTTATTGTGTTAGTAAACTTTAATTCATCAAGATTGGTGGCTTGTGTAATGTGGCAACGGAAAGATTGCACTCCCTTAAAACTGCTTTCTCATTAATTAAAGTTTATATGTTGATGTCATTGGTGACTTTTATTAGTGCATTGATAACCTCTGTGTCTAGCTGAGCGTTGATCGGGTCGCCATGCCTCTGCCCTCGCCTATTTATTAGATCGCCTATGCATTCTATGGTCTGTAGAAAAGTAGGAAGAAAGATAAATAGGATAGTCATAAGTAATCATTAAGGGTTTACTCGCCGATAAGATTAGAACCAACGAGAAAGGACTTAATCTCGGTGCGTTGCATCGAACTATACACTTCATATAACACTAGCAATAAAACAAGTGACAAACTACTTATCATCAGGACAGCCTTCTTATTGTCTCAAGTATTTATCTGTGTACGTGTGTGTTATTCGCTGATTCGTGCCTATTGGTTTAGTTTATTATTTAATTGCAACCAAATCGTGCCAGTCTCTCAGGCTGAACCCCCTTGCGTTAGAATAGGTTGTATAGCTAACTTAATATATTAAAATACTGATTAGAATAACTAGATAATACGTTCCACTCTTAGTGATCGACACTCTACTTACCATTATATTCATACTGACCGGGTACACTGCTCGTTAAGTGTGTGTGTTATTGATAAGTCGGCTAAATATAAATTTAAAACTTGAGTAGGCATTAATACTGCTAAACCGCAATGACACATCGCACGCATCAAGTTTTTGGCGCCGCTGCCGGGGAGTGAATTGTTATTATCTGTTAATTTGATTAGTATTTTAATTAGATTTTTAATTTTTTATCTAACCGCTAATTCTGTTGTGTATTAGATTAATTTGCATTCATTGTAATATTTTGCATATTTTCTGTTTTTGTGTGTTATTTGCTTGCTTTTATTTGTGTTTATTTTCGAGTGTTTTATTTGTTTTTAATTTTTCGTATTTTTTGTGTTCTGCTATCGTTGTACTGAGCTAAATCAAACGATACGGCGCATCTGATCTCTCAGATACGGCGTATTGCGTTTAATTTTTATAAAATACAACGCGTTTAATTAATTCGATACGACGCATCTTTTCCCCAAGATACGGCGTATCTGTTTTTGATAAAAAAAATTTCTAAACGTTAACGTCATACGACGCATCTGCTTTAGCAGATACGGCGTATCTATTATTTTAATTAAAAACAGCTTTCGAATTATTAAACAGATACGGCGTATCGATTTTTATCGATACGGCGCATCTTCTGAATCAAAAATCTTATATTTTGAAATGTAACGAAAATACGGCGCATTAACTTTTGTTAATACGACGCATTTAATTTTAAATAAATATCGATTTTTGATTATTAAAATTGATACGGCGCATTCAAATTTCTAAGCGGCGTATCTATTTAATGAATAAAGTCTGATTTAATTTTAACGATTATAAGATACGGCGTATCCATCTTTTTGAATACGGCGCATCGTCTGCAGATATCAGTAACTTTAAATTTTCGTATTCCGTTTTCGTTGTTAATTTTCTGATATATTACTTTCTTGAGCATACCCTACTGATAGTTTTGTGTTGATTTCAGGAAGTGCATGACCAGGAGTTCTACGAAGAACTTGATTCAACCTTTCGAAGATCCTGAACGAGTCTTTCATTCGCTTAAAAGGATTTTCAACACAAAAAGCTTTGATACTTCAAGTTCATTCGAGCTTGATTATTTTTCTGAAGAGAAAGAGGAAGAAGAAACATAAACAATGGGCGAAAACACAACGATGGAGGAATACATGAACAAAACCCGTGCTGATTACACTTCAGGAGTTGCTAGACCAAAGTTTGATGATAAGTCAAAGTTTGAATTGAAGGGTCAGTTTCTCAAGGAGCTAAGAGAGAATTCTTTCAGTGGATTGGAACATGAAGATGCTAATGAGCATGTTGAAAAGGTCCTCGAGATTGCGGATTTGTTTACTTCAGAAGGAGTCACTGACGATCAACTCATGCTAAGAATCTTTCCACTCTCGCTAAAAGGAGCTGCTAACAAGTGGCTAAGGAATGAACCTGCTAGTTCAATCACTACATGGGAAGATTTGAAGAGCAAATTCCTGAAGAGATATTGTCCACCTGCTAGGACTGCTAAAAAGATGGAGGCTATCAACAGTTTCAAGCAAGAGCCTGATGAAACTCTTTATCAAGCTTGGGAAAGATTTAAAGATTTACTGGTAAAATGTCCTCAACACTATCTAACCCCTATGCAGGAGATAATATTGTTTTATCAAGGATTGGACGTGCCTACTAGACAAATCTTGGACGCTAAGGGAGCTGTGCCCCAAATGAGTGCAACCAATGCTAGGAAAGCGATCCAAGAAGCTGCTGATCATTCTCAAAAATGGCACGATGGGACCTCTACTAGATCTAAGAGCAGCACTAATTTTGACGGGATTGCTGCTATTCAAGCTCAGTTGGATAAAATTAGTAGAGAGATGAAGAAGCGTGATGAAAGAGTGTATGCTGCCCAAGTTGGATGTGAAAAGTGCGAAGGACCTCACTACACTAAAGATTGCCCGAATAAGAATGAAAGTGAGACGTTTGAAGAAGCATATTACACCCAATTTGGACAACCATTCCGACCTTCAGGAAGATTTAGGGAAGCTACCCCGGGATTCTATCAAAAGAACAACTTCAATCCCGCTTATCAAGAAAGGAGGCAGACTTTAGATGACACTCTAAAGCAAATTATGGCCGATGCTGCTAAAAGACATGACGAGAATACTGCTATGATCAAAGAAATTCGAGCTTCAACGGACACTACTACAAGAAATCAAGGAGCTTCGATCAAAGCATTGGAACAACAAATTGGTCAAATGAGCAAAGTTCTTCAAGAAAGGGGATACGGAAGTTTACCTAGCTCAACCGAAACCAACCCAAGAGATCATGTCAAGGCCATAAGCACCACTGAAGAAGTCACTCCTAACATTCCTTTTCCTAGAAGATCGATGAATGGTAATGATGGTGCAAGACCCGAATTTTTCTTTAATTCTTCAATCAGTTTAAGGAGACTACTCAAAGAAAAGACAAAGATTGAAGAAGAGATCAAGGCTACAAGGAAAGAAGAGAGCTCTGCAACCGACTTAAATGCCTTGCCTCATAAAGAAAAAGACCCAGGAAGTTTTACTTTGCCTTGTTCAATTAATAATATATCTTTCAATAATGTGTTAGCTGACTTAGGAGCTAGTGTTAGTGTTATGCCTCTTAAGACATTCGCTACTCTAGGACTAGGAAAATTAGCACCAACTAAGTTAATTATTGAATTGGCTGATAAAACGGTAAAACGACCTGAAGGGATTGCTAATAATGTGCTAGTTAAGATTGAGAAGTTTATTTTCCCTGTGGACTTTGTTATATTAGATATGCCCGAGGATGTTAAGGTTCCTTTAATCCTTGGAAGACCTTTCTTGTCTACTGCCCATGCTAAGATCGATGTGTTTAAATGAAAAATCTCGTTAAGGGTAGGGAATAATAAACTAGTCTATAAGTGCCAAGATCCTGTTAAAAGCATTATTAGAGGTGTCAATGTGTTAGGATTAAGAGAGCGTATGGACCTCGATCTTGAAGCTAGGCTTATGGGGGAAACATTGATTCAAAACAACTCAACTAATCCTAATGATGAGAACTTTGAGGAATTTATTGACCTTAATGTACCTACCGAACTTAGACGCGATGTTGTTAATGATTCTGATGATGAGTGGTATGATTGCGTAGTAATTAACAAACGTAGGAGAATAGTTGAGAAAACGAATTTGAATAATGATGTGTTTATTGAACTACCACCCCACCTTGCTTATTTATGCCTATATGATAATAAGAATTTCCCGTCTATCATTTTGTCATCTCTGCCCGAAAGGGACAGAACTTTGTTTATACAGATACTGAAGAAGAACGGCGTGGAAATTAAGGACGAGCAAGGAGTGTTCAATATTACTGAATTGGCAATGAGGGAGCGCGATGTTTTTGACTCCTTCAATGATCGATATTGAAGAGCTGAACGTGAGTCTAACTTGAAGACTCTGGAATAAAGACAAGTGCTTACCGGGAGACAACCCAGATTTATCTTTTATTATTCTGTTTTTGTGTCGAGTCAGTCAGGCCGCAGAGGATACGGCGCATCTCAATCCTGAGATGCGACGCATCTCCTGCAATGGTCATATCTTTATTTTTCTGCGTTTTTTATTTTCGACTTTAAAACTTATTATCAGTTTATTTTAATGCGGCGCATCCCAGGTTAAGGATGCGGCGCATCTATTATTCTGATCCGTATTTATTCCAGGCTCGATACGGCGTATCTTCTTCCATAAGATACGGCGCATCGACTGACCTGATGATTTTCATTTTTATATTTATGTTTTATTTTTATCTAACTACTAATGTGTTATGCAAGTTGAACCTTTCTTACCTTAGGTGTGTTTTGAAGCCTTGGTGGTATTATAGATTCCTGCATTTCCTGTGGATACATCTAATATGAAGCTTAAACGTTCTAATCCACAAGAATGATGATTTTTGCTCTTATACAAATGGAGGATCATACCGAGCAAATCTCAGGGGAGTTTTTCTGTTCTAATTCTTTTATTTTCCAGTTTTTAACCTTTGATACAAACAACGAGGACGTTGTTTAACTTAAGTGGGGGGATTGGAGAATTAGAACACTTAACACTTACTTGTCCTAAACTTTTCAAAATATGCTTAAAATGTGCTTAATATATCAAATTTTAAAATTTTTAGCATGTTTTTGTTTAAAGTCTAAGTTGCATAGCTGCACACATGACGTTATTTTCAAAAATTGTGATTTTTCAAAACTCACAAATCTATGAGTGTGCCGGTGACTTGTAAACTTTAGAACTTGGCTTGTATACTACTCGAGACCACCATAATAAGTATTATTTATATAATTGGAATGACTTGTCTAAATTGGTAAATTTCTAGGATTACACCCAAAATAGCCATTATATGTTATGTGTTATTAGCTAACTACATTGGTTAGTTAACCCCCGTATAAACCCTTTTGTTACTCTCATTTTTAGAGTAAGATACCCCTAGAAAAACACTCAGAGCCATTCCTTTCGTTTCTTACACCTTTGTTAAAATGTTTCGTTACACCTTAAACCTTAGCCTACCTGTAGATTAGAATCCATGGTTGGTTAATTGCTATAGGCAAAGTGTGTTTCCTTACATTACCTGTGTTCGCGTGCGTAATTCATTATCTATGGTTAGGTCGGGAAATTGCACAATGCAATTGGAGTGAAAGTAAATATTGTATATCTTTGAGTTTATTTTTCGTGTGTTTACTACTTTCACTATTACCGTTATTTCTGAAGTCATGAAAAGTATGGAAAAATTATCCAGAATTATCATTATAGTGATGTGGTGAAATTTTACACATCTATATTTATGTTTCAAGTTAAAAAAAAAATAATAATAAAAAAAAATAAAAAAAAAATCGAAAAAATAAGAAAAGAAAAAGAAAAAAAGAAGAAAGTTGGATGTTTGTTTTTAACCAACAATGTAAAGTTATGTAAGTGGTCGATATCACCACTAGTTGTTGTATATTATATCTATGGATTGAATGGGAGTTGGCAGTTATGGGAACGCCAACTAAAGTTTATTCTTTGATTAAGATCTTGTTGAGTATAATTCGTGTCTACCTAAAGCGTGTGTTTCATGTGTTAAAGTGTGAGTTATTCTATGATATGAGTCTTATTCATGGGATGGTTGGGATAGTGATTAACCACACTTAGGATTTTAATTTATTTGTTTTGTTTATTTTTCATTTTACACCAATTTATATCCCAAATATTATCCATACCCTGTATTATTCTTTATCCAACCAAACCTTTGATTTATTGAGATTAGGGATTTGAGCAATCTTAAGTATCGTAGTCGTGGATTCGGCTATGTGTTTATGATTTTGTCGCCCTTTTTGATATATTATTATTGGTGAAGTTTGGACCTATCTTTAGCCTATTCGAGTTAAGGATTTGAGCAATTGCAAGTATCGTGTTCGTGGATTCGATCATGTATTTGTGATTTTGTCGCCTTTTCTGGAATTTGAGATCGATAGTGATTAAGAAGAGTAATTAACCCTTAAGCCTCAAAACCCTTTTTACCGCTTTAGACTTGTTATTCCTTTGCTTTAGTGGGGGAGATGTGTATACTTGCCAAGCTTATGATAGAATATTCGTCGCGACTGGACAGTTAAACGATTAGATTTGCTTTTATCAAATTATTTTATTTTACTTCTAATTCGTTAAGTGTTTAGTTGTGTGATTATGGCAAAAACGAATACATGCTTAAATATAAAAATAAATCCTAATATCTTTTAGGATACATTTTCATAAGATTAAATCTAAGGTTTACTTGGGGACAAGTAAAGTTCAAGTGGGGGGATATTTGATGAACTCAAATAAGTACATTTTATTACTATCATTTATCCTATTAATTTGACTTGTTTTATTATATTATGTATGAGGATTGATACTTAATCGTTTACTTTTGTAATTCTCAGGTAAAAACAAGCATTTGGTGAAACTTGGCGATTTTGGACTAATTATGGAGCAAAACATGCAAGAAGTTAAGAGTCTACCGAAATGTACAAGATCAAGACTATTCTGCTCCAGATGCGCCGCATCTCACTTATGACATGCGCCGCATCACTATCAATATTTCACCAGATACGATCCAAGATACAAGAGGACATGCGCCGCATCCTAGAATGGAGTTACGCCGCATCTTCTGGCGGTGTACGAATATTCCTGAATATTATAATCTTGGACCCCACGCGAAGTTAAGTCAATGCGCCGCATCTACTTACTAGATGCGCCGCATCCTACCCTCAGACAGAAACTATAAATACCCCAAGACCAGACGAATTTCGGGGAGACATATATTATATCCGAAGACCGAAGTACAGAAACCTAGGACGAATTCAGTCGAATAGGCAGCACAAGACACACCCAAACGAAGATACAAGAGCTGTAAGAAGGTGTTGCATGTGTTTAATTCATTAAGTAGTTTTGTTTTATTGTGTTAGTAAACTTTAATTCATCAAGATTGGTGGCTTGTGTAATGTGACAACGGAAAGATTGCACTCCCTTAAAATTGGTTTCTCATTAATTAAAGTTTATATGTTGATGTCAGTGGTGACTTTTATTAGTGCATTGATAACCTCTGTGTCTAGCTGAGCGTTGATCGGGTCGCCATGCCTCTGCCCTCGCCTATTTATTAGATCGCCTATGCATTCTATGGTCTGTAGAAAAGTAGGAAGAAAGATAAATAGGATAGTCATAAGTAATCATTAAGGGTTTACTCGCCGATAAGATTAGAACCAACGAGAAAGGACTTAATCTCGGTGTGTTGCATCGAACTATACACTTCATATAACACTAGCAATAAAACAAGTGACAAACTACTTATCATCAGGACAGCCTTCTTATTGTCTCAAGTATTTATCTGTGTACGTGTGTGCTATTCGCTGATTCGTGCCTATTGGTTTAGTTTATTATTTAATTGCAACCAAATCGTGCCAGTCTCTCAGGCTGAACCCCCTTGCGTTAGAATAGGTTGTATAGCTAACTTAATATATTAAAATACTGATTAGAATAACTATATAATACGTTCCACTCTTAGTGATCGACACTCTACTTACCATTATATTCATACTGACCGGGTACACTGCTCGTTAAGTGTGTGTGTTATTGATAAGTCGGCTAAATATAAATTTAAAACTTGAGTAGGCATTAATACTGCTAAACCGCAATGACACATCGCACGCTTTTTAGAGGAATGATCAGGCCACTAATGTACCTACTTGCATCAAGGCCTGATATCCAATTCTCAGTCTATTTGTGTGCCAGATATCAGTCTGACCTAAAGGAATCACATGTCACAGCTGTGAAAAGGATCCTCAGGTACCTGAAAGGTACTCCTAGTCTTGGATTGTACTATCCTAAATGTTCAAGCTTTGATCTCAAAGGGTACTCAGAGTCTGTATGCTGGCTGCAACATTGTAGGATCGAACACTTGATAGATCTGTGAGCTTGGCAAAACGTGTAGCTAGCTTATGTAAACACAAACCAACTACGTTGAGAATCTCTGTGTGGTATACTTGTGTCTATGCGGAAACTAAACAACAAGTATATGAAGAAGATAATGGCTAAGAAACAATGATCCTCTGTGGATCTTTTATTAACTTTGTTCTATTGAAAACTGATACAAAACCTTATGCCGTATGTTTCATTTATAGGCTAAGAAACCCTAATACGACATTCTTGAAAAACGAGTAAAGAGAAAAACATAAATCTCTTCCTAGAATAACTCTAGCAAGATACTAAAAATACGTATGACCAGCAGCATTGAAAGCTGCCAGCAGGAATGAGTCAATGCTACCAGCAGGAACCAACGTCAGCAGCAATGGATACTACCAGCAGGAACTAGCTAAAGCTAACAGCAGCAATGACTTTTTACAAAATTCCTAACAATCCTCCCCTAAACTGGATTTTGACTAGGTTAAAGTCCAGTTTCCACTTGATAGAGCTTCTCAGGCTTGAGGATTGCACTTGAGCAGCAGCAATAGTAAGTAACCAGCAACATCAAACTTTAAGCATACACTTCCAGCAGCAACCTCTATAGTTCAGCAGCAACCTCTATGGTCACCATAAACTTCATTTGATCTTGACTGCTACTATGACAATGTGTACATAAAATCACTTTAAGTTTCATACTATTCTCATCACTTCCAGGTGTGTTAACTCCTGTGAGAGGTGAATCATTGAAAAATTAATGGATTTGATGTCTCTTTACCAATAGCCATCACTACTGGAGTAGCCAATGTTTTGGTGTGTTAGACCATGGTACATTGATAACCATATGATTTTTAGTAAATCATCAACTAGAAATGGATTTGACTTGTCTTTACCTATAGCCGTTTGCTCAGGACTAGCCAATTCTTGGTTCCAGCTGAACCTTGGTGAATTGAGTACCAAATATGGTTTTCCACTGCCTTTACCACAAGCCATATACATGTGGGCTAGCCAATTCTTTGGAAACTCCAAAAGGATCAAATCCATGGTGAATTGAACACCATTTCAACTCTCAGTTGTGAAACAACATGGGTGAGTTGAAGGACCCTAATAGTTTTGAGCAAACTATCACAGCTATCAACGGATTTGAGAATCACACCAGAGCCGTACCCTCATGGTGAGCCAACTTTTCCTTGTCTATGAGACATGGTAAGTTGAATACCATTTGCTGTGTGGTTCAAGAACCAACACTGTACCTGCAAGGGTGGTACTCAAAACAAACTTATTAGCACACAAAAGATACAAGATTTTTTTTTTTTTAAACTCAAAAGGAAAAAAATTATACAACAACAACAAGAAATAAACCTCCCCTTAGGCTTATACCAAAATCAAACAGATGAACCTTTGGTAGTGGCAAGGTGCTTTCTGATAAATCCAACTAATTGTTCAGCTGTTGTCATGTCATTCCCTACAGTCATCTTGCTGACCTGCAACTTACTTTTAAGCATTCTTTCCATTAGTTCAACAGACAAAGGATACTGAACATCCAAAAACATACACAACACCTGTCCAGAGACAGTTTCAAGGACATGAACATCAGAAGGAGAATACAATCTCCAACTATGTACCCTCCAGGACTGTTGATTATCCCACACCGTACATGAAGTTCCCCCCACTTGAGAATCCATCAGAACTTTCAAATCACCCCAGAGGTGAAGACCAAACCCAAAAGCCTTTTCAGATTCATAATGTTGAGTCACCATGCCATACAAATTAATCAAATATTCTTTGGTCACTAAATGCAGAATCTCCCTAAGAAAGACAAACTGTTTGGATTTGCCATTTAGTGTAAACACAATATTGACCTCCCCTTCAGGCATGGTTATAACTTTCCAGTGAGCAATTTTACCCCAAGGAAGAGATGAATCATCTTCAGATTCACTTTCTAAAGAACCTGAATAAACTCCTCATCATCCATATCTGTAAGAGACATAGATGAAGGCTTCCTAGCTTGAATCTTCTTTCTTGTGATGAGAGTAGAAAAATATGAAGGACCCTTAGCAGTCTCAGGGGCACTAGAAGGTGGGTGAACAGCAGGAATAGAAGGCTCTTTTAGTGAGAGTAGGGAATTCTCAAGGACAGGGATATCAGAAGAAAGGACAGCAGAATCAGTGAGTTTCATTCTCTTGGAAGAAGGTTCTTCCAATGAAGATGAAGATTTGACTAGAATAGGATCCAGGATCCTGTCATAGTACATTTGAAGTTCTTCATCTGACATTTTCATCACTAGAGCCATAGACCATCCAGAATAAGAAAATAGAATACTCTGATTCTTGACAACGTGTCTCTTATGATCTCTCATCTGTGCATATGTAAGAGGCTTATTCCTTTTCTCCTTGGCTTTGAGTTCAACAAAAGCCCTTCTCCTTTGATTTGTCAATGCAGCCATTTTGGCAGGAAAATTTTCATCTGAGATATCAATGCCCAAAATATCCTTGGCCAAGTTAGGATTGGCACCCACTTGAGATGAGAAGTGCATCCATTGTGCTGTAGAAAAATGGAGAGCAGCATCATCTAACTCCTTTTGTCTTTCTGGAGGTAAAGAGGTTGTGTAAGGTCTATCAGTCCTTCCAAGATCTGCAATAAGATCTGCATGAAACTGCTTGGCCATAGCTGTGTCCATCATGTCATGTTCATAGTTTTTAAGCAACCTTTCTTGCTCAGCCTTCTCTTTATCAGAGACCAATCCCCCAAGGTCATCCACCATTGCTGCAGGAATAGGAGTGTCACTTGCAGAGGCAATGGTGACACTACCAGCAGGATCACTATGAGGCTTAGGATCAGCCTTGTCACTTTCACTAGCATCAATTGAAGTAGCAGCATGAACACTGGTGGTAGAAGGCTCAATGTGTGCAGTCTCCATAGAGGCTGAAGCCAAGACCTCAAGTCCTTGAAAAACCACAGCAGTTTCATCATCTTCTGAATCAGAGAGCATGACCTTTCTTTTCTTCCCCTTTAACTGAGCTTCCAATTTCTCAACTCTTCCAACCAACTTACTGATAGAATCATCAAAAATTTCTTTTGTTTCCTTCAGTTCCTTTTCCAAAGCATTCACCTTGTCTCCAAGGTCCTTTTTGGTGCCCTGCAACTCAGCCTCTAAATCTGCAATTTTCTTCTTGTACCTGTCAAGAACAGAGGACATAGAGGTGAGAGCATTAGGATCCTCAGCTCCACCAGCAGGAGTACCTGTGGTGTTATGAGCTTCATTGGATCTGGGTGGAGACTCATAAGAATCACCACCAATGTTTGTTTCAAAAGCAAAAGGCTCCCTAGTTGGACTAGGAGATGAGAGCCTTGAAGATGAAGGGATATCAACAGACGGCACAACAGATGGTGATGGTTGGTCAACAAAAGGTGATACAGATATGGTCTGGACAACAGGCTCATTTGGGACAATATCTTGAGGTGAGGGAGCCCTGGGAGATGGTGGTAAATGGGCTTCAGAAGCATTAGGTGCACTTGCACCAGCAGCCTGTGATGCCACATTATCAGCAGCATTGGGTGGATTAGCATCAGCAGCATCATCTGCTGCACCACCAGCAGTATCAGCTGCACCACCAAGAGCATCAGTTGCACCAGTAGGTTCATTGCCACCAGGCAACATAGCAGGTAAAAGTGGGTTATGAGCCCCCCCCCCCCCCAAACCTAGACTTCATAGTTGCAAATAATTTCCCAGACAATCTACTCATGACCCTAGGTGTGGGGTCAACAGTCTGAACACCTATGATTATTTGTAAGAATCTTGGGTACATAAGGAATTTGGTTTTAGCATTAACTATGTTTCCTATCATACCCTCAAAAATAGACTTGGACCAATTGTAAATCCTCCCATCAGACAAACAAATAAGAGTAGAGGCAATGGGGCTAGCAAATTGATCCCACCCTCCAGACTTGACACTAAGACATTGCAACAAAGTGTGAATAAGAAACCTCCATTGAGGAGAAAGCTTATTCTTATAAAAAGTGAAAATACCAGAGATAGGATAACCAATTGCTTGCATCCCATCCAATATTTGTTGCTCAGTGAAGTCATATAACCCATTTTCATCATTCAGCTGAAGGTGAGTACGAATGAATGCCTCAGTAATGACATGTTCTTGCTCATCAATCGTTGCAACAATTTCCTTAGGTCTTCCCACAATTGATCGAACAACAGCAGAATCCCAAAATTGTCGCACCAGAGAATCATACACCACAATAGGGCAGTGAGTAATAGCATAACGAAGAGTAGACCCTCTTAGAAAGGCAAGAACTTCATCATACCCCTCACTTCGAGGTGAAGATTCAAGATATCCAACTTTATTGTGATCATCTTTGTATTGTAGAGCGGCCATTGTGATGAATTAGTGAATAAGATGTGGAAAGGAAAAGTGATGGAATTGATTTGAGAGAGTGTGTAATTTAGAGTGAGGAATTTGCAATTTAGGTCGTAAGAACGGTTTCCAAATTTAGCAGCTTTAAATTGCAAAAATCTCGCGGAGCCTTTGACCAATTTGAATTAAATTTAATTCCAAACGAAATCCCCAAATTTATTGAAACTAGCAGCAATGAAGTCAAACAGCAGGAACAAAATAGAAACAGCGGGAACAAAATAGTCAACCAGTGGGAATAGTATATTTGACCAAAACTCACTACCAGCAGCAAAGGCTATGCAACCAGTAGCAATGAGATGGTCAACCAGCGGCAATGAACTGTTGTTTGACTAACGTCAAATCCCAATTAACTTCAAACCGACCCAACATTTAATTCCATGAACCTCCCCTTGAGCCTATATAATCCCTTGAAAAATCAATTCAACCATCACAATCACCAAACCCCAACATTAAACAAAATCACATACAATGAGCTCTTCAAAACCCGACATCATCAACATCTCTGATTCTTCCTCTGATTCATCAGAATCATCATCTGATACATCATCAGGATCATCACGGTGGAAGAATTACTTCCCACCCGAATATACCACCGGCACCAGCTCCACCACCAAAAACAAAGGGAAAACAAAAGCTGAGGAACCATCATCTCCCCCATCTGATGCTGAAGATTCTAGCTCTGATGATGATCCCGCATCCTGGCCAAAGAGCTTGACATACTACCAAGGTGAATGGGAAACTTATCGACCAAACTGTCCAATTCCTGCAGAGCTAACTCGTGAAATGGAGAGAGTTGTTGCTTCCTTCTACCAAATGCCAGTGCCTACAAGGAATCAGGCAACCCCAAGGCCAAGCCATCCAACTCCTGGGCCAAGCCAACCAAGACAATCAGTTCCAGTCTGCAAGAGAGGACAACCAATACCAGTGGTCATTGGTCTTGCAGCTCCAAGGTTTCATGGTGAAATCAGTGGGAGAGGAGTGAGGAAGGAGATGCCTGATTACATGGGCAAGGGCAAAGGGAAAATGGAGTAGGCTGCAGGTTGGGGTGTGGGATAGGGTCTAGGAGTTTGGTCCTTCTGAGTAATGTCTTTTGTCTGGTTCTTTTGGTTTTAGACAAATGTTTTATGTTGGTGTTTAATGTTGTCCTTTGATGATGAATGGTGAATCAGTGTAACCCCCATTTTCAATGATCAATAAAGTCTTTTCTTTTGATGTATCTCATGAGATTGAAGACTAATAATTATTGCTTAACAATTAACCTGTATAAAGATAGAAAACACAAAACACAGAATATACAAGAAAACAAAATTACCTGCAAAACAAAGTTAGTGAACAAATAAAATAGAAGAAATAGGATACAAATACAAGCATAAGCCTCCCCTCAAAATCAGCAAATACAACAATCATAAGGAAAATACACAAACTACACAAAGTTACCCAAGTCATTATTGACTTGTGCCTGCCAAGGAAACCATGGAAAATAAGGCATTCCACTCATACACATTTGGTCATAAAAAGAAGGCCAATAACCATGCTGCAAAGATCTGAGATTAGGATCAACACCAGCAGGAACAACTGCTGGTCTACAAGGCCTACCAGCAGCAACAGATGCTGGTCTTTTAGTTGATTTAGGCACATAAGGTGGGATCCTATCAACATTTCTCCATACAGGTCTAGTCTGATCTTTCCTGACAGAACCACCCATTTTGGTCTCATAGAAATCACAGTCTTTAATGAGGTGAGTATGACTACCACATACAAAACAAGATTTCTTCTTAACACAATTATTCTTCAAATGACTTCTTTTATTACAAAGAGAATTATTAGATCCAATTTCAGAAGCCAAATTATTTTTAGTAGAACTCAAAGAGTTGACTTTAGAAAAGGCAGTTTTGGCAGTTGTTTCAGGAACAACTCTTGAGTATGAGACATGAGGCTTGGGTGTAACAGACTTTTCACTTGAACCACATGAAGTATAGTCTGTGGACTGAGATTCAGAAGACTTGTCACTTGCAGAGCAAGAGACATAGTCATCAGAATCACATGAATCCTTTGACTTTTTCCCATAAGACATGTATGATTCATCTAAGTCAATATGAAAATCAACAGAGGTAGGCTTAAATGTCCTTGTAATGGGTGGACGCACAGCATTCATCCCTTCTTCTTTGACATACTTGACAGGGATTTGATAGTCTACTGGTTCAGGGTCAAAAATACTATATTCATTAGGGTCATAAACTTGATTTGGCCCTATGAGGTCACCATACCCTAAACCTCTTTTAGTTCTTATGGACATAGAACTATCAATCAATTTATAAAGGTTTTTAGAAGTTTCAGTCCATGCCTTAAACCTACCCATTTCAGTATCTAATTTTCCTTGTATTTCATGTTTCTCTATAACCAATTTATCATATTCTCTTTCTGAATATTTTAGACAGTTATTAGAATTTGTTAAATCTCTTTCTAAGATCCTCACTTTTTCTTCATATGCAAGCTGAGTAGTTTCAAACCATACCTTTTGTTTCTCTAAGGTTTTGAGAGCCTTTATATAAGCTTGAACCTCAACATACAATTCTTTATAGTGTAGCTCCATGTCATCAAATTCTCTCTTAATTCTATCATACAGTTCATGACAACCAAATGGGCAATGTTGAGCTTGTGAAGAGCAACCCACCAAGGCAAACTCCTTATCCACATTGTCCTGAGCTTCAGCAGCCATACTAAGAGTTTGAATGACATTTCCATTCTCAGCTTCATCTTCTTCTGTCCTTTCTACCATAGATCCAGGATGTAGCAAGGATTTAATATACATGCCCCACTTTTCAAACTTATCCCCAGATAGAGACATAGTGTAAGGGTTTAAGAGATTTTGAAAGAGATGATTTCTTCTTCGACAGAGATCCTCACCAGGCTCTGATACCACTTGTAGGATCGAACACTTGATAGATCTGTGAGCTTGGCAAAACGTGTAGCTAGCTTATGTAAACACAAACCAACTACATTGAGAATCTCTGTGTGGTATACTTGTGTCTATGCGGAAACTAAACAACAAGTATATGAAGAAGATAATGGCTAAGAAACAATGATCCTCTATGGATCTTTTATTAACTTTGTTCTATTGAAAACTGATACAAAACCTTATGCCGTATGTTTCATTTATAGGCTAAGAAACCCTAATACGACATTCTAGAAAAACGAGTAAAGAGATAAACATAAATCTCTTCCTAGAATAACTCTAACAAGATACTAAAAATACGTATGACCAGCAGCATTGAAAGCTGCTAGCAGGAATGAGTCAACGCTACCAGCAGGAACCAACGTCAGCAGCAATGGATACTACCAGCAGGAACCAGCTAAAGCTAACAGCAGCAATGACTTTTTATAAAATTCCTAACAAACATGGATAGAAAAAGTACCTCAGGCTGCTGCCAAATTAGTCTGTTGGAGTACTAAGAAGCAATAATCAGTTGCCTTGTCCTCAGCAGAAGCTGAATATGTTGCAGCAGCCAGTTGTTGTGCAAATGCGCTATGGATGAAAAGTCAACTCAGTAACCATGACGTCCATTACAAGATGGTTCCCATCTTCTGTGATAATACAAGTGCAATAGCTATCTCAAACAACCCTGTTCTTCATCAAAGAACAAAACACATTGATATCAGATATCATTTCATCAGGGACCATGTCATGAATGGTGACATTGAATTACACTTCATTCCCACTAAATATCAGCTAGCTGATATATTCACCAAACCATTGGATAAACCAATTTTCACAAGACTAAAAGCTGAATTGGAAATGTTGGATATTGAGAATCAGTCCACTGATTGAATCCATTCATCTAAGTGTAAATTCTAATAACCTCAGGTCCCTGACTCAATGTGTCTCTCAGTGAATAAGATCACTGAATAACCTTCCATGAATACCCTCACTGAATGAAAAGTCATTCAGGGGCCTCAAGACTTAACAAATGACATTCAATGATATACTTAATGCTCTAAGTATTTAGTTAGTAAATGTCCGAGGTTGGTAACTGAACACCTATTTAATATAGGAATATATGTTCTTTTTCCTTCTGGCATTCACATCTTGGGCACCCACTTCATCACCACACATTCCACTTTGCATTTAGTGCCTCTCCTCACAAATAATTTCCTTTGATATTATATGTGGTGATGTCACTCTGCAAAATACACTTTTTGCAGACGGCACAACTGTTCACCTTGGCAGTTGCGCAAAACCCGAGAAAGTGGAAGGGTGACATTTAATGCGGATATCAAACGTATATACAAAACAGTTTTTAAATTTTGAGAAAAATTCGCTATGGTGCCAAAACCACCTCCTCTCCACTTCCCTATAAATACCCTCAAATAAAATAACACGCACATGTTTTAAAAAATTTAATCAAACTCTTGCCTTTTTTCAAAAACTAGTGTGTGTTCTTGACCTCTAAACCCAAACCTTTTTTTTACCAAACCAAGATCATCTTTTACAATGGCTGCTTCTAAAGCTATTACCTGCGCCCCTAATGTGGAATTCCAACTAGAGGGTGTGGATTTGATCAAAAACAATGTCGTGGGAAATTTTGCCTACCTGAAAAAATTTCTGGCCTATAAGGATATGGTGAAATACTTGCAAAATTGCTTCCTCTCTACGGAATTCACTAAGACACCCCCAGTCATCTACCATGACTACCTAAGGGAGTTCTGGTGCACAGCAGTGGTCACTAACCCTGATGTCACCAAGGACTCCACAATCACCTTCTCAGTGAACAATGGGAGAAAGACCCTCTCCCTAGACTACCAAACCTTCATCAAAGCTACAGGCCTTGATTTCAATGAGAACTTTGTCCCTCACCCTACTAAGAGTGAAGTAAAGGCCGAATTGCTTTTACTTGGGCCACATGATGACAGACACCCTGATGTGGCCCCAGGGACTCTTTTGGCCAAAGCCCCCATTATCAAAACCTGGTTTCCTGCAGTCTGTAGGATACTGATGACCATTGTCATTCAGGTCCTTTGTGGAAACAAGTCCTCCATGGAGCAATTGAACACTGCTCAACAAATGATAGTGTTCAGCCTCCTGGAGGGTAGAAAAATAGATATTGGAGAAATAATCTTCAAAGACCTCATAGTGAAGCTATCAGGGAAATCCAGGCAAAGACACGTCTTACCCTAGGTTCATTTCCTGTATGCTTTAGGACTTATTAGGCTCCGAGTATGTTAGACCCAATGTCCAGGGATCTGACCCTGATGTCTTACACAAGGCAAACTACTCAAGAGACCTCACTGAGGTTACACCCATTACCCTGACCACATACATGCTGATGGTCATTCAGGGCGCAGACGCAATATCACCAGTGCCTTCTCCTTCCAAGAAGGAGAAGAAGAAAAAGAAGGCAGGGTCCAGGACTCGACATTGAGACCTCTGCCTCTAAGCCTGAGAAAAGAAGGAAAAAAATGGCCAAGCCTACTGAGACACCCACAGTTGAGACCCAATTGGCCAAAGAACAACCGCTAATGGAGGGCACTGAGAAATCACCCTCAGTGTCCTTGGGCAAACCTGCTACTCAAGACTCTGCTGGCATATACAAGTCAGTGGGGTCAGGAACCATATAACCCTCACTTCCCGATAAAGGCATTCGTCAATCACCACCTTTGCCTGAGGGAGAACAGGGTCCTATATCCTCAGTAGGGCAGCACTACTCTGCTAAGAAGGGGACCCACACCCTCTCACATCCCGTTTACGGCTTTGACAAATCACAGTCAGAGTCTCAGGGAGGACTGGCCCCTAAATCTTCATCAAGGCAGCACAACCTTGGTGGAAAGGGGGGCCTCAACATTCAACTTCCCGTTTATGGCTTTGATCAATCACAATCAGGGTCTCAGGGAGTAATGGTCCCTATATCTTCGTCAGGGCAGTACAACCCTGATGGAAAGGGGGACCTCAACAAATCATTGCCTAGTGATGGTACCGGAGAAAACCCACTAGTCCCTAAAGACACACAAAGGGACAAAGACTCAGGGGGCATGCACCCACCCGCTGATATGGAACCTACACCCCCATGGCGAATCGAGTCTCTCGGGAACCTGGCCACAATGAAGGCGACCTCTCTTTTGAGGGGGAGCCGGATACACACCTGGTTCCAACTCTTGCAGATCTCCAGATGCTGATTAATGAAGAGTCAGAAGAGGAGATGGTTGATTTTGGAGATGACAAAATTTTTGCTGCTGGGGATGACATGGAGACTGAAACTTACAACTCTCCTCAGCACACTGAACAACCATCATCATCTCCTCCTCCTGAGGAACAACAACCCCATCACAATCCCACATCATCCTCATCATCATCATCAGGCAACACTTCAGACTCCACAGACTCTGCTCCTGCAACTCCTAAATATCTGCAAAAGTATGACAACGTTCTCCCACTTACTGAAAGGCAGCTTGTAAAGTTCCTCATAAAATCCAACACTGCCCTTTTCATTGAGCTTACAAAAGAACAATGGGATCAGCACACTGACGCAGTAGCCTTATGCTAACTTCAATTCCACAATGTGCTGTAGACTCTCAGTGCAATTCCGGAAGAATTCAAAGATGACCCTGCTCTTCTTACCAAGCTGACTGAGTTCATGGATACTCAGAAGGCCACCTCCTCTAACATTACTGAGCTACTCAAGCTCCTCAAAGAGGTGGATCTTGCACCTCTCAGGTCTCAGCAAGACGCCATTCAGAAGTTCGTGTCTGATACCCAGGGATGTCTGAAGGAAATTTCATCAGCCTTTGACCAGCTCTCCACTAAACATAATGAGCTAGTCAGTCATTACACCACCAAGGTCACTGAACTCTCAGAAGCTCAAGTCTCCATGGCCGCTGACATATCAACCCTGAAGAACGAGACCACTGACATCAAGAATATAGTCTCTACAATACTGACAGTTCTTCAGACTTCTCCAGTTCCCCCAACTCCTCAGTCAGCGGATGCTTACCCTAAAGCTCTAGCATCTGTTGAGGGGGAGAAACCTGATGACCAAGTTCCTGAAACTGAAGCTACCAACATTACTGAAGTTGTTCCTCTCCAAAGCTTCATGCCAGGAACATCAACTTCATTAGCTCTTGTTGTTGTTACTACCACTCTTATTCCAACTGAAGCAACAACAACAACAGAGTTTCCTGAAGCCTCCTTCAGTACACCCCCTCCCACTGAAAAAGGGAAGGGAATTATGATTGAAGACTCTCCTACAAAACTGGTAAAGGCACCAAGAGAAGTGCGTCCTGACCTAGATGCACTCTTGGAAATCATCTTGGATGATGGGAGAAAATTTAAGGGCACCAAAGAAGAAGTGGCCGTCATTTTGGATGAAGATGAAATGCTCAAGACTGAAAGCCTCAGTAGGCCAGTAATTGCTTAAGTGGCCAAAGAAGTCATCAGGGAAACTGAGCAAGTTATCAGGGGGGAACAATTCCTCAAACTTCAGGCTGACCGAATCAAAGAACACAATCTTAAGGTCAAGCTCAATACTGAAAGGAAGAGGAAGAATTATGAGAAGTATGTCTGGTACATGACGAAGACAAAGGGTGAAGGTCCCATTACTGACATGACCATTCACGCCAACACTGATCCCATAGCCATCACTGTTCACATAGGGCCAAGGAAGTTAAGAAGAACAAACCCTTCAAGTTCTCAGAATATGGGATCAAGGAATGGGATATGATGGGGCCCATCCTAAGGAAGAAGCAGAGCAGGTGTGTTCCTGACCTTCTGGCTGCCCTTAGCAACAAATATGAGGAACTAGAAAGGGTGGCCAAGAGCTTGGGTATAGATCATGAGAAGGCACTTGCTTCTCAGGGACTTACAATCCCTGAACCATCTCAGAAGACTGGGAAGAAGAGAAAAGCTATAGGCCAAGAACCTGAACAATTCATAGCTGCTCTTCACTGCAACAGGATTCCTCCTGAAGGGGTCAAGTTCGTTCCCAACAAAGTAATCAAGCTTCCTGAGTTTGGTATCTTCTTCGTCGATGAGTTTGGCCAACAGGCCTTTCAAAGAGTCAATGATATACACATGGTGGAAATGACAACTCTTCTGGCATACAAGCTGATGGCACTTCATGTGAAGAGCCCTGAAAATGAAGAGTTTATAAGGCTGATGGACAAGATGATGAATGAAAGACCCGACAAGGAGAAGTTGGTGTCTAAGAAGGCTAAGTTGGAACTCATGGGAATTATGGAAGCCTGAGTACATATCCCTGAGTATTATGTTTAGATGATAGGACTGATGTAATGAAATGAATAAAATGATGGCCCACGTTTTGTTATATCAATGTTCCTTAATAGCTTTCTAGTATATTCAGTGTGAGAAGAAGTCCATTTGCTCACTCACACTGATCATAACACTTAGGCATAATTTATATCCAAATAGGGGGAGATTGTTGGGTCCATTCAGTACCCAAGCGTCCTAAAACAAAGATTTGAATACAAATTAGCCCAAGTGTCGAACAACCTTAAACACTCTCAGGTCACTGAGTGAACAGTCACTCAGTGAGTTATCTTCAGGATGCTTAGGACGAGTCTAAGAAGAAAGATTCACCATTCAGTGAGGCGGAACTCCCTGAGTGTCACTTAAGCCAAAGAAGAAGATAATGGGTTCAGTGAGTGATGATAATAACTCACTGAACCCCAATCTCCTCAAAAACTATAAAGAATGAAGATGAAGACTGATGACCAAGACTGAAGAACCTGAAGTCTAAAAGAAAGGCGGAACAAGGCGGGAAGAGTTTGAAAAGATAAGGAGAAGTCCTTATCAGGACAAAGTCAAACTTTCTCTGAAAGGCTTGAGAACAAGAGCAGTGTCATCACTGTTACTCAGAAAGCATGTTTGTCTTATACCCAAAGTAGGTTCTTGTAACATGGACAAAATACATCAGTATTTTGTCCTGATTAGTTAGGTCATTCTTTTTGTCTTTCTAGTCACGGGTGCTCTTTTATACTTTTGTATAAATAGGATCATAAGGGAGAAAAGTGGACAAGTTTTGTGCACTTAATGCTTAGACATTCACAAAACCACTTTTCTCTCCCAAAAAGCAACCTAGTCCCTGAGATAGCTCAGTGGTTCATTCATAGTTGCCACTTAAGCATAGCTTAAGTTTAGTGAGGAGAACATGCCATATTTTGTCATTCCAATCCCAAGTGTTTATTCCGTGAACACTTGGGTATAGATTCTTTTTATTAACTTCTAATATGAATTTAAATGTTGAAAAACTCTTGTGTTTTATCTTTTGCGTTTTACTCATTTAGCTTTGTTAATCACTACATTACTCAGTCATGGAACATGATTAGGTTAACTTTGTAGTTAATTCTAATTGTGTAACGGGAACAACAGAAGGTGTGAAGAATGATCATCCTGGAGCACTTAATTTATAATGTTCAAGGTTTGTGAAAGAATGTTCATTGATTTGATGTTAATCCATTCAACATTGATCTTTCCTAATGATTTGCAGGTGTTAAGGAGTTTGTCTAATCACTAAAGTCAACCCAATGGAGGTGAGTTGAGTAAAAGAGGAAAGATATGCAGTTAATGTCTTGCAATCATTACAAGATCTTTGAGGTCATAGACCCACGGATTGCAAAGAACCAAATTCAGGGTTCCTTCTTTATAGAGAAATTGTAAAAACGTAGAGGGGGTGAATACGTTACTGATGTGCTCTACCATGTACAAGTTTTAAAGTTTATAAACACGATTTATCCGGTTCTCTATTTAACACATACGAGCAAGTATACTCATCCGTGATAGTAAAGGTGGGTAAGTCGAGATCGTCCCAAGGGATTTGGTATTTGTATTAAATTATAACTAGCTTTGTAAAAAGGGTTGTCAATCCAATTTTTGCGAAAAATCAAAAACGTAAATAGAATCCAATCAAATAAAACATATACTTGTGTGTAATTCCTTAACCAATTGCATAGAGTATTCTACAAAGTTTGGCGTAACTTGTAATGATGTACAATTTTATATGAATGATTAACAATCAATGGTTTATATCATGAAGAATCATTACTAAGAATTCAATCTCCTAGTTAACTCCTTTCGGACTTATTAACTATTATGACAATTCTATTAAACACTAGTTGTTTGAAAAACAATTCTTATCTCATAAATTCCTACGAACCCTTTCGGCCTTTTCTCGTGATGAAATCGTTTCAAATCCATTTTAATGAGTAAATATGATGCTTGTCACACACCATATCCCATACTAATTCGTGCACTAACGTTTTGGAATAAAAACATAAAGAAAATCCTTTCGGCCTTTTTATTATTTAAAATGTTTTTACCAACAAATTAAGCAAGATTCGATATTATTCCAACAAACTCATAAAATAAGAAATGTTTTCATGCATCACTTTTTAAGATAAGAATACTCCACAATTAGTTACATCATACACACAAGTATACCACAAATTACTCCATAGCAATCAACATAACAACACGCAAGTAACAAATGAAACTTATATTAAACTCAAAGTAAAAATAGTCCATTGTAAGTAAACAAGATATACCTAGCTTAGGATTACAAAAACTAGAATCGTGGAACTATAGCAACCACACTCCTCAAATCGCCTACTATGACAAGTAAACAACTCCAAACTCAAACCAAACTATTGAGACTCAAACTCAATATCTCCTGGATGTTTCTACAGCAATACTAGACTTTCAGGCAATAATAATAAGATAGTAAGTACTTTGGTGTAAGCCTTTTACTAATTTGAGGTGTCACACTAAGCATACATGCATAGGGTCCAATATATAGTGTAAGAACACTTATTCTTCAAGCCAAAACGTCCCTCCAGAGTTAATATCAAGAAATGATCGGACTCCAATGATTAATGGGAAGTAAAACCTTCATTTAATGTGAAATGGTAACTGCAGATCTGTCTAACCGATCGGTTTTTGGACCAACCGATCGGTTCCTCGCCTCGGTAAATTCCAACCGAATCGGATGCGGGTTGCATCCGATCGGTTGGATGCTTCATGCACTCACAACTTTAACTTTTTCTTGCCATTTCTTGTCGCATGCTTTATCCTTCATTTAGGTGCTGATTTCTTCCATAGAACTTGATATTTCCTTGATATATGAACATGGAAATCCTAACACTATCAAATCCTTGAGTCCTTATGTGGTTTCTCTCTTGTCTCCATCTCGAGAATCTTCCAAATGTGCATAATCACTCCAATTCTTCGTCTTTTCATCATCTTTTCCTGTACTTGGCTACATTTACTTGCATATACACTTTTTCATGATTAAGTAACAAATACATACAAATATAACCAAATATGATGCACAAAACTAATGATAACGCAACTAAAAACATGCTCATTCTGTGCGTTATCAGTTACCGTTTAAAAACTTTTAAATCTTTTGTATCAAATATCCAATCAAGCTTGCCATAATATAAAAAATGCCAATTATAGTCTTATGACTAATATAAAGCATATAGTTAAACAATTTGTCACGCAAGCATAAATATCAGGCCACAACACAAACAATAATATGGTGCAAGTATAAAAGTAAAGCAATAAGTAAAAGAAAGTGCAAACCGGACACGATGATTTATAGTGGTTCGATCATGGAGCTCCTCTCCGCCCTACTCCACTCCCCGAGTACCCAACTCGAGAGTTACTTCACTAAATCAACAAGCTCCCTTCTTGGCGGAGAAAACCTTACAAACGTCGCTTACACTTTTTCCGGAACAAAGCTGAATACCGGGTTCTAGTTCGATGTAGAACCAACCTGACGTCGCCTATACAATATTTCCGACACTAAGCTATATGTCGAGTTCTTTTACAAGGGTACAACCACTCCCGTTATGTTTTATAGCCCAACATAAAAACCTTGTGTTTTATGGCACAAACACATAAACCATCTAATCTAGTTTGGTGAATATATTGCGATGATACAGTGATGTTTACAATGATGATCCATGACACAAATGTCTAATGGATATGAATGACTAATCTAAATGAACTTCTTGAATAAGAAGTCTTCAATCAATAAGAATGACAAGTGCCCTTGAATCTTCATATGTTGATATGCTTTGGTAGATGATGATGGCAAGATCTCCAAGCTTTCTTTGGTGGATCAGGAGGTATGATATGCTTACAATAAAGATGAATGTTAGAAGCATTATGATCATGTAATGGTGAGGATGATTAATGTATGTTACTACATTGTTATCTACTGATCTAAATGTATGTAAAATGATATAGAGAATGTGTGTTGAAGTGGTTAAAAAATGAGTGAACAATGGGCTGCTATTTATAGCCATTTTAGCTCAGCAAACCACGGATCACCCGGAACCAAAAAAAGGGTTCCGCCCTTTATAATTTTTGGTCCCGTGGTCCCCTGACAGAGAATCTACAAAATCTTTATAAATATTTCTAAAATCTACCTAAGATCTTTCCATAATCTTAACCAAATCTTTCCAAAATATTTTCTATGATCTTCCCAAAGTCCAAGTAAGATATCATCTTAGATTTTCCTAGATTAGGATGATACAAGGCATGATGTAATAAACCATTTTCTTTTTTACTTAAGTATATAGGAAAGTTACCTTGTAAAATGAATTGTAATTAGTTTAGACAAATGTCTAAATGTAACTAGTTTAAGAAAATGTCTATTTTAAGTGCTTTTCAAAATAAAATATATTTTATCAAGTATAAGTAAACTTTAGTACTTAATGCAAAATGTAAAATGAGGTTCGAAATAGAATGGTTAACCTATTAAAATACTTAATGACTCTAAACGTATTTTAAACATTCTAAATGATTTGTTAAGGGGTTTGATCATAATGCCACATAACAAACATGTACGAACCTGTGTTGTAGTATACGAGGACTTGAGACATTTGAGAGGTGTTGAATGTATGTTGAGACAAAATATGATTACGAGTAACTTGTACATTTTACGTTATGTATCAAGTTATATGTTTGTCATCAATCAAAACTAACGAGACTGCATAATTTAAATATTGTAATATTTGCACTAACAAGGTTCCTTGAGGTATTTTTGAGAAATTTCAAATTTTGGTGGAAAATGCTTATTCTATTGGTCCAAGTGGGATGACATGATCCTAATGTGAGTGAATATTAGTGAAAGGTATCATAGTAAAAAAAATGAGTGATCTAGAGTGCGGGATTAAACGAAAATTTAAAAAATATACCTGCGGGCTGGCGGAACCAATCGAATGAACTGGTGGAACCCTATTTTTGGTTCCGCCTAATCTGTCAGTCAAATTTGGCGGTACCAAATTTTTGGACGGATGGAACCAAATTTTTGGACGAACGGAACCAAAGTTTTGGTTCCATCCCATCCGCCAAGCCAAAATCCTTAGCAGTGGGCATATTTAACCCCTCGAACCCCGTTCAAATCCCGTAATTTCTCCTAAAACATGTGTAATTAATTAGTTGTGATTAGAAAACAATAATAAAACAGGTAATAACACATGTATGGGTATAGATCAAGCAGGGGATAGAAATTTCGCTAATAATGTGAAAAATGAAAATTGATAACATCAAGATGTTATCTACTTGCAAGACATTTGGTTAGTTCACATAATCGTCAAATGTTAAGTTATCATCCTAGGAATAGAGAAATACATGATACATCATTGTTTTAGAGATATTGTACCAAACACTCATAAAACCTCTCATTGCTTTTCCAATTTTTTGTTAATCTTGGTGAGGAACCTTTCAATGCACTTGAACATTCCTCTTGTTTGCTTGAACTCTTCTGATTGGTTCTCAAGTGCTGGAAGTTGTCGGAAGTGGTCAAGAGGAGGAAGCTTTGAGTTAGGAAGTCCATCCTCGGAGCTATTTGCTGATGATGATGAGGAAGTTGGAGGATGATGACGTTTCCCTTGAGTCTATGCTACTCTCTTATCACTTAATGGAACCATGATGTGGTTGACAAGAGAGTAGTCAACACAAAACTCTTTAGCATTTGGAGGGATAGGTGCAAATGCTCTATAGAGATGGGTGATAAGCACCCCGTAGGGAAGAGTAGTGGTTCATAGCATTGGTATGTCAGCCATCCTTTTGGCAACATAGTAGGCTAAGTTGAAAGGTTGGCGGGTTGACAAACTATAGAGCATGTAACAAAGACAAGCATTGATGTGATCACGGTTACCTATGGTACACAAGACATTTGCCCTAAGGACTTCTTCCCATTTCTTGAATTGAGGTTTGAGTTCATTGAGTTCCATGC
This sequence comes from Artemisia tridentata subsp. tridentata, assembly GCA_021014915.2. Classification (NCBI taxonomy): domain Eukaryota; kingdom Viridiplantae; phylum Streptophyta; class Magnoliopsida; order Asterales; family Asteraceae; genus Artemisia; species Artemisia tridentata. The sequence continues at coordinate 207,524,605 of CP139501.1, forward strand.
CAAATGGGTCTCGGTTGATTTCATTACCCGAATGGGTTGTCCTAGTATCTGAAGTTCTTGGAAGGAATTTCTTTGTCAGCTAGAGGAGTCAAGGATTGAAAGGGACCATTTATCCGAGTAAAGGCATGTACCTTCACATGGAATTTCAAGGACTTCCGCAAATTGATGGAGAGGTATGTTGAAGTCATTTTGGTTTGCTTTGAATTGAATTGACATGAGTCCATTATCATTACTAGTGAGAATTACGCTAGCATAGAATTCGAGGACAAATCTAGGACAAATTTGTTCGTTAATGTCTAAGAGACCATCAAAGTGAATGGTTGCAAGTTCTTGACGAATGTTTGTGCCTTCTAGAAAGGATGGGTCAATGGTTCTACCTTCATGAAAGTAACGTTTTTCTAGAGCTTTGAAGATTTTGACTTGTGCAAGAGTAAGGCCCTTAGTCTTATGGTGTTTGGGAATGTAGTTGAGAGTGTCTTTGTGGTCATAGTGAGTTGCGGGAGGCATGTTTAATCCTAGATACAAAAACTTCACACTTTAGTCGAAACTAATGAGAATTTTGATATAATGTTCTAGTGTGTACCTATATGAGGACAATGTAGAGGTTCGGTTATCTCAAATCTCTTTTTTTTTTTCTTTTTTTTAATGCATAAAAAGAATTTCTTTAGCAATTTTGTAACAAAATGAGAGATAACCCAAACGCTCCTAATTCAATGTAGCTTCAATTGAATGTACCCGAAAATACATATTAGTTATGTACTTCCTTTAGCATTCAAGAGACATTATGCAAGTGATGTTTTAAACATAACGTTTTTATTTGTATAAACAATGTGAAAAATTATTTGTCCTAATTGTGAGAAGATTTTTACAAAAATTTGACATGGGGTTTTTAGTAAATCGTGATAATGTCTTACAAGGTGCAATTCCTAACTAAGGGAAACATGATTAGCTATGTAATTTACAAATGTACTTCATGATCTACCTAAGAAAATGCATAATCCCCAAGTTTTGGTTTTGTGCATAAATTAGAAACCCTAGACTCAGAATTGAGAGAAGAAAAGTAGTAAGGAAGCTTACAATGTTGATTTGAGCTAAGATTAGTTGAAGGAGATGCCTTAATTTTGAGAGTAATATGTTATGGAATGAGTTTGAGTTGTTGTGTGTTTTGGTTTATGAAAAGGAGTGTTTGTTTAAGTAATTTAAATTCTGGCCCAAGAACCCACGGATGTGGCGGAACCAAATATTTGGTTCCGTCCGTTATGTTGAAGGGTTCCTTGGGAGCAGAACATAACTTGGTCAGTTTTTTTTTTTTTTGTTGTTTTGTTCAAACGAAGGTTTAAGCTAAGATTAAAACAACACATTAGGTTCCATTAGTCCTAGTCTAAGTCTAAGAAGATTGAATGGCTCTCGTTTAAGAGGTTTAGTTTGAATATCGGCAATGTTATCTTCTGAGGATACTTTCTCGATTGAGATGTTTCCTTTTTGAACATTGTCGCGAAGGAAATGATGTTGGATTTCAATGTGTTTAGTTCGAGCATGTTGAACTGTATTTTTACTGAGGTCGATAGCTCCTTTGTTGTCACAAAGGATAGAGATGTCGTTAAGTTGAATTCCGTAGTCGACAAGAGCTTGCTTCATCCATAGAGCTTGTTGACATGCTTTTCCTGCTGATACGTATTCGGCTTCGGTTGTTGAGATGGCAAGAGCCATTTGTTTTTTTGAAAACCATGAGGTGAGACAATGTCCAACAAAAGTACAAATACCACTTGTACTTTTTCTATCAACATAGTCATCGACATGATCTGAGACGGCATACACTATGGTTTCAACTCCCGTTTCTTTGGGATACCATAATCCTAGGTGTGTCGTGCCTTTTATGTATCTAGAAATTCATTTTACGGCTTCAAGATGTGATGTTTTAGGATCTTCTTGAAAGCGAGCACATAGACAAACACTAAACATAATGTCGGGTCTACTAGCCGTGAGATAGAGTAGACTACCAATCATTCCTCTATATTTAGTGTTATCTAGAGACTCACCTCCTTCATCCTTGGTGAGTTTGGTTTCCGAAGAAATATGCGTTTTAATAGGTTTAGAGTCTTCAAGACCAAATTTCTTAAGCATGTCTTTTATGTATTTAGATTGGTTAAAGAATATTCCATCTTCTAATTGTTTGATTTGAAGTCCTAAGAAAAAGTTTAGTTCTCCCATCATACTCATCTCAAACTCGTCATGCATGATTTTTGAGAAATCGTCACATAGCTCTTGACAAGTTGATCCGAATATGATGTCATCCACATATATTTGGACAATGATAATATGCGAATCATTTTTCTTGGTGAATAGAGTGTTACCTACTAAACCCATGGTGTACTTATGTTCAACTAAGAATGTTTTAAGTCGATCATACCATGCTTTTGGTGCTTGCTTAAGTCCGTATAAAGCATTTTTAAGTTTATAGACATGATTAGGTTTTTCAAAATCGATGAAACCCGGAGGTTGTGCGACATATACTTCTTCATTTATAAATCCATTTAGAAATGCACTTTTGACATCCATTTGAAAAAGTTTGAAATCATGTGCTCATGCATATGCAAGTAAAATTCTAATAGACTCGAGCCTAGCGACCGGATCAAAAGTTTCATCGTAGTCAATTCCTTCTTGTTGATTATAACCTTGTGCTACTAGCCTAGCTTTGTTTCTAGACACTACACCATTTTCATCCATTTTATTTCGAAAGACCCATTTTGTTCCAATTATTGTTTGACTTTTTGGTTGAGGTACTAATGTCCAAACATCATTTCTAACGAATTGATTTAATTCTTCTTGCATTGCTATGACCCAAGATTCATCTTTTATATATTTTTGGGTTCAATGGTTGATACAAAACAAAAGAAGTTGCTTTAATTTTGGACTTGTGATCTTAAGGTTCTTTCATTTATTTTTCCTATAATACTATCTAATGGATGACCTTCAGGTTCTTTGATATTGACAATTTCTTTGTTTAATAGTTCATCTTCCTTGTCATTATTTATATTCTCTTCGTTTTCAACTAAGACATCATCTACCAAAGGTGATGTCTTAGAGGGAGGTGGACTTTCGTCAAATGTTACATTTAACGATTCCTCGACTCTCAAGGTTTCTTTGTTTAAAACAATATAAGCTTTGCTATTTTGAGAATATACAAGAAATACACCTTCATAAGACTTTGGGTCAAATTTGGTGAGGTAATCCTTTGTGTTTAAAATAAAACATTTACTTCCAAACACTTTAAAGTATCCAAGTGTAGGCTTTTTACCTTTATATAGTTCATATGGTGTTTTGTTCAAAAATGGTCGAATTAATACTCTATTTAAAATATAGGTTGAAGTGTCAACGACGTTACACCAAAACTTTTGTGGTATGTTTTGTTCATTTAGCATTGTTCTACTCGTCTCTTGAAGAGTCCGGTTTTTACGTTCTACTACACCATTTGACTGAGGAGTACGAGGAGCCGAAAAATTATGTGATATGCCGTTGGCATCACAAAAGTTTCCAAATTGTATTTCATTATCAAATTCACGATCATGATCCGTTCTTATTGACACAATACGACTATCTAGTTGGTTTTGAATTTTCTTACTAAGAATTTTAAATTGATCAAAAGCTTCGTTTTTACTTTTCAAAAACTTTGTCCAAGTGTATCTTGAATAATCATCTACTATGACCAAAGTGTAGAAGTTGCCTCCATAACTTTGTATAGCGGATGGACCAAATAAATCCATATGCAAAAGTTCTAGACACCTAAATGTAGACACCATATTTTTAGCCTTATTGCTACTATGAACTTGTTTTCCAATTTTGCAAGCATCACAAAAGTGTTGGTCATATTTCAACTTGGGTAAGTTCCTAACGAGATCTTTTGAGGATAGAGATTGGATAAATCTCATATTAGTGTGGCCTAAGCATCTATGCCAAAGATTTGAGGAATCATCTAACGAAGTTAAGCAAAGTTTATCTCTAGAAGTTTTATCAATTTTCATGACGTATACGTTGTTTTTCAAAACTCCTTTTGCTACGGTTATTCCATCTTTTAGTATTTTACTTTCGTTTTCACTAAATATAACATTATACTTTTTACGGCATAGTTGACTAATACTAAGTAGGTTGAATCCTAGATTATCAACATGAGCAACATTATCAATAGAGAGAGAGTCATGAGAGATACTACCTTTTTCGATGATTTTGCTTTTCAATTTGCTACCAAAAGTGACATTACCTCCATCATATTCTTGGTAGGTTGAGAATAGGCTCTTGTTTCCCGTCATATGCCTTGAACAACCACTATCTTTTATCCACTCGTCCGGTTCCAATCCGACTTTCAAGCATACCTAAGTTATATAAAAACTCAAGCATTTGGTCCCTAATATCTCATGGTTCCATTTTGGTTAAACATCCCATTAACTTTATTCATGTATGGAAACAGTGGATATGAGTTTCATGGCATACAGTTAGGAGCTTGATAATGTATAGGGAAGTTTTGATTCCAACCATTATGATGATAGTTGGGTTGTGCGTTGTAGTTACTTTTTGGAAATGGGCGTTTGGGAGTAGGTGTTTTAGGCCTTTGTTGAGTAGTTTTGGATCTATACTCATTTTTAGCAAGTCCTAATCCTAATGTAACAGCTGGTTTATGTTTAGTTTCATTTGTAACAACTTTAGACTTCTTTGTGACTTTAACGAATTCAGTACGAGCCGATTTGCTATCTTTTTGTTCACCTGAGGAACTCACGGAACCAAATGGTTCAACGGATGGAACCAAATTTTTGGTTCCATTTGGTCCGTGACTTCCTAAGGTAGTTGGAGCAGTTTCTTGCTCCTTTTCGTCTTGCTTCTTTAGACTACTTAAATCTCCTAATTTCATAAATCTTAGTCTAGTTTTATCGTATGGTAATTTTTGGATTTTCATTATTTCATTCGCACAACAAATATTCTTATCAAATCTTTTGAACTTTGAATTTTGTTTGATGAGATCATTCTGTGTGATTTTAAGTCTTTCAATTTCAAGTCTGAGCTCTTGACATGATGTACATATCGTGTCAATGGCTTTACTATTTTCTAAACGTTTTGCTTTTTCTTTTAATTCATAAACTTCATTTTCCAAAAACTCATTTTTAGTTTTTAAAAACTTATTTTTGTTTATGATTTTTAAGCTAAGTTCACACAGTTTGTTATATTCTTTTTGTAATGTATCATCATCAATAGAAGAGTAAGATGAGTCAGAGTGTACCTCATTTGAGTCTTAAGTCATGAGAGCAATTTCTTCATTCTTTGGTTCCTCGTCGTCATCTTCTGTTTCACTCCAAGCACCACTCACAAAAGCTCTTTGAGTTTTATTTTTAGGTGGCTTTGGACAATCTCCTATGAGATGGCTTGTGTCTCCACATCTAAAACATTTTCTTTCAACGTTCCCTTTCTTATCATCACGATCTTTTCGGAAAGGTTTCTTGTTGTCTCTAGGTTGTTTTACAAACTTTCCTCGTCTTCGAAAGAACTTTTTGAAATCTCTTACGGCGATGGAATATTTGATGAACTCAAATAAGTACATTTTATTACTATCATTTATCCTATTAATTTGACTTGTTTTACTATATTATGTATGAGGATTGATACTTAATCGTTTACTTTTGTAATTCTCAGGTAAAAACAAGCATTTGGTGAAACTTGGCGATTTTGGACTAATTACGGAGCAAAACAAGCATAAAGTGAAGAGTCTACTGAAATGGACAAGATCAAGTCAAATCTGCTCCAGATGCGCCGCATCTCACTCATGACATGCGCCGCATCGCTATCAAGATCTCACCAGATACGATCCAAGATTCAAGAGGACATGCGCCGCATCCAAAGATAAAGATACGCCGCATCTTCTGGCGGTGTACGAATATTCCTGAATATTATAATCTTGGACCCCACGCGAAGTTAAGTACATGCGCCGCATCTACTTACTAGATGCGCCGCATCTTACCCTCAGACAGAAACTATAAATACCCCAAGACCAGACGAATTTCGGAGGGCCATATATTATATACGAGACCGAAGACCAAAAACCCTAGGACGAACTCAGTCAAGGCAGCAGCACACGACACACTCAAATCAAGGATACAAGAGCTGTAAGAAGGTGCTGCATGTGTTTAATTCATTAAGTAGTTTTGTTTTATTGTGTTAGCAAACTTTAATTCATCAGGATTGATGGCTTGTGTAATGTGACAACGGAAAGATTGCACTCCCTTAAAACTGCTTTCCCATCAATTAAAGTTTATATGTTGATGTCTTTGGTTACTACTTATTAGTGCATTGATAACCTCTGTGTTTATTAGTGGCCTGCGCATTTGACTGCGGAAAATAATGTGGCTCCCACGGTTGTTACTAAATTGATCACTTAGGAATAACTTTTAGACATAAGTAATCATTAAGGGTTTACTCGCCGATAAGAATAGGACCAACGAGAAAGGGTTAACTACATACACTTCATATAAAGCTATCAATAAAACAAGTGACAAACTACTTAATCATAAAGGACAGATCTTCTTATTGTATCGAGTATTTATCTGTGTACGTGTGTGCTACTTGCTGATTCGTGCCTATTGGTTTAGTTTATTATTTAATTGCAACCAAATTCGTGCCAGTCTCTCAGGCTGAAACCCCCTTGCGTTAGAATATTAAAATACTGATTAGAATAACTAGATAATACGTTCCACTCTTAGTGATCGACACTCTACTTACCATTATATTCATACTGACCGGGTACACTGCTCGTTAAGTGTGTGTGTTATTGATAAGTCGGCTAAATATAAATTTAAAACTTGAGTAGGCATTAAAACTGCTAAACCGCAACGACACATCACGCCCATCAATATTCTTCATCTTCACTTCCCGAGCTAGATTCTTCATCATCACTTGACTCCGTTCTTGCTTTTTAGGCAATGGACTTGACTTTTTCCTTTTTGCTTTTAACAATCTCTGAGTCATTCACGATCACCATTTCATGAACTTTGAGGTTTCCAATTAGCTCGTCAAGTGATAACATTAAGAGATCTTTAGATTCTTCAATAGCCGTCACTTTTGCTCTCCATTTTGGATGAAGTGCTCTAAGGAATTTCCTGACAAAGTTCTTACTACAAAAGGATTCATCAAGTGCTTTGAGAGAGGTAATAATAGTATTAAAACGAGCAAATGCACTATCAATGATTTCATCTTCAGGAATACTAAATTGTTCATATTGCTGAACAAGTAGATCAATTTTGTTATTCTTAACTTGTGAATTTCCTTGATGAGTGATTATTTAAGATTGTCAAATTTCTTTTGCGGTTTTGTACATAAAAACTCTTTCAAATTCCTTTTTAGTTAGAGCATTGTAAAGCATCATTTTTGCTTCATTATTTTTTGCAATTAACTTCTTTTGCTCCTCACTATGACGAGTAAGTGAAGTATCCTCATCCCGACCACTTGCGATATCTTTTATAATAGCTTTATGATCACCTTCTATAATTATATACCATAAATCTATATCTTTTGATTTCACATATGTTTCAAAACATCTTTTCCAATAAATAAATTCATTTGTTCAAAAAGTGCTGGTCTTTGCATAGATTTCCCTTCTTTAAAGTTTTCAAAATTCATGGATCGTTTCAAGTTTTAAAATACAATAAATTTTAAAAATCTTGAGTAACGTAGCTCTTGATGCCAATTGTGAAAAACTAGAAGGGGGTTGAATAGTTTTACCGTTTTTAATTTCTTTTTCTTAGTTATCTTTGTGTGAAATGACTTAATGTATGCAAACAAAATGACAATAAGAAAAGTGCAAGAAAGATAGAAACGATCAAACCACAACACGAGTGTTTATAGTGGTTCGGTCTACAAGGACTCTTTTTCCTTTCCCTACTCCACTCCCCGAGTATCCAACTCGAGAGTTTTCTTTACTAGTCAACAAGCTCCTTTATCCGGCGGAGAAAATATTTACACGTCGCTTACATAATATTTTCAACACAAAGCTAGATGTCGAGTTCTTTTACAAGGGTACAACCACTCCCGTCACACTATGTATTTTGAGGACTAAAATACTAACCGATCACTATCAGAGGTTTATGATGGTTTGGTACAAACAATGATGTATGAATAAATACAATTCACACAATGACAAACAAACAAGTCTTGCAACATTTTGTTGAAGCTTGTAATGCTTTGATCTTCTTGCTACAAAGAAGCTCACTAAAATTAAATAAGAATGAGTTAGATATAGAGAATGATGAATGAGAGAATGTATGTTGTTTTATGTATGTAAGTGATGATGAAACAACATGGTGTGGCTTGCTATTTATAGGCACCAAGGCCAGCAAACCACAGATAAGACGGAACCAAATCAAGGGTTTCGTCCGCGTATCCTTTTGGTTCTGCGGGGACCTGACAAAAGATCTTCACAATCTTTTATCAAATCTAACCAAAATATACACCATGTCTTTCAATGATTCTAGAGTGATAATCTAAACAAAATATTCACCATATCTTCCAAGGATCATATGCAATCTTAGATTAGAGTAGGATGATCCATGGAATGATGTAAAAATACAATTTCATTTTAGATTAACATGTTTATGAAAGTATACTTGTAAAATCTATATACTAGCTAGATAAGTAATGTTTAGTTTGTGTTTAAAAAAGACTTGTGATAATATATGTAAAAGACTTAACTATATTTATGTTTTGCTAAAATAAAGTTTATAATTTTCGTTAACAAAATATAGTAAAGATCGTAAAATATAAATAACGTTTTTTAGACGATATTTGTATTAGCAGGTTAGTTCACGGTTGGAACACACTTTGTATGGCTATTTTATTGGAAAGAGGATGGCGTTTTCAGTTGTTGAATACTATGCTAGGAATAACTGGGCGTAACATGGCCTGAAAAGGATTATGATGAATTCCAAAGGCTTCTTTTTCTTCAAATTTGATACACAGGCTGGTTTAGAAGCTGTTTTGGAAGGTGGTCCTTGGGTGATACGCAAATCTCCAATAATTATTAAGAAATGGTCTACGGATACTTGTTTGCGTAAGGAAGAATTGACTCGCATTCTGGTATGGGTTAAATTGCATGATGTTCCTATTCAAGTTTTTGAAGAGGATGATATTAGTTTGATTGCTACATTCATTGGAAAACCTGTTATGCTTTATTCTTACACGAGTTCTCTGTGTAAGGATTCGTGGGGTAGAAGTAGTTTTGCTAGATGTCTTATTGAGGTCAATTCTGAAGCTGATCTCGTGGAGGTTGTTACTATTGGTTTTCCTTCACTTTCTGGGGAGGGTTTTACTAAAGAGACTATCCGTGTTGAATATGAATGGAGGCCTCCCAGGTGTAATATATGCAAAATATTTGGTCATATTCATGATCAATGTCATAAACAGGTGGTGAGTCCTCCTATTGTTTCTACTTTACATGGTGTAACTCCTACTGTGGTGCTGAATAATGATGGTTTCCAAACGGTGGGTAAGAAAAAGAAGAAGGGTAAAGACAAGTCTACTAATGAAAGTCAGTCTGTTGGTCCATCAGTTAAACAGAATGTCAGATATGTGCCAAAGGCGGCATCTAGTGAACCTAAGAAGGGAGCTACTACTATGGGTAATGCATCAAAATCGTCGTCTATGTTGAAGTCTACTTACCTCTAAGGAAGGTAATATTACTACATCTAATTCGTGTGCTGGATTGGTGAACGATGACGATGAAGATGGAGAACATGTTAAAAATGTGTATGATGAATCGGCTAACTTCAGGTGGAAGTTCATCTTTCACGGTAGCTGTTGGTTAGTTTGTTATCTTTTGTTTCTAGAGTTGTAAGTACTTATGACATGTTATAAGCACTAGTCTTAGTTGCTTTTGAAGTTGTTTAGCTTGAGGTAAATATGGTTTTTCAGCCATATTACACCTTGCTATGTAAGCTTTATCGTCTATATAATGGGCTGAGATATGTAACTTCACCCATATCCTTTGTACTTAAATGTTTTTTGGAGTAATACATTTACCGGGTCATTTTGACCTTTTAAAAAAAAACACTTTCTAATAAAAATGGTATGTGAACCAAACTTCAATTACTTGGACCCTACGCGAAATCCATTGAATGGAAAGGCAACCAATAGCAAAGCAAACTCAGGGATGGAGTTCATAAATTGGCCAATGAAATGAAGATAAGGCATATATGTGGGACCTTCATGAACTACACAAGTGCATCTACCTTAGCATCTTTATAAATCTCTTCAATACTACCACACTGTTCTCTGTAAAAAGTGCAAACAGTGGGTCACCCGCATTACTAAAAACCTACAATCCCATATCATACATTTCATCAACAACTTAATAATTCTTTAAGCAAAAAGTTCCCACATTTGAGACCCCTACCAAATGGTCTCATCATCGGACAAAAAAATGGCCAACGTTGTAGGAGGTAAAACGGCTAGAGCTTGTGATAATTGCATAAGAAAGCGTGCTCGGTGGTATTGTGCTGCCGATGACGCTTTCTTATGCCAATCATGTGATGGTTCAGTTCATTCTGCGAACCCTTTGGCTCGTAGACATGAAAGGGTTCGTTTAAAAGTAGCTTCTTTAAAACTATCATCTTTAGACAAACCCTCACCACCACCGTGGCATCATGGTTTCACTAAAAAACCAAGAACGCCACGTGGTGGGAACCATCACAAGCAGGCGTCTAAACAGACTCCAAAATCTGAAGAAAGTAGCGTGACTTTCAATCCACTTCACTTAGTTCCAGAGATAGGATGTGATGAAGCCAGAAACGTGACAACAGAAGATCAACTTCTTTATCAAGTTCCGGTTTTTGATCCCTTTGCAGCCGAGCTTTGTCTTTCGGGTAACTCGAATGAGGTGGCAACACCCGTGAAGCAAACCGAGGTGACAACTCCTACAGATCATAATGATGACCTGCATGATCATGATCATTATCATGATCATGAAGATCACCAACATGGGTCCAAAGTTACGTTTGATTTGAATACTTTAAACGGCTCAATGCTTCCATCCGACATGGAACTTGCTGAATTTGCAGCTGATGTAGAGAGCTTATTAGGAAAAGGTCTCGACGATGAGTCGTTTGCTATAGACGGATTAGGGTTAATGAATTGTCACGAAAAAGAATCGTGTGAGAGTTTAGAGAAAGTAAAGGTTGAACAAGATAATGATCAGTGTGAAATAATGGAGTGTGAGATGGAGATGATGAGAGAGCCATTTCAGTTAAGTTTCGATTATGATTCGCCTTTATGGGAAGAAAAAGATGAAAAGATCGTGGTAGATGGTGATGATCATATGTGCATGGTGAAAGTGGATCAAGATGATCATGTTGATATTGATCATATCGAAAAATATGATGATGACGAAAAAAAGAAGAATAAAAGAATACTAAAGCTAGATTATGAACGAATAATTGATGCTTGGGATGATCAAAGATCTCCATGGATCACCGGTGACCGGCCAGAATTCGATCTCGATGATTGTTGGCCTGTGTGCATGGTAAGTTTATTCTATCGTTTTCACCTTTCTACCATACCCACTTTTATCTTTCTTATTGTAACTTTTTCATATATGAGTATATCTTTTATAACGTCACCTTTTTATTAGATGCTAGTGATAAGCTAGATAACAAAATGTTAGTATTCTTTCCGGACAAAAAAGTACTCCGTAGAAAGAAATGATACAAAAAAGCACGCTACTTTCATAAAAAGCATGTGTTTATGACTTTACTTTCAGATATACGAGAGTTATTGTTAAGGAAAACCTTATGCAACCATATAATTAAATTTTGTCAAACTTTATGCTCATACAATCAAACTTTCTATCAACGGACTTTAAGGTTTTGTTAAAGAGAATCAGATACGTGGTGTTACTTAATGACGGTTTAAGTGGTCTAGATTAACGTTTTAATTGTTTTGTTATCAGGGTGGATGTGGGATAATGCATCATCACCATCATCCATATGGAGTAGACACGGGGATGATTTCGGGGAATCCTGCAATGTTAGATGGAGGGAGAGAGGCAAGAGTCTCGAGATATAGAGAAAAGAGGCGAACGAGGTTGTTTTCGAAGAAAATAAGGTATGAGGTACGGAAGCTTAATGCGGAGAAGAGGCCTAGAATGAAAGGAAGATTTGTGAAGAGAGCATCTTCTTTGGGTTTTCCTTTGCTTAGCAAGTAATTAACATATAACATATCATTCTAACAGTACATACATCCATCTTCACGTTTTGTAATTAAGGTAAGCTCTATGCTTAATTAGGTTTCCCTAATTAAGAATGTTCATAAACGTTCAATAATGAATAGAATAGGAGAATCGTGTTTAGCAATGTGTTTAGTGACGATGACATGCATTTGGTCAAGTGATCTTTGTAAAAGAAACGAGTTGAGTCAAGTTTACAGCGGTACGTGAATTGTAATTAGATTAGACCATGTAAGCTTAATTTTTTTTGAACGATGGAATATTATTAAAAGGCTAGCAAAAAGCTAGGTGAAAGAAAATTACGTACACAAAATAGCGTTTAATGGGTCTTTTAACCAATATGAATATTATATACCATGCTCAATTGTGACATGCTATTTGATTCGTGGAAAATTGGTTTTTGTAAAATTAAGTGACCTAAATATATTGAAACAAGTTTTTCATGAAATTAAAAACTGGATGCTATGGACACATGGGAAGTACGGCTCACCCACTAGAACAAACTATAAGGGGGTATAAGGCGGTGCGCACAGTCACACCTAAAGGATTTCCGGTCATATGCTTCGCGCTGACCTGGTCCTCCGCTTCCTTGCGAGTTCGATTGGAGCTACCGTGAACCATGATGATCACTACAGTGTCATTACTAAAAAGTTTTAAAATAAGTGCCACAAAGTTGTTTTACATGCATCTTTGTACACGATTTTACCACATTTATGTGTATACACTATGTGTAAATTTTAAGTCTATGCCAGCCAACCAAGAACACGTGCTTTTGGCTTGACCTCTTTGTTCAGACCTTAGGGCCATTCCAAACCCATGGTGAATTTTGCTCATTGGTCAGACTTTTGGCAATTTTTGCACATTCTTGCTTGGTCGACTTATTTCGAGTATGCTTGGTCAGACCTTGGACCCGAGGCATAAGATGAGACTAAACATGCTCATGACATTTTTTCTTGCCTACTAATGTCTTGGTCAGTCTCATAAATCTAAGAGTTGCATTTTATGCAATTAATGCTCGTCGCTTACCTCTTGCCCCATTTGTTTACACATTGGTCAGACCTTTGGTAATAAGTGGGAAGTCAAGTTGGATCTTAGTCTTAATTAGTAATTAATTGGGTCGTTAATTATATTGAGAATTTAATTATTGAAAATACTAATTATTTGAACTTTTTAATTGTAGATGACTACCTCAGTCGGAAACAATTCGGTACTCAGGAGTTTCTTTGAGAAACAAAAACTCACTGGACCTAACTTCATTGACTGGTATCGCCAGCTTCGCATTATCCTGTCAGCTGAAGTTAAGGAAAATTACTTGGAGCATCATATTCCTGCTGCACCTGTTGCAACTCCTGGACACCCAGTCCCTCCTGAGGCTTTGGCAGCTCACACTGCTTAGGTCAAGGGATCAAAGGACATTGCTGCATTCATGCTTATGACCATGGACTTAGAAATCCAATGAAATCTAACTCACCTTGGTGCATATGACATGCTAGAGGAGTTGAAAAATATGTGTGCTCAACAGGCAGAACAGTAACTTCTTCAAACCGCGAGGGAATTTCACTCGTGCAAGCAAAAAGAAGGTCAATCTGTAAGCTCATATGTTCTAAAGATGAAGAGCTACACTGAAAACTTGGAGCGTCTCGGTCATCCCGTCACTTTGAACCTTGGAGTAAGCCTAATCTTGATTGGACTCTCTAAGGAGTATGACAGCTTTGTGCAGAACTATAATATGCACAGCATGGGGAAGACTGTGAATGAATTACATGCTATGCTTAAACAACATGAGCAGACGCTACCCAAGAAAGATATTGCACCTGCACTTCATGCTATATGTGCAGGAAAGGTCCAGAAAAACCAAGGTAAAAAACCGTTCAAGGCTGCTAAGGGGAAACAAGGGAATGGAAAGTATAAGTTGGCTTATGCTCCTGAGCATAAACCATCTTATGCTTCCAAGCCCAAGAAACCTCCACCACCCAAGAAGGATAACCCTGCAAAGGACGCAACCTGTCACCAATGTGGTGAAACAGGTCATTGGAGAAGGAATTGTCCCGTGTATCTCGCCGAGTTGCTGAAAAAGAAGAAGCTATCTCAAGGAGCTAGCACTTCAGGTATTTTCACCATAGAACTCTATTCTTTTCCTAGTACATCTTGGGTTTATGACACGGGTTGTGGTACTCACATATGTAATACTACTCAGGGTCTCAGGGGAAGTAAGAAGCTGAAGCCAGGAGTTTTAAGTCTGTACATGGGCAATGGTCAACGTGCAGGAGTTGAAGCTATTGGAAGTTATCATTTATGTCTCCCTAGTGGATTAGTAGTTGTTTTTAACAATTGTCATTATGCTCCCTCTATTACTAGAGGAATTATTTCAGTTTCACGTTTGTTTGACGATGGTTTTATTAACCTCTTTGAATTGAATAATACAATTTCAGTTTCTAGAAATAATGTTGTTTATTTTAGTACTATCCCAAGGGGTGGTATTTTTGAAATTGATATGTCTTGTTCTAAAACAAATGATAGTTCTATGTTTTCTGTTAGCAATAAAAGAGCCAATCCCACTTTGGACTCTACTCTCTTATGGCATTTTCGTCTAGGACACATTAGGAAGAAACGCATGGAGAAGTTGCAACATGATGGACTTCTCAACTCAACTGACATCAAGTCATTTGAAAAGTGTGTTTCCTGCATGTCTGGTAAGATGGCAAGAAAACCCTATTCACATCAAGTGGAAAGGGCTAAGGATCTACTTGGACTAATACACACCGATGTATGTGGCCCATTTAGAACTGTGTCAAGACAAGGAGCAAGCTACTTCATCACTTTTACTGATGACCATAGTCGGTATGGTTATGTTTACCTGCTGAAACATAAAGATGAAGTGTTTGAAACATTTAAAGTGTTTCAAAAGGAAGTAGAAAACCAACTCGGGAAGACCGTTAAGTCACTACGTTCTAATCATGGAGGTGAATATATGAGTCAAGAGTTTTTGGATCATCTTAAGGAGCATGGGATTATTGCCCATCGCACTCCTCCTTATACGCCACAACATAATGGTGTATCTGAGAGGAGAAATCGAACACTGCTAGACATGGTTCGCTCCATGATGAGTCAAACTACTCTTCCAAAGTCCTTTTGGGATTATGCCCTTGAGTCTGTTGCACGCATTCTCAACATGGTTCCAACTAAGAAGGTTGATAAGACACCATACGAGGTATGGCATGGGCAAACCCCTTAAGTTGTCTTACTTAAAAGTCTGTGGTTGTGAGGCACTTGTTAAGCGTGATACATTTACCAAACCTGACAAACTAGAACACAGATCTATTAAGTGTATTTTCGTAGGATACCCAAATGAAACAATGAGATATTCTTTCTACCTTCCATCCGAGAACAAAGTATTTGTTGCTCGGAATGCTGAATTCTTTGAGAAAAATCTCTTGGATCATGAAGCAAGTGGGAGTCTAGAAGATCTTGAAATTATTCAAGAAGAAGATACAAATCCTTCTGTAGACACTAGCTTAGGTCATGATGAGGATAATCAAAAAATTGATGAACCTCAAAGTGATATCAATCCCATTCGTAAGTCTACTAGGACACGCCGTGCCCCAGATCGAATGTGTTTATACGTCGATGCTGAGGAGCATGAGTTGGGGGATCTTGGTGAACCCAATAACTATAAAGATGCATTGATGGATCCTGAATCCAAGAAATGGCTTGATGCGATGAATGTGGAAATGCAATCCATGAAAGACAACGAAGTCTAGGACTTAGTTGATCTTCCTCCTAACGGTAAAACCGTTGGTAGCAAATGGCTCTTCAAAAAGAAGACTGACATGGATGGTGCAGTACACACCTTTAAAGCTCGTCTCGTAGCAAAGGGCTTCACTCAAACCTAAGGGGTTGATTATGAAGAGACCTTTTCTCCTATTGCAGACATTAGAGCTATAAGGATTCTCATAGCCATAGCTGCATTCTATGACTATGAGATTTGGCAAATGGATGTAAAAACTGCCTTCCTCAATCGACATCTTTCCGAAGAAGTCTATATGGTGCAACCTGAAGGTTTTGTTAATCCAAAATATCCTAACTGAGTATGCAAGCTCAAGCGTTCCATTTATGGACTTAAGCAAGCATCTAGGCAATGGAATAAACGTTTTGATGATGAGATTAAGAAATTCGGTTTCACTCAGAATCAAGATGAGTCCATGTGTATATCAGAAAGCTAGTGGGAGTTATGCTACTTTCCTAATTCTATATGTTGATGACATATTACTCGTGGGAAACAACATTCCAATGTTACAAGATGTAAAATCATATCTTGGAAAATGTTTTGCTATGAAAGATCTAGGAGAAGCTGCATATATTCTTGGAATTAAGATCTATAGAGATAGATCAAGACGGTTAATTGGTTTGTGTCAAAGTGTTTACATTGAGAAAATCTTGAAAAGATATTTCATGGAGAATTTCAAACGATGAACTATCCCAATGCAAGATGAGCCTAAATTGAGTAAATCACAAGGTGCTGAGACACCTGCTGAAAAAGAGCGCATGCAAAGAGTTCCCTACACCTCGGCTATAGGATCAATTATGTATGCTGTGAGATGTACTCGTCCTGATGTTGCGTTCGCTCAGAACATGACAAGCCATTTTCAACATAATCCAAGTGAACTTCACTGGACTGCTGTTAAGAATATTCTTAAGTATTTACGCAATACTAAGGATATGTTTCTGGTTTACGGAGGTGATATGAAACGAGAGCTCAGGGTTTCTTGCTACACTGATGTTGGATATCTAACAGATGCTGATGACCTGAAATCTCAGACTGGATATGTATTCGTTTTAAATGCAGGTGCTGTTGACTGGAAAAGCACAAAGCAGAGTATTTCTGCGACTTCATCTACAGAAGCTGAGTATATAGCTGCTTATGATGCATCTAAAGAGGCTGTATGGATTTGAAAATTCATTTCTGGGCTTGGCATTGTTCCCACAATTGAAGAACCCATGAATATGTATTGTGATAATACAGGAGCCATTACTATAGTTAATGAAAATGGAATCACCAAGGGTGCTAGACATTACCGCGCAAAAGTTCATTATCTTCGAGAAACCATTGAGATGGGTGACGTGAAGATATTAAAAGTTCACACAGATGACAATCTAGTTGATCCCTTTACGAAGGCTTTAGCATATCCTAAGCATTCTAAATTGACTAGGAATATTGGTTTGATACCAGCTAGTAGTCTCATGTAAATCTGTGTGTTAATTAGTATTTGAATAATTTGGAATTGTAAGACAGTTTTATTTTCTGATAAATAAAAATACCAGGTATTTGTTATTTTGTTCATATAACCTGTTATTCCATATTTGCATGTTTAATCCATGAAATGATTTTTCATTCTAAATATGTCCATGGTTAACAATATGGGAATATTGTTATGCAAGGCAAATGTGAGTATTGGTTATATTCTATGAGAATGTGGATTGTTCCAGCCAAACTCATATGTATTCACAAGGGATGCATATTGGATACCCCAACTTTCAAACATTTACTTTTGGATCCTTGTCATGAGTAAAATGTTGAAATGGTTTGTTAAGTCATCCTTAGACTTGAGATACAAGCAAGTTCTGTTATGTATGGATATCACTTTTGTAATTATATATCAAACGATGTCCTGAATAAGGTAGTTACAAAAGCTATGTTTCGGAGTGATGTGAAGCAGCATCCACAACACTTGTAGTCAACAAAGGATTTGTTACTCCACTTGATATATGCAGAAAGATACCATGGGCCCTCTCCAGAATTAATCAGATAATTGTTCGGCCGAACCCAAAGGGTAATGCAAGATGATTCTTGATTACATTTGGTATATCTAATTAAATTCTATAACGAGAATCAAAATGGTTAAACTATATGGAATGAGTTAGGATCCATATCCGTGGTTTAACGGTATCTATAACAAATGATGATGAAAGCAAGACATAAATAACCATGTTACTGAGAATGATTTATGAAACTATATCTCAGACACCTTTAGTTTAAATAGCGAGTGAGAGCGTTGCTAGACGTTTCCGTCGTTGGTATTTGGGCTATCTGCTACTCCAACTCCCAAGTGAGAGTTGTTGGAATGTGAGAGTTGGATTAGCCTAATACGACTAAAGGTGTGTGAGCCTATCGGGGCACATACGTATACACGAAGAACACGATATTATATATTTAATATATATATGTTTTATATTTATTAAATGTATAATATGCTTCACGAAATAATTATTTAACGATTGTTAGTTTACCGTTAGATGCAATAACTAACTAATATACGTTAAATATAAAAGAGATTGACTTGGATGTCAGAAAACGAAATTCCCGGACTTCCCTCCAAAGTGGCCAGTTATGGAAGAATCTAAGAGGGGTGCTATTTGTCGGTTTTGGCTAACTAAATGAGGTGAATAACAATGACTTGTTGGACAAGTTGAGGTGCTATATAAACACCCCTTGCCCTCATTATTTGATACGATCATAACAATCATCGTACGACACAAAAGATCGACACACACCACAAAACCGAATGACACATTATATCTGTTAACCATCATTATGTTTTCTTGGATCTTGTGTGTTTAACCAACTAGAAAGAAAACATAATATACATAATCTACTGGTATATATTCGATTGGCAATTTGTGGGATTCGATCGTGTTTAAGCTATAACAAGAACACAAGTTTGTTAGGTTGTAAATGTGAAACAAGGACTAGCATCTTAACGTGCTTCGTTTGACGTGTAGTGTGTGCATTCGTTAGAGGTGATTGTTTTAATCACTAAGTTTCATTTGCTGTTGCTTCAAGGGTTAGTTTTCTTGTTTCCTTTTTACCTTGATTTGTTTATTATATGTGTTAATGCCCTTTTTGACCTTGTAAAGAATTGCGTATATATCCCTCCCAAAACACATAATTGCGTATAAATCCAAGCCAAACTCATAATTATGTATATATCCTTTCCAAACATTAAATTTGCCAAGTATATCCAAATTATTATTTTATGTATTTTTAAATCCCAAAAATACTTGATAAATATATTTATCAAGTATTTTTGGGATTTAAAAATACATAAAATAATAATTTGGATATACATGGCAAATTTAATGTTTGAGAGGGATATATACGCAATTTTACCGCTTAAATATTATAGATATTTGGTAAGGTACAAAGATATTATTTTTATGATAAGATGTTAATAACATGACGTGTGTATAAAACACGTACCAAAATCGAACAAGATCATTAATTGTAGACAACTAGACAGAGAGCAAGTTTGAATATATACATTCATTAGTCTTTTCAATGCCATGACAACAAGAGTTTGTGAATACGGATTGCTACTTTATTAAAAAACCACAATCAATTGCATTCATTAGCTTTCAGAACTTTATTAAAAAACCACAATCAATTGCATTCATTCCAATTACATTATCTTAACACTGTCACATACTCACACTGGGAAATTAAAAAAGCAGAAAATATAGTTTATACCATTTTCCTTATTTTCTACGTAGAATCAATAGCTAAAACAAATACTCCGTATATTTTTGCTCAGGATTGTATTCATGTTGTCAATGGAGGATAATGCAACATATACATCAAACCTTCAAGCAATGACAAGTGGCAAATAATAAGACCAAAAGGCAGTGGTTGAAATTGATGTAAGTAATGAGTGAATTAATTATGAAGGTTTAGCCAATCTTGGCATTTTCCTTCCTTACTTTCATACTTGATGTGGAATATGGTCCCTGATATTGAAATGTCGCCTCTTTGCATCTTAAAGATGTTTCAAGAAACGTACATCATCCATCGCAATCCTGTCAATTCATTTGAGCTCTTCGCAACCAAGAGGGGCGTGTAATGGTCCACAAATAGCATCTTGTGAACTAATATACCCTTTCAAGGACTCAAATTTTCAACTAGAAAATACATGTCGATTCAACTCTTACTATCAAGATAAAATGATCCGCTTATAAGTCTACCACAATATGTTATAATTGTGCTAATGAAAATTAGAACATGTCCGCTGGTATACGTACCAATAAGCTGTAAACAAACCAAACGTTCGGCGAACGGTTCGTAAACCGTTCGGCGGGAAGTTCGTTTATGTTCGTTCGTTTAATAAATGAACGAACACGAACAAGAAATTTCGTTCGATTAGCTCAATGAACAAACACGAACAAAGGTCTCGTTCGTTCGGTTTTGTTCGTGAACGTTCGGTAATGTGTTTGTTTATGTTCGTTTGTTTACGTTCGTTTGTTTTTGTTGAGCTTCCGTAAAGAATGAGAAGTTAAGAACTACTTTTTGTTTGTAAGTACTCATGTCTCTTTTTTACCTACATAGTACATTGTTACTATGCAAGTTTATATATTCTAATCTAATTTAATACTCGTTTTCAAATATTCTTAGAAAATTGAAGATGATACGAAGAATTTCGGAAAGTTGGGCATTCAAGAATCAAGACTTTTTTTTGGGATAATTATGAATTAGAAATGCCTACATAATTTTGGATAGTTATGTTTAAGTTGGTATAATGACTCATCGCTTAGATGATGTACTTTGTCTAATGTAAATGTTAACAATGTTTTTTAAGTTAGTTGCATATTACATTTCCTTTTTTTTTTTTGTGTATTCAAAACCCTTGTTCACAAACTGTTCGCAAACAACTAATTTCCTTTACAAACAAACACAAACATAGAATTTCGTTCGTTAGTGTGTTCGTGAACGGTTCGTTTGTCCAAGAAACATTAACAAACAAACACGAACAAGGCCTTGTTCGTGTTCGTTTGGTTCGTTTACAGCCCTACGTACCATGATGATTGATGAGAATATACACTTTTTAGATTTTGCTTGCTAACCATCGCCGAGCTATGAGTTATGATGTAACACCCCATGTAACACCCCAACCCGACAAGGGTAAAGATATCACAATAATGGATTCATATCAGAACAAAACAAAGCATACATCTACAGTAATACAAAAATCTCAAAGGTTACAACGAAATACTGAAACTTCAAGGTTACAAATGAGAACTTCCAAAAACACTAATTCTAAAATACATTATCTTCTAGTCAACTATAATCCAGAATAGCTATCAAATCTTCTAAGTCCAAAGGTACACTCTTCACTCATTCCCAGCTTCCTACTAAAACCTGCCGCAGGAAAAGAAATGCGGCTGAGCTACGAGAGCTCAGTGAACATATATAACGAT
Organism: Artemisia tridentata subsp. tridentata; assembly: GCA_021014915.2. Taxonomy (NCBI): domain Eukaryota; kingdom Viridiplantae; phylum Streptophyta; class Magnoliopsida; order Asterales; family Asteraceae; genus Artemisia; species Artemisia tridentata. The sequence goes on from CP139501.1 coordinate 207,546,104, forward strand.
AACAAAAGCAGTAACTGATAGCAGTACAAAGAAAATCCGGAATACAGATCCTACAGATATAATCAGGGTGAAGGAAATAAGAGTCAGGAATAAATAAGAAATAAGGTTAAGGAAAAGGAAAATGGACAAATAAAAGGAAATAAATAAGGTTTATAAGATAAGGAAAACAGAAATCTATCACGAGCCCAGATAACAGATAATATCATAACAGTGTAACAATATAAGCAATCTAGAGGGGATATGTAAAATCCTAAAATCCAAAACGTGTAAAAAGACCAAAATGCCCCTACAACTTTGAAATTCAATTAAAGCTTATATAAGTGCCAAATTAAATCACAAAACCTATGTAGCTAAACCACATATGATATGAAATAATTATGAGGCACCAATTAAATATTTGTACATGCTACAAAAATATTTGTAACACAATACAAAGTCACATGGACCGAATTTTATACATTGTATTTATTTAAATTAATTTTAATTATTAAATATGTAGATAATATCAATATTAAATGGGGAAAAGATCAAAATTATTTAAAATCTGATTTAGTCTTGAGTTGTGCCGAGATTTCAGCCATTCCCCCCCCCCCTATGACTCGGCATTTCCTCCCATATAATTATTTCCTATTTATTTCCTTTTATAATATACCGAATATCCCTAAAACCACACAAAAATTCACTTTTCATTCATTCGATTTTCTGGAGCTATGGGAGTATTTTTCTAGTGTCTATCATCATCCAAGGAAGCCAAGAAAAATAGGGTTTGGGTCGTGTGTTGCTTGATTCGAGCGTGGGGCATTTTTCTTTGTCGCAAAGGTAGAAATCCCAAATAATTCATTCGACCCTCCAAAAATTCGTTTATCATTTTTCTCATGTTCCTTATATTGTATATGATCTGTGAAAAATGGCCATAAGGTCGTGGAGTTGCTCGTGTGCTCGTGGAGAATTATTTGTGTCGAATTGCTATTTGTGGGACAAAAATCATCACACCTATTCTACAAGTCCAAAAATCAATTTGGTATTTTTCTCATGTTCTCTAAACCATATAAGGTCTATAAAAATGTTCAATTCGAATCATTCATGATCTATAATTTATTTGTGAATTAAACCTTAACAAACGTAATAAAACTCTAAATAATTCTATACGATTTTTATGGGCATGAAATCTATTTTATGTGAACTCTATATGATATATATGATCTCAGAAAAATAACCATTCGAATTGTTAAAGCTTGCATAATTCGTGGATAATTATTTTGTATTTTGGATATTTAAGAAATAAAGAAAAGAAATAAAAGTAAAAAGAAAGGAATTATGGTTAGGGTTCCATGGGTTAAATCTGGTCAATTAATGCATTTTAAGGTAGTGGTAATGATTGTCTCATGATGGGGAATTTTAGGGTTTATTTTTGTATAATAAAAATGTTATACGATTTACATTTTAAATAGATAAGGGTGTGTTTTGTAAATTATGAAACTTGTGGGGTAATTTTAGAATATTATTAAGATCAGTACTAAAGTGTAAAAAATATTAAATGAGGGTGTCGTGTGTAAATTTTGTATTTAAGAGGTTATTTGGTTAATATTAATAATATATAAATCGATTTGCAAATAAATAAAATAGGGGGACTAAAAATGTAAATTTGGGAAATTCAGGGTTAATTTGAATTATTAATTATATTGAGGGTGTAATGTGTAATTTTGGAGATTTAATGGCCTAATGTGTAATTATTATTAATTAAGGATTTAAAGTGTAAATTAAGGGTTTAATTTGTAACTTTGATAACTTGAGGGATTTGTTGTATAAATTATGGATAAATGAAGGTATGATCGTACAACTTAGGAGAATAAGGGAATATTGTGTAAAATTGGAAAACTAAGGTTGTAGTGTGTAATTTTGGACTAATATGTAAATATGGATACTTAAAGACTATTTTGTAAATTTGAATATATTATAAGGTTGAAATTGTAATTTAATTGAGTTAAGGGTCTAAATTGTGAATTGTGAATAATAAAAGGATTGGATTGGTAATTATGGATAACTTTTGGATAAAATGGGTAAATTGTGATATTTACACTTTAAACCTTTGACTTTGGCATATTTGCACTTTGAACCCTAAAATATGGAAGTTGTCAAGATTGACCCTGAACTACTATAACTTGTTAAAATGAACCTTAATACCATGAGAAGGATTTATTTGATAACTTAACCTAACTATGATGTTTGAACCTTTCTAAATTTGGAAACCTGATAATTATGGAAACTTACTAATTTTGGAAACCTGCTAAAAATGGAGAGTCACTTAAAATGAGTAAAGTTATTAAAAGAGGAAAGCTACTTAAAAAGGAATCATGTTGTGATTAGTTGTTCTTTCCTTTAGGTTTCGTGAAGCAGGATTGATCCGTGTCTTGTGTTCCATCTATTCTGGTTTGTTTTGCTCTGCTTTAAGGTACAGATATTCTGCTCTTTGTATAAGGAGCCTTCGGTCTCTATTTTGATTCGTATTAGGGTTTCCCTATACCATTGCTATGTTCCCTACACTTTGATATGAACCTTTGATTTCTGAACCTCTTATATGAACCTTTGGCATTTGAACTTTGACATATGAACCTTGAGATTTTGACTATGATTATGACATATGAACCTTTGCTTTGATTTGGACCTTTGACCTTTGACCCCAGTTTGATGCTACGAGCCAAATTTGTTTCCTAGCCATGAAGGTAACATGGCCATGTCATTGATGCACCAATGGCATGACTCTAGTGTGTTCGAGTGATGTTACACACTGTCCCCATTTGATATGATATGCGCGCTTTATGATTTGTTATGGCCAATATGATTTATTTGGGGGGCGTATGGATGCATCCTAGATTTGATTTGTTTAGTGAATATGATATATTTGTTATTTGGTGACTGATGATGGGTGCAATCCACGTCTTCACAAAATTTGGGAGCTGATCACTCCAATGTGATACATGAGGTCACCCCTCATATTATCCGGTTATTTGAGAGGTATCCCCTCTAGATTTGCTACAGGATTATGATTTGATTTGTTTGGGCTCGTGGTGGATTACTGTCCTAAACCTTTACTTTTTATTTCCTTTCCTATACCTCATTCATTATGATATGTCTGTTCATTTCCAATTGATTTTGTTTCCGTTTATTATATATCTGTTCACTGGGCTTTTTAAGCTCAGCCGCATTTCTTTTCCTGCGGCAGGTTTTAGTAGGAAGCCAGGAGCTTGGGTTTGCTTTGGGATGAGAGATTAGCTTATGAAGACGATACCTTAGTTTTAGTATTCATTTATGTATGACTACGTAGATTTGGTATATTTTCCTTTGTAACATTGTAAACCATTTGTATTATGTAAGTCGTATGTATGCTTTGCTCTGATTTGACTCCATAACGTGACGCCTTTTAACCTTATCGGGTTGGGGTGTTACAATTATGGTATCAGAGACAGGTTAGCGACTTGTAGTACATCTACCCTTGGCCTGTGTAAGTTAGGACCACTAAGTTTCCCTGTAGGCGCTCGTAGGATAACCTTTGCGAAGTTGCTTGAGTATTTTTCCATAGGAACATAAGTTACAACCGGTGAGGAATGGGTAGACTAGGACATCCCTGTGAGTAGTATTTGCTTCCGCATCACTCTGAATCTTGCCTTTGCCTTTAGTCATGCCTTATAAGAACGTTTGTCGCAGAAGACGAGGAAGTCTTACCTTCCGTCATTTGAATGATGAACGTTGTATGTTAACCAATTTCCTTTAGAAGGATTTGATGTTGATATTTGTCCAGTACGGAATTGTTATCTAAGCATGCTGATGCTAATAACTGATATTCCATACATCTCAACTCTGACAGTTAAACGATGTTCGTATTACTATCGGTGCACACCCTACCATTCCTATGTTATAAGCTAAACAAGATTCCAATCCTTTGAACTGTTCACGATTCTAACCTTCAATTTGATATATTTGACCTTGATATGTTCTAATACTCTCCCATCCCACACTTTGATGAACCATGTACCTAAATTTGATATGTGAACTATCCGTATGATTTGACAACCACATTCGCTCTGAGAATCCGTTTCCCTTTGGGTGTATTTGACTTTGAGGTCTCTTGATTATAGATTGGTGGTTTTTGTAAAGCTATCATGGACTGCAATATTTGAAATGCGACCCTTAACAATCTGCTTCACCATATTTTGATATGATATTCTCAATCATTTGAATCTGTTAAGATTATTGTTGCTATGAAGCACATACTCCGATCTCTTTGATTTCCAATTTTCTCCTAACGCCTGTTAGTATCCACTCTTAGAAAGCTCCGGCATTTGAAAGTTTGTTGTACGAATTTCTGGTGTTTCTGATGAACCTTTTGAGATCCGTTTGGGAAGTAAAGTTTGCATTGAACTAATCTAAATTTGGCGAAACCACGATACTGAAGAAGTTAAGTGTTAGGAATATGAATATTCAACTGAAGACTCGGTCACCCCGAGTACTTATTAGCACATCATAGCTCGTATGATTATCAGTAATATTATTAGTAGCTTAGTTATTATTATTAGTATTGTGGAGTGGGTCGGGTCTTTACCCTCTGTCAGCTCACTCTACAGCCCGCTAGGGGCATAATATATTGTACTATAAATACTCCCTTCCCACCCATGGGAAGGGTTGGACCTTTCAAGCTAATAGATTACAAGTTACTTTCTCTCTCTAAAAGGCTCCCACTTTCTCACTCTAAGTTCTTGTCCAATCGATCCAAACAAGCCTCAAACTAGTGATTCTTGTATTGTGAATACCCTACAATTGGTATCAAGAGCCATGGTTAGGTCCATGAGAGTTGGTATTCACGGATTTGTGTAGTTTTTGAGGTTTTTCTTCTTGGTTCGATTTGTAGTTTTAAGTTTTTTTTATTCGGTTTGATAAGTAGCATAAATCTCATTTTGTACTTTGTTTAGTGATTAGAAGTTGTTTTACTTTGTACTTTCTAGCTTAAGAATAGTATTAGAGTGGTATTTGGTGTTTGGATTCACAGATCTAAGAACGGTGTGGTGATTTTGGGACAATTCGTGGGTATTTGTTGAAGTGTTCTTGGCAGCGGTTTGTCTACTTGGGACGTAATCTTGGACTCGGTTTGTGTCAATTCACAGATTCGGTTTGTCTTATTACTTGTTTAGGCAAAAAGACAAAAGGTAGTGAAAGCGACGTGCTTGGGAGTTTGTGTCTACTCGGTTTGTCCCTGCTGCGCGTACTCGGTTTGTCCCAGCTGCGTGTACTCGGTTTGTGTAGACTCGGTTTGTCTCTGAGGAATTTACTCGGTTTGTCCCAGCTGTGTGTACTCGGTTTGTGTAGACTCGGTTTGTCTCTGAGGAATTTACTCGGTTTGTACCTACTCGGTTTGTCCCAGCTGTGTGTACTCGGTTTGTGTAGACTCGGTTTGTATAGACTCGGTTTGTCTCTGTGGAATCTACTCGGTTTGTATCTACTCGGTTTGTCTCTCAGACTTGTATGCGGTTTGTGTCTTGGTGATTTTAGAAATTCCCGCGAAAGATTCAATTTCTCGGTTAAATCACAAGATCTGTAAAATCCTGTAGTTACTATGGCTACCACATCAAGTACATCATCAGATGATATTCAAGCAGCAGGATCTGACACTCGTCCACCTATGCTAGATAGGACGGATTATGAGTCTTGGGCACAACGAATAAGACTTTACTGCTTGGGAAAAGATAATGGTGTTAACATTCTCAAGTCAATTGACGAAGGACCTTATCAGATGGGTACCACCAGAGACGTTGTTACAACTGGTGAAGATGGGACTGTAACTTGGGGCATAGACAGACCTAGAAACTACAATGATCTTAATGAAGAAGAAAAGAAGAGGTATGATGCTGATATTAGAGCCTCAAACATAGTCATTCAAGGTCTTCCAAAGGATGTATACAAGCTCATCAATTTCAACACTGAAGCCAAGGCTGTGTGGGACAACGTTAAAATGTTGTTGGCAGGGTCAGAACTCACAAAGGAAGATCGTGAGTCACAGCTGTATGATGAGTTCGAGCATTTCAAAATGAACCCAGGAGAGAATATCACAGATTACTATGTCAGATTTCATAAGTTGGTGAATGATATGAGGATGATCAGAATGACTATGCCCAATATCCAACTTAACTCAAAGTTTGTGAACAACATGACTCCTGAATGGGACAGATTTGTTACTGCCGTCAAACTCAACAAAGGTTTAAGGGATACTAACTATGAACAGCTGTATGCTTATCTGCAACAACATGAGAAACATGCTGTCTATGATCGGGTGCTGAGAGAAAAGTTCAATCCTACAACTACAAATGACCCACTGGCATTCATGACAAACATACAACCAACAATCCAATCATCATCCAATCCAAGCTATCACCAACTTCACTCACAAGTACCTGCTATGAGTTCACAACTTGACTCAGGCTACTCTCAGACCGACAAAATGATTGACAACCTCACCAATCAAGTATCTCTACTGGTTCAACAGTTTCAAGCATCACTCCCTCAGACCAACAATCAGTTAAGGAATTCTTCCAACCCACGCAATCTAGCAATGGTGGAGGATGGGAAAATTGTGGTTCAGAATGTGCAAGGGAGAGCTGGTAGAAACATGGGTCGAGGTTATGTGCAGAATAGAGCAGGGAATGCCAATCAGGGGCAAGGGAAACAGATCAAGTGTTATAATTGTGGGGGGCTTGGACACATTGCTAGAAACTGCAATCAACCTAAACGTCCTCAGAACTCAGATTACTTCAAAGACAAGATGCTGTTAATGCAAGCTCAAGAGAATGGAGCGGTATTGGATGAGGAAGAGTTATTGTTCTTGGCAGGAGATGGAGGAAATACTTTTGATGAAGATGTGGATGAGAAACCTGTTCAGGATCTAGCACTTAATGATCCTAACATCTTTAAGGCAGATGACTGTGATGCATATGACTCTGATGTAGATGATGAACCTACGGCTCAAACAATCTTCATGGCTAACTTGTCTTCCATGGTCTCATCTCCCCGTCAAGCTGGTCCTTCTAATGCATCCGTGATATCTGAGGTACTAAAAATTTATGACACATATAATATAGTCGAGGGACAACAGATTCCCGAAGAAGTACATCAGGCAGTTGTTTCTGACTCAAGTATTGTTGATATGGAAAATAGCAATATTGTCTCATATGAACAGTATTTGAATAGCAACAACTCGCCTGATGTACCAAATGGTGAATCTTCTGTCAATAATGATGTGTGTGTTATGAGTAATGTATGTGCCTTAGATAATGCGGGTAATATAGATAATGCATGTGTGTACCATGAGAACAAATTGCCTGTCCCTGATGATAACTTGATCACTAGACTAAACATCTATAAAGAACAAGTTGCTATATATGAACAGCGTGCTAAGTTTGAGCTTAATGATCGTGAGCAGAAATTAGAAGGTCAAATGAGTACACTTATTAAAGAGTCTAGAGTGCGAGAAGAAACATTAAAATTAGAGTTGAGTTCTTTGAAAAGTCAGCTAGAACAGTCTGTCAAACAGAAACAGGAAGCACAAAAGTGTGTAACTACACTTAAGCAAGAATTCAAACAAAAAGAAACAACTCTTTTAAATGATTTCTCTAGACTCAAGACGTTAAAAAATAAGCTTGAAGATAAGTTGTACACACAAAATCAAACCATACAAACTGCTCAAATGATTCATAAGCACAGAAAATTGAGTGATAAGCATAGTAAAATCATGATAGGTGAACCTAAGTCAACCATCCTTAGGGACATGAAAGTACTTCAACCAGCCCTATATGATGGTAATGTGATGCTTATGCCTATTCATGACCAACCTGAGCATATCTACACCAATGAAGAGGATGAGATAAGTGATAAAACGAGGGAAAAAATGAATGAGAAAATGAGGGATCCCGAGTGCATAGCCAGACGAATAATAATCAAACCCCATGATTATTATGAGGAAAATCGTTTGACTGTGTTTGCTCCTCAACAGAAGTTAACACCTGAACAGATATTTTGGAAACAAGATAGTGAAAAACTTAAGGTAGATAAACTTAAGGCCAACACCCCCCTCATTAGAAAAGTTGCGTCCATAACGGTGTATCCTCCCAATACACCTAGGAATCTGGTGCCTTTGTCTCTTCCCACTGAATGCAAAACCTATATTAGCTTATATGTGCTTTGGCAATTATTTGCTGATTTTGATAAAACATGTAAGAAGAGAATCACACCAACCGGCATTACTGAGGGGGAAAGGTGTTTTGAACATGCAAAAAGGTGTTACTTAACTGAGGTCATGCCATTCTTTAAACTACTTAAAGAACATTTTGAAGGGTTGCAAACTGCCCTTAAAGTCGAAATAAAAGAAATGGAAGTAGTGTTTAAAGACATGGAAAATGAGGTGAATGAATATGCAATAGAGCTTAAGAGTCGAGAGATTGAAAGAAAAAACATACTCATTACTAACGACAACTTGATTGCTAAATGTATTGCACAAGATGTATTTTACACTGTTACTGATTCTGCATTGTCTGCTTGTCAATTTAATGAGTATGCTATTGCGTTAAATGTCACCCAGAATCGTGTTGTTGAGCTTGAGGGGGAGAATTTAAAATTGCTTGAAAAAATTCAAAATGATGACCATGATAATATGGTTAAACGTTTTTCAAAATTGGAAGTTGAATACCTTAATTTGCAATTGAAATATCAACATTTAAATGAAAAACATAAAATATCGAATGACAAGACATCCTTGGATGCTCCTGAATTTGATACTTATTTTGAATTAAGCAAACGAGATGAGACAATTCAAGCTCACACGAACACGATTCGACTGCTGAGGGCCCAAATTGCCCAATTGAAATCCAACAAGTGTGAAGTGTATGGCACCAATACACCTTCGTCTTCAGATTCTCAGAATTTTCAATATCAAAACACCATAAATAAGTTACATTATGAAAATGAGTGTTATCGAGAAGAAAATTCAAAGGTTAAACAACATTTCAAAGAGTTATATGATTCTATTAAAGTTACAAGAAGCAATCATAATGATCAAATAACCTCTTTGACAAATGAAATTGAGAATCTTAAGGCTCGGGTGAAAGGTAAAATGCCATGCACCACTTGTAATTGTGATGCACCAAAGGCTATTAATAGTAAAAAGTATGATGTTGATGTTGGGCGTATTCCATTTAAGCTTAGAAATAACAGCCTTGCCCATCAAACATATCTCGATCATCTTAGAGAGGGCCTTGACACACTTCGTGAGGTGGTTGAAGAGGATAGGACTGATAAGCCACTTGATAGGGCAGTTGTCTATGCCTGCAAACTCACGAAAAGGATTCAGGAAAACTTAGAATACGCCATAGGCTCAATTCCTAAGTTTAGCAGCCATAGAGATAGATCTGTTGAATCATCATCTACTGTTGAGAACAAGCATGTAGCCTTTGATCTACCATCTAAGACATCAGAACCAAACACATCTTTATCAGGAAGGCATGTGACAGAAAAACAAACTAATGTTTCCTTCGATGCTTCTACAGGAGTAAAAAGTGACACCCAAGCTAGCGAGTCAAGGTCTAGAGAAAATGCAAGAAAGGATAGGACTGCGCCAGCTAAGAATGATCACTTGAAGAATGTAGAAGCCCAACCTAGGAACAATAAGTTTGCAATGAGTAGGATGAATCGTGTTGATTCTAGTATCAAAAGTACTGTAATTAATTCGAATTCTAATGCTATCTGTAAAACATGCGACAATTGTTTAATTTCTGCTAATCATGATGAGTGTGTTGTGTCCTTCTTGATGTCTTCTGCGTCACCCCATGTTAAGAATGGTAGGATAACTGAAACATGCAAGAAAGCTTGGAAAGCTACAGGAAAAACATTTGCTAGCATAGGCTATCAATGGAGACCCACTGGAAGGAAATTCAATTTAGGAAAACAGTGCACGTTACCTAAAATGAATAAGCATAAAATTGTGAAAGTTAAGGAATGGAGACCCACTGGAAGGAAATTCAATTTAGGAAAACAGAGACCATTACCTAAAATGAATACGAATAAAATTGTGAAAAATAAGGAATGGAGACCAACTGGTAGAATCCTGCCTTTAGAATCACAATGCCTTCCATCTAGGTCTTGTCCTGTCTCAAGTTCTGTCTCCTCAGTAAAGACAGTAGCATCTGTGAAATCTGTGGTTCCTGAATATGTGTGTGCTGACCAAATGGACCCCAATTGCTCTTGGGGATCCACATTTTTTAGTTATCCATTGTTGTCTGGTTTCAAATGCAGGTCGTACAAATCGTCCTGTGGTATTTGGACTCAGGCTGCTCAAAACATATGACTGGGGATCGCTCGCGGCTCAAGAACTTCGTGAAAAAGTTTATCGGGACAGTCAGATTTGGGAACGACCACTTTGGTGCTATTATGGGTTATGGAGATTATGTGTTTGGTAATAGTGTAATCTCAAGGGTATACTATGTGGAAGGACTAGGACACAATCTGTTTTCTGTGGGTCAATTTTGTGATTCAGATCTGGAAGTGGCTTTCAGAAAGCATACATGTTTCGTCAGAGAATTGGATGGTTTAGATCTCCTCAAGGGTAGTCGGGGCACCAATCTATACACCATATCAATTGAAGAAATGTTGAAGTCCTCTCCCATTTGCTTGCTTTCTAAAGCCTCTAAAACAAAATCATGGCTGTGGCATCGTCGTTTGAACCACTTGAACTTCGGTACCATAAATAATCTTTCCCGTAAAGATCTTGTTAGAGGGATGCCCAGACTGAAATATGAGAAAGATCATCTCTGCTCTGCATGTCAACTGGGTAAAAGCAAGAAACAAACCCACAAGCCCAAAACCATCAACACCAACTTGGAAGTTCTTCATACCCTTCACATGGATTTGTGTGGACCAATGAGAATACAAACCATAAATGGAAAGAAGTATGTTCTGGTGATAGTAGATGATTATTCTCGGTTCACATGGGTGAAGTTTTTGAGAACCAAGGACGAAACTCCAGAGGTTATCATTAAACTGATAAAACAGCTGCAAGTAAGGCTCGATAAAACTGTCAGAATCATCCGCACTGATAATGGTACGGAGTTTGTTAACCAACAACTCCGTAATTTCTATGAAAGTATTGGCATCACGCATCAGAAAAGTATCCCTCGCACTCCTCAACAGAACGGAGTGGTTGAACGAAGGAACCGTACTCTGGTGGAGGCTGCAAGAACTATGCTCATATTTTCAAAGACACCGATGTTTCTCTGGGCAGATGCTATTGCAACAGCATGTTACACTCAAAACCGATCCCTAATTCATCCAGTTCATGAGAAGACTCCCTTCGAGTTAATTCATAACAAGAAACCAGATCTTTCCTTTCTCCGTGTGTTTGGTGCACTTTGCTACCCTACCAACGATAGTCAAGACTTGGGAAAGTTAAGAGCTAAAGCAGATGTAGGTATTTTTGTTGGATACGCACCAGACAGTAAAGGGTATCGAATCTACAACAAGAGAACCCGTAAAATCATGGAAACCATTCATGTTACGTTCGATGAGCTGAGTGAGCAACCTGCTTCAGGACAAATTAGTTCTGGACCCGATCTTAACCTTTTGTCTCCTGGACCCATTAGTTCAGGACTTGTACAGAATTCCACGCCTGCAGATTCTTATGTGCCACCTACTTGTGAGGAGTTGAAGAAGTTATTCGATCCTATGTTTGATGAATACTTTGAGCCAACGAATGGAACCATCATGAGTGAACCTGCTATACTTCCTATGACCGAGGTTCAAGCCCCACAAGGTTCAGAAGGCCCTATAGCTTCAGTATCAGTCAGTCACAATGCTCCAGCTGCCAGTCATTCGCCTTCGTCATCAAACGCTCAATCTTCTCCAGTAATGCAAGAATCTTCAGATAATCATTCTTTGGAAGTTAATCCTTTTGATCCTGTTGATGAGGCTCCTTTTGAAAACATATTTGCTCCTGAACATTCATCAGACACATCCTCACCTGAAGGACATAGCACTGCTACGTCTGTTCATAACCCACAACCTCATGACCATCTCAGGAAATGGACCAGTGATCATCCAATCGACAACATCATAGGCAATCCTTCACGTCCAGTATCCACACGTAATCAACTAGCCACTGATGCACTATGGTGTTTCTTCAATTCCGTACTATCCAAAGTCGAACCAAAAGATGCCAAAGAAGCTATGACTAAAGATTGCTGGTTCCAGGCTATGCAGGATGAAATCCATGAATTTGATCGACTTGAAGTATGGGAATTAGTGCCTCCTCCAGAGCTTGCAATGATCATTGCTTTAAAGTGGATCTTCAAAGTGAAGCTTGATGAGTATGGTGATGTATTAAAGAACAAGGCACGGCTAGTTGCTAAAGGGTTCAGACAAGAAGAGGGCATTGATTTTGAAGAATCGTTTGCTCCGGTTGCTAGAATTGAAGCTATAAGAATCTTCCTGGCAAATGCTGCTAGTCGAAATATGATAGTCTACCAAATGGATGTCAAAACGGCATTCTTGAATGGCGATTTAAAGGAAGAAGTTTATGTGAGTCAACCAGAAGGATTCGTGGATACTGAACATCCTACACATGTTTACCGCTTGAAGAAGGCTCTCTATGGGTTAAAACAGGCGCCAAGGGCATGGTACGATACATTGTCCAAGTTCCTCCTAGTGAACGGATTCTCCAAGGGTGTTGTTGATCCTACACTATTCACCAGGAAGTCAAGAAACCATCTACTACTAGTTCAGATATATGTAGATGATATCATCTTTGCTTCAACAGATCCTAGTGAATGTGATAGTTTTTCAAAAGAGATGAATTCCAAGTTCCAAATGTCTATGATGGGACAAATGTCATTCTTCTTAGGATTACAAGTCTCTCAAAGTCCCAGTGGCATATTCATTAATCAATCCAAATACGCCAATGAGATCTTGAAAAAGTTTGGATTTCATTCAAGTGAACCTGTTGACACTCCCATGGTTGATAGAACGAAGCTGGATGAAGATCCTTCAGGGATTCCAGTGGATATAACGCAATATCGAAGCATGATTGGATCTTTGATGTACATCACGGCTAGCAGACCAGATCTTCTGTTTGCTGTGTGTATGTGTGCTCGGTATCAATCCAGACCAACCAAGAAGCATGTTGAAGCAGTAAAACTGATCTTCCGATATCTTCAAGGCACGGTTCATATGGGTCTTTGGTATCCTAAGGACACTGCAATGGAGTTAACGGCTTACGCAGATGCTGATCATGCGGGATGTCAAGACACTCGTCGAAGTACTTCAGGAGGAGCTCAATTTTTAGGGGAAAAGTTGGTTAGTTGGTCTTCTAAGAAGCAGATGAGTACTTCCATATCATCTACTGAAGCTGAGTACATTGCTATGTCTGCATGTTGTGCACAAATCCTTTGGATGCGATCACAGCTTTCGGACTATGGATTCTCATACAACAAAATTCCCCTATATTGTGACAACAAAAGCGCCATTGCTCTTTGTTGTAACAATGTTCAGCACTCCAGGTCAAAACACATCGACATCAGGCATCACTTCATCAGGGAACAGGTGGAAAAAGGAATTGTGGAACTATACTTCGTGAGGACAGAGTTTCAGTTAGCTGACATCTTCACCAAGGCCCTCCCAAGAGAAAGGTTTCAGTTTATTCTCCCACGCCTTGGCATGAAAAGCATGACTCCTGAAACCCTCAAGTGTCTTCAGGAAGAAAAGGAGGAGTAAAGGATTGTCTTCTTATATCCTTGTAAATAGTTGTATATATCTTAAATCAAAAAGAAAAATACAAAAATATAAAACATATAAAAAACCATAAAAAATCGAAAAATCAGAAAATACCAAAAATAGTTCTACCTAGGCATGTCTTCTGTTTATCGATAACATTTACGTATCTAGAAATGTCATTCAACAATGGCACGGATTCTTAAATGAAGCTCGAGCAGAAGTTATACTAATCAGTTAAAACATGTCTTAATGGCTTGCAGTTACTTCATACTGCAACCCGCACTATACAATGGGGAAAGCATGTCGCCAAAAAGATAGCTGTTCCTCCAACCGGGTGATGTTCACCTGGGCATGGATTACTTTATATCCATGTTCTCCCGTCGTGATGTACGTTTCAGTGCGTCATTTCGTGTATAAGAAGAGAAGTCTTCTTTACATCAGACTCTTTATCTTGTTTGATTCTTCAAGAGAGTCTTGATGTTACACAAGGTGGTTAATTGATTTAAATTTTTCAAATTTCCGACACCTTGCCAAATTTGTGCAACATCAGCAGTGACACTTTCTTGGTGTTTCAAGGGAAGCATAGTATGCTTCATAATCAGAATACTTTTTAACCTGACCACATTTTCTCCCAAATTTTTCTAAATGTATTTAAATCAATTGGGATCACAAATCTCAAATGGTTTGAAATTTTTGATCGGGGGAGAGAATGTGATTTAAATAGGAAATTCTGATAAAATGTGATGATTTGGATGTTAATGTAAGCTCCCCCGTATGTGCTAAACCATTTTGCCTATCAAGGCACATATTGAGGGGGAGCAAAATGTTTTGGTCATTAACGCAAGCTCTTCCATATGTGCGAAAATCTTTCGTACATCGATGCACATATTGAGGGGGAGCAAATGTTTTTAACAAAACAAAGGATTTGGCATCTCACGTGAGCAAGACTCAGTCTTCACCAATGAATTGACGAAACTTGAATTGTCATCAATCGAAAGGATACGTCTTGGCCGGGTAATAATTTCAAGCTGGTATAACCAGTGATGTAAGCGTGTCTCGAAAAGGATGTATCTGAGTAGAGTGTACCATTTCGAGAAACTTTCTGTGGACTTGACCAGGCCGGGTAATAATTTCAAGCTAGTCTAACTAGTGATGTAAGCGTGTCTCGAAACGGTCATGGTCACTGAAAGTGGATCAATTCAAAAAGTGCGAGCTCTACCTGACATGTGCAAAATTATAAAACAATCAACCGAGCACATGTTGAGGGGGAGCATTTGAAAAAATATAAAACTCTCAAGTGTTTGCAAAAAAATGTGTTTCAGAATCATGAACACTTTGAGAGATTTTTCAAAGATTTGGTTTGGCAATCGTGGATGAATACCAAAGACCGACCATTTTAATTAATGCATGGAGTTATAAGGATGGTTAGGTTAGGCTCAAGTTCCCACGATCCCGCCAGATCCGGAGGGATCTACCCAGGGACAATCCACTAGATAGTGTAGAAGTCCTTAGGTATGATTAAAAAAGGAGAAATGTGAATTAGGGAAGAGTGCCGACTGAGATGGAGCTAACACTGGAACAAACCCAACAAGGTGTTAGTTATAAAGTCTCGGTAAGCACTGAAGGGGTTGAAGAATGAAAAAGAATTGTAAAGAGAAAGGGTGAAAAGAAATAGCCCTCCTTACCACCTAGGCAGAAACCGGGTCAATACATATGCTGTCAGAATCACTTAGTTGATTGCTGGCATTGAAGAAAAAGTATCATGGACCCAGTGATACGCTGCACAACCCTCCCTAGCCACTCAAGGTCCCTCAAAGGATTCTTGTTTCAATTGTCACGGAGTTCAATACATTCCTATCGTCTCTCTCACTCCGAGTTAGATGATATTGAAAAGGTGGCAGTCCTCTCCAGCCTCCGCTCACTAAATCAAAACGCACAATTGAGTCTAGAGCCACGAGATGCATAATAAGATCTCATAGGGACACGAATTATTTCTACACTGGTTGTTCAACATTAAGGACACCAGTTGTAAACTCATGAGTCCTACGCAGATCTTAGCAATCTGCCAGAACATTTATGAGAGAATTTACTAATGTAATTCTCAATGATTGAATGGAAATTCCTGCCAGGGTCAACATCAAGCAGCCCTGAAAGCAGGTCACTTCGGTAATTCCTCGTGGATTACGCTTAGTGGTCGCGGCGGTTTCAACCGGTCTACAGTCGTGGAGTGATCTCCAGCGACTCACCTAATCGTTGATTTACTACGGTAGAATCTTAAAAAGCCCTCTGTGGGTTTTCGATTAGGAACGGTCTTGGTAAGGATTAGAGAGAGTCTTCACACTATGCTGTTGACTATCTCAAAGTCCAAACTTGTTAGTACCGGTCGAATTATTGCTAACTGTTGTATGCAGGAATATCTGGCGGTTGTTGCTGTGGAACGCTGTAGCTGGTTGCTGTTGTAGCTGGTTGCAGAAAAGATGCCAATCCATCACCACATGTTCACACCACATCATCATCAAAGAAGTCATGATCACCCTAAAAGACCTTCAACACAGCTTCTGCTAACTCTGATGCTGAAGATCATGACTCCATATCGTGTGAGCATGTCGACTCTAAGTATATTTCATCACATGGAGATTTACTACTGAAAGATGACTTGGAGACTCAAGTGGGATGATAACTCCAAAGAATCAACAAAGATCATCCAAGACAAAAGAAAAAAGTCATCTTAAGATTTGCTGCTGCACAATGATCAAGGAAAATGAAGAATCAATGAGTACGAGCTATGAAATCAAGATCCAAGGATGAAGTGCTAGAATTCAGAACATGACTTCCGGGGTGACCTCCCTTAGTGGGAGATTGTTAGGAATATGAATATTCAGCTGAAGACTCGGTCACCCCGAGTACTTATTAGCACATCATAGCTCGTATGATTATCAGTAATATTATTAGTAGCTTAGTTATTATTATTAGTATTGTGGAGTGGGTCGGGTCTTTACCCTCTGTCAGCTCACTCTACAGCCCGCTAGGGGCATAATATATTGTACTATAAATACTCCCTTCCCACCCATGGGAAGGGTTGGACCTTTCAAGCTAATAGATTACAAGTTACTTTCTCTCTCTAAAAGGCTCCCACTTTCTCACTCTAAGTTCTTGTCCAATCGATCCAAACAAGCCTCAAACTAGTGATTCTTGTATTGTGAATACCCTACATTAAGAGATTGTAGGAACTGATGGAATATGAGTTTGTTCACTTCAGTGATCTCTTGAATGCTCCTGTTGGTTTATGAAGAAGAAAGAGAGAAGTGTGCGGCGGCACACCGACCATCGTGAATGTAACCGTAATCATTATTCCATTTCCGCGTATCAATATTTGATTTGTTCTATTTTTGAAACTCCGTAGCAGACGACCTCATTTGAGTTTGAAAGACGGAAGAAGCCACCACAAGAACATCTGAGAAGGAAGTTGATTAGTTGAGATTAAGTTCCGCGAAGCATTACCCGAAGAGAAAGATTTGTGATATGAAGTTTTCCCTAAGAAGATTTCCTGAAGTTGCTTTAGTACTCGTGTGACCACTATGAGTTTTGAATGATGTCAATTGTATTGGCTAGAAGATTCATGTTTTCGCAAGTATTCGGACAATTGTCATAGTTTGACAGTATGTTTGTGCTCAGAGACGAACGAGGAACACGTTGACCATTTTTAGTATGAAGTGAACCGACCCTTTGTTCTAGAAGAATAGATTTACTTGACGATCAGAGATTGTAGCAGACAACACCACCAGGTATCCGATGACTAAAGAGCTTCCACGAAAAGGACCAAGACTGAAGACCATTGTCAGAGTTAGAAACCTTGTAGAAGATGTGCAGAAGAGGTTCGTGATAGGCGTTACCAAGAGAGAAGCATGTGAGGAGAAGACAGACTGAGATGAGACTCGATTATACCTCAAGCAGCACGTGGAGATTTCAGTTGGGCATCAAGACGACCAGACCGTAGAAGATGAGCTTTCAGCACATAAACCAGGAAGTCCACAGCAGTTTGAGTTGGTGAATTTTGAATCATGCTAGAAGACCTGTAGGAGACACGCAACCTTGTTTCTCTAGTCATTTTAGTTGTACTAAGATGAATTGAGAGCTGAAGCAGACTCGCAAATGGAGGAATGCACGGTGATCACGTCAGAGATTCACGCTACCACACCGAAGTGTCCAGAAGAAGTGTCGAAGACTTGAGGAACCAGACTCAAGTTTATGATTTCCTTTTCACCCTATGATCATATGATTAGACAAGAGAGCGACTACTTGGAATTTGAAAAGATTCGAGATCATGAAATTGAATGGATGAAATTTTGTAGTAAACGTTTGGATTTGGAAGATTTGATTTTTGTAAAGGATAAAGATATTGAAGACGTAATTCATTTCCTCTTAGACCACTTAAGTTTCCGTTACCTTTCGATAGGATCTTTTGAATGAGCCTTACCCTATTAAGAAATTCCGTTCTGTGTTCGTTATGCATTTGTTTGGATGATGGTTTCATTATGAGAAGGATGATGAATTGTGGAAGACCTAACGTTTCGACGACGAGTTTCATTTTGAGGTGTACACATTTCCGTTACGCTATTTGTACGTTCAAATTCCTCCGATTTAGAATCCGTAGTGATGTTTGTTTTGGACCAACCTTAGGAGATAAAAAGACTGATAGGTGGTTAAGATAAGTAGTTCTGTTCGCGACTTGAGATAAAGTATGACCATCATGATGGTATACTCATATGATGCTGGTATTATGACGAGTAGCTAACGTGATAATACTTACGTCATATGACGTACCCTTATTGTGTTCATAGGATATTTCGAGGAGTACTTTAGAAACCTTATAATGTTGATAGGAGATGTGAGAATTTTGCATCTGTAAGATTTAGGTTCATTCCACCTATACGCTTAATCTGTTCGCCGTTATACGATCTGATACGTTCGATTCTTGACACGCATTTGTTGATCCCTATACTTCTGACAAGAATCATAAGATCTGCTGTGAAGTTTTCTGCCATTTGATGTCACCAACAATCTATGTTCTGTACGATCTCATGTGATTTGCTTAATCAAATTCTATGGACGGCATATCCGTCAAAATCCTATGCATTCTTTGTATCTCTTCCGAGAGAACACGATAATCATTTGTCATGTTGGATATGATCTCTGCAATCTAAAATTCAGTATAGTATGTCTTTCTGAGAAACCCGAAGTTATCTTAGATCGGCAACGAAGAGTCATGAGAAACAAGTCTTTTACATTTCCGTTCGCTGTCCGTTGTGTCTTCTGTTTCGTTTCATTTCCGATCGTTGGGATTTTTCATTTCCATTCGTAAAGATTCTTTGGAAGAACCACCCAGAGCGGGAGGCTACCTGGGAAACCGAGGAATCAATACGAGCTAGTTATCCGCATTTTGTATTCTGATCTGGTACGTCCCTATTTTGTTTTTGATCCTTTTACTTCTGATTCTTTGCAAATTTCGAGGACGAAATTTTTCTGTTAGAGGGGAAGAGTTGTAAAACCCTAAAATCCAAAACGTGTAAAAAGACCAAAATGCCCCTACAACTTTGAAATTCAATTAAAGCTTATATAAGTGCCAAATTAAATCACAAAACCTATGTAGCTAAACCACATATGATATGAAATAATTATGAGGCACCAATTAAATATTTGTACATGCCACAAAAATATTTGTAACACAATACAAAGTCACATGGACCGAATTTTATACATTGTATTTATTTAAATTAATTTTAATTATTAAATATGTAGATAATATCAATATTAAATGGGGAAAAGATCAAAATTATTTAAAATCTGATTTAGTCTTGAGTTGTGTCGAGATTTCAGCCATTCCCCCCCCCCCTAAGACTCGGCATTTCCACCCATATAATTATTTCCTATTTATTTCCTTTTATAATATACCGAATATCCCTAAAACCACACAAAAATTCACTTTTCATTCATTCGATTTTCTTGAGCTGTGGGAGTATTTTTCTAGTGTCTATCATCATCCAAGGAAGCCAAGAAAAATAGGGTTTGGGTCGTGTGTTGCTTGATTCGAGCGTGGGGCATTTTTCTTTGTCGCAAAGGAATAAATCCCAAATAATTCATTCGACCCTCCAAAAATTCATTTATCATTTTTATCATGTTCCTTATATTGTATATGATCTGTTAAAAATGGCTATAAGGTCGTGGAGTTGCTCGTGTGCTCGTGGAGAATTATTTGTGTCGAATTGCTATTTGTGGGACAAAAATCATCACACCTATTCTACACGTCCAAAAATCAATTTGATATTTTTCTCATGTTCTCTAAACCATATAAGGTCTATAAAAAATGTTCAATTCGAATCATTCATGATCTATAATTTATTTGTGAATTAAACCTTAACAAACGTAATAAAACTCTAAATAATTCTATACGATTTTTATGGGCATGAAATCTATTTTATGTGAACTCTATATGATATATATGATCTCAAAAAAATAACCATTCAAATTGTTAAAGCTTGCATAAGTCGTGGATAATTATTTTGTATTTTGGATATTTAAGAAATAAAGAAAAGAAATAAAAGTAAAAAGAAAGGAATTAGGGTTAGGGTTCCATGGGTTAAATCTGGTCAATTAATGCATTTTAAGGTAGTGGTAATGATTGTCTCATGATGGGGAATTTTAGGGTTTATTTTTGTATAATAAAAATGTTATACGATTTACATTTTAAATAGATAAGGGTGTGTTTTGTAAATTATGAAACTTGTGGGGTAATTTTAGAATATTATTAAGATCAGTACTAAAGTGTAAAAAATATTAAATGAGGGTGTCGTGTGTAAATTTTGTATTTAAGAGGTTATTTGGTTAATATTAATAATATATAAATCGATTTGCAAATAAATAAAATAGGGGGACTAAAAATGTAAATTTGGGAAATTCAGGGTTAATTCGAATTATTAATTATATTGAGGGTGTAATGTGTAATTTTGGAGATTTAATGGCCTAATGTGTAATTATTATTAATTAAGGATTTAAAGTGTAAATTAAGGGTTTAATTTGTAACTTTGATAACTTGAGGGATTTGTTGTATAAATTATGGATAAATGAAGGTATGATCGTACAACTTAGTAGAATAAGGGAATATTGTGTAAAATTGGAAAACTAAGGGTGTAGTGTGTAATTTTGGACTAATATGTAAATATGGATACTTAAAGACTATTTTGTAAATTTGAATAATTATAAGGTTGAAATTGTAATTTAATTGAGTTAAGGGTCTAAATTGTGAATTGTGAATAATAAAAGGATTGGATTGGTAATTATGGATAACTTTTGGATAAAATGGGTAAATTGTGATATTTACACTTTAAACCTTTGACTTTGGCATATTTGCACTTTGAACCCTAAAATATGGAAGTTGTCAAGATTGACCCTGAACTACTATAACTTGTTAAAATGAACCTTAATACCATGAGAAGGATTTATTTGATAACTTAACCTAACTATGATGTTTGAACCTTTCTAAATTTGGAAACCTGATAATTATGGAAACTTACTAATTTTGGAAACCTGCTAAAAATGGAGAGTCACTTAAAATGAGTAAAGTTATTAAAAGAGGAAAGCTACTTAAAAAGGAATCATGTTGTGATTAGTTGTTCTTTCCTTTAGGTTTCGTGAAGCAGGATTGATCCGTGTCTTGTGTTCCATCTATTCTGGTTTGTTTTGCTCTGCTTTAAGGTACAGATATTCTGCTCTTTGTATAAGGAGCCTTCGGTCTCTATTTTGATTCGTATTAGGGTTTCCCTATACCATTGCTATGTTCCCTACACTTTGATATGAACCTTTGATTTCTGAACCTCTTATATGAACCTTTGGCATTTGAACTTTGACATATGAACCTTGAGATTTTGACTATGATTATGACATATGAACCTTTGCTTTGATTTGGACCTTTGACCTTTGACCCCAGTTTGATGCTACGAGCCAAATTTGTTTCCTAGCCATGAAGGTAACATGGCCATGTCATTGATGCACCAATGGCATGACTCTAGTGTGTTCGAGTGATGTTACACACTGTCCCCATTTGATATGATATGCGCGCTTTATGATTTGTTATGGCCAATATGATTTGTTTGGGGGGCGTATGGATGCATCCTAGATTTGATTTGTTTAGTGAATATGATATATTTGTTATTTGGTGACTGATGATGGATGCAATCCACGTCTTCACAAAATTTGGGAGCTGATCACTCCAATGTGATACATGAGGTCACCCCTCATATTATCCGGTTATTTGAGAGGTATCCCCTCTAGATTTGCTACAGGATTATGATTTGATTTGTTTGGGCTCGTGGTGGATTACTGTCCTAAACCTTTACTTTTTATTTCCTTTCCTATACCTCATTCATTATGATATGTCTGTTCATTTCCAATTGATTTTGTTTCCGTTTATTATATATCTGTTCACTGGGCTTTTTAAGCTCAGCCGCATTTCTTTTCCTGCGGCAGGTTTTAGTAGGAAGCCAGGAGCTTGGGTTTGCTTTGGGATGAGAGATTAGCTTATGAAGACGATACCTTAGTTTTAGTATTCATTTATGTATGACTACGTAGATTTGGTATATTTTCCTTTGTAACATTGTAAACCATTTGTATTATGTAAGTCGTATGTATGCTTTGCTCTGATTTGACTCCATAACGTGACGCCTTTTAACCTTATTGGGTATATGAGGGGTGACCTCATGTATCAAATTGGAGTGATCAGCTCCCAGATATATGTGAAAGACGTGTATCGCACACACCATCAGTCACCAGATAAATATAAACAAATAACAAATAACAATTAACCAGATACAGATCAAATCTAGGATGCATCCATACGCCCCAGGAGGCCAGATTCTTCTCCTACACAATATAACAGGGACGGAACAGGTCATCACTCTCCTGCCCTAGAGTCATGTCAAAGGTGCATCAATGACATGGACATGAAACCCTCATGCCTAGTGATTGGCTCGGATATCAGACTGTAGGTCAAAGGTCAGATGTACTATCAAAATCAGAAGGTCATATCTTAAGGGTACATGGCAAAAGGTTCATGTCAAACAGTTCAGAAATAAATATCAAAGGTTCAAATCAGAGTTTATCAGATTAAGTTTTATATCAAAGTTTAAGTTCAGATTAAAAGGACTACATCAAATGGTTCAGAAAAGAATTTCACAGGTTCATAATTATAAGTTCGTAGCAAAAGTTCATTTTAGAGATTCTTGACAAAAGTTCATTTAAAGCATTCCTTTAATAACGGATTTTCAATAAAATGATATTTCAGAATAATTTTCATAAAATAATCTTTCAAAACAGTTTTTCATAAAAATATTCTTTAAACTAATTTCCACAAAAGTTTATAAAGTATCATATCACTACTCATAAACATCCTTTTTAAAACAACTGATTTTTCTCAAAACATTTCCAAGTCATAATTAAAAGATTTTCACATCACAGATTTTTATATCAGAGGTCGTAACAAAAGGGAATCATGAAAAAGGTTCAAAGCAAAGAGAATTATAATAAGAACATCAACTCAAAAGTTAAACAGGTTAGAACATGAAAGAGATCATAGAAGGCTCACAAAACAAAGGGATCACACGGAAGGTTCACAACCAGAAGGGAAATATAGCAATGGTATGGGGAATCCTAATATGGAACAAGATTAAATCAGAAGGAAGGGAGGGAAACACCCTTACTGAAAAAGGGCAGAATATCTGTACCTTGTTAGCAAAGCAGATAAAGCAAACAAACACTGAACATATCAAGACTTCTCCTTCTTCACACCTAAAGGAGTAGAAGACGGAATTACAAAATATTCTAACTCGGATTATTACTTTTAGTTTACCTTTCCATTTTAAGTAACTTTCTATTTTTAGTAATTTCCAGATTTAGAAGTTTAATTGTAACTTTCTATAATTAACAGATTTCCATACTTAGCAAGATATTAATATTACAGATTAGGTTAAGTCCTTATTAAGATTATTATGGAAGTAAGGTACATTTTATCAAGTTACAAAAGTTTAAGGGTAATTATGACAAGTTTACATAGTTTAGGGTTTTAATTGTAAATTCATTAAATTCAAAGGTCTAACATGAAAATACTTTAAGTTACTGAATTAAATACTCATATTATTCAGAATGACATTTTAATCTCTTATGTTTCACAATTTACACTTTATACCCCTCTAGTTATATAATTTACAAAACAAACCTTCTATTTATAATATTCACAATTAAATCCCTACAATATTCACATTTACCAAACAAGCACCTCATTTTACAAAATTACAGAATGTAACCTCAGAATTATGTATAGTACGAATTAGATCCCTCAGAATTCAGAATTTACACATTTGGTCCCTTAACTTTACAAAACTTATAAATCAAATCATAATTTAGTAACAATTATATATTAAGCCCATAAATCCTCAAAATTACACATTACACCCTTAATAGCATTGTTTACACAGAATAACCATGAGTTTCCTGAATTTACACTTTTAGTCCCTCCATTTAATTTAATTTCAATTCGAATCCTATAATTACCATTTAAATCTTTTCTTGCAAAATTTACACATAGGACCCTCAAGTTATATTTTTCCTACATTCCCACAGACTTATATAACATTACAAAAATATCCCACAAGTTTCAAAGTTGGCAAAACACACCCCTCTAATTTAAAAACCCTAATCGGTTTACTAAAAAAATTACCAAACCTAAACCTAATTTATCCCAATCATTTAATACTCATTACACAATCATGGTACTGCATTAATTACTCAGAATAATTCCAGAAAAACCAAACCCTAATTCGTTTTAGGGTTTTTATAATTTTTCTTTGTTTTTCCATTAAATCCGATAACAAGAATAATTCAAGATCAATTCAATTAAGCTTCCACAATTAAATTAGCTATTTTACCAGGCTTATATGATCATCATAGAACATGTTAAAATTATGAAAACACCTCAGAAAAATCGTATAACAATATTTGGGAATTAAGTGTGTTTTAGCTCTTTAATTTTCGTACGCTTGATTTGTATGCATGATTCATATTTATCATTTTTCCTGAGTTATATTCGACCTAGTAATCATCAAAAAAATACTAGTTTAATTTTAGAACGTAAGGATTTGGCGCAAGAATTATTTACCTTGCGTATGAGTAAAACCGAACAAAACAATTGCCACGATCGAATCAAGGCTTCAATAATCCAACTCCTATTTTTCCTAGCTTGGTTACACCTTGATCAACTCCAGAAAATTACTAGATGGTGCCCAGAAATCGTATGGAAGTGGTGGTCGAATTTTGTTTTGTCGAGTATTAGGGTTTCGGCAATTAGGGTTTTAAAAAATAATAATATGGTTTGTATTTATAATTATAAACCGACATATGGGGGGGAGTTAGGCCCAGAAATTCGGCCAAAGAGTTGTAGAAATATTAGGATTGTGATTTGGTATATTTTCCTAATTTATTTTGATATTTATCTATTTTTAAAAAGGTTTTATAAACATAATTAATTTGAATAATTATTTTCGGACCATGTATTATGCATAAATATTTTTTTGGACATTCACAATAATATAATGTTGTCCCAGAAATTAATTTACTTCATATGTAGCTCGTTTTCAGAAGTTTGGAATCAATTCAGAATTTTATAAGTGATTTAATTAAGTTTTATGGTTTCAGGGGTAATTTGGTCATTTTACTTGCTTTCTGAATTTTAGGTATTACACCACAACCCGACAAGGGCTAAAATGCTACATTATGGTGACAAATCAGAACGTACAACGCAAGCGTAAGACTTATAAACATAAAAGTTACAAAGGTTCAAAATGACACTAAGGATATAATAAATCTAAACAATAATAACTATCAATTTGGAATACAAGTTTGAATCAAATCTAAGTGGAAAAAATAACTCCAAGGTCTAATCCAATTGCAAAGGGAATCTATCATCGAGGTAGTCCACTAAGAGCACCTACGCACTCTTCACTCAAACCCAGCTTCCAACCTAAAACCTGCCGTAGGAAAATAAATGCGGCTGAGCTTAAAAAGCCCAGTGAACAGATATATATATATATAACAACGAATAATCAAACATATGAATGTAAAGAAAAGGAAGCACAGACTTCTGCTGAAACGAATATCATCTGTCAAAAGAGTGAGAGATCAAGATCATCTGAACAAATATCATAAGTCAACTGAAATGGAGAAAAACATAATATGGTGCATTGGGAAATAACAGAAGGTATAACAAATGTATCAAAGGTGTAAGGGTTGTCAGAATTCTACCACGAGCCCAGAAGCATATCATAACATAACATCATAATCATAATCTTCATAAGTAACCATAAGTAACATAATGGAGTGATCAGCTCCCATAATTGTGAAAGGCGTGTACTGCACACAGCACCAGTCACCAGAAATATATCATATAACATAACAGATCATATCTAGGATGCATCCATACGCCCCTGCAGAAATCATAATCATCGTGGCCATATATATCATAATAAAAGGGACGGGGTGGAACATCACTCAACCACCTTAGAGTCATGCCATTGGTGCATCAATGACATGATCATGGAACCCCCATGACTAGTGATACAGATACAAAATACATAATAGCTCGGGTATCAAACTGAAGGGTCAAACAGAATGTCATAGTAATGACACATAATCTAAGGTCATCAGAAATATCATAATCATAGGTTCATATCAAAGGGTGCATAGCAAAGGTTCATATCAAAGGGTACATAGCAAAGGTTCATATCAAAAGGTACATAGCAAAGGTTCATATCAAAGGGTTAATAAATCAGAAGATGTGAAAGGATCATGAGAAACCTTATAAGAAGGTCAGAATATCTGTACCTTATTCAAATAGACAAACTGATAAAAGGCGGATCACACAGAACGGAAGGTCACTCCTTCTTCACCGAACCTAGCAATTTATAATCATATGTTACTCATAGGCTCGTTTTAATCAGATTACATGATTTAGGTTTCTTTCTATTTTTAGAAACTTTCTATTTTAAGTAACCTTCTATAATTAGTAACCTTCTATTTTTAGTAACTTTGCATATTTAGTAACTTTCTATATTTAGTAAGTTTCCATATTTAGCAGGTTTCCATATTTAGTAACTTTTAACACGATTCCCCAATATAGTTTAAGTTCGGTTTTGGGTTCGGGATTATCAAATAAGTGTAACACGTTCACACACAAGTCAACACGTCACTAACATATCATCCATGACATAGGAACAAGTATAGGCATCAAGTATCAAAAGAAAACACTTAGAACATGTAACCAACACATGAACACTTATTGACAGATTTTAACATAAAATTAAGCCCAATTTATGAATTTTTCAAACGTACCAGAAGCCCAACCAAAAATCCAAAAAATTTCCACAGTAGCCCACACGTCTTAAGAGGCTACTGGAATTTTTCCAGATTTTATTATCAATGGTAAGACTCATTGAAAAATCGTTCAAGTCAGTGTATTCAGATTCGTAACTGCAGTTACACATCAAAAGTTTGCACCTAACAGCCTAACCAAATGACCTCAGAAAATTCTACAAAAATTCCAGGAAGTAATACACATATGAAATATGACTCATGTAAAATTGTGGCCTCTAACTCGCTATGGTTTGGATATCAAAAATCAAAGAAACAGACTGAAAAATAACTCAGCAACCCGGTTTTGACATACGAACACATAAAATTCAGAAAAACATTCATATCACACTCAAATCCGTTCAAACCACTTGGAATACTTTCATAGGACCCTAAACTAAGTTTAAAAGCAAAATCCAGACCTAGATCTCATTTAAGCTCATCTCATGAACCATACAAATTCGTCATGTAAAACAGTCAATAACAAAAATCCATATTAGGCCACATTAAACACCATTTTAGTTATCAATTCTTGCATATAAGCTTACACCACTTACCCATAACTTATTTAGGCATCAAATTAACATGTTCATGAATTCAAAACCAAAAGATCAACCACCAAATTCAGTCCATGAAACATCAATATTCAAAAACCGTTTTTCACAAATAAGCCCTAATTCATATTTAACACTAACCACACCACATAGGGTTTCATATCATTAAATTATTCATAATTACCCAATTAATGCAGATTTTTAGGGTTCCATTACAGGTGTCACATGTCAATTAGAGGCTTGATCAAAACACACAAGTTTAATCCATATCCACGCAACACAAATAATCACATATATGTATACATGTTTTAATTTTGTGTATGATTTTATGGATTGACAATTAACATCATAAACTAATTAACATAGGTATTGAAACACATTACTAATTTGGTTTTGTGTTAGCAAAATTTTCAGATTCTTATTTATATATTGTCGATTGGAACAAAAACAAGAACAAGGGAATACCTTATGGTTTAGCGAGATCAAGAAGAAAAGAACAACAAAAACCTCGACCTTATGATCCAAGATACACAGCCATAACAGCAACTCGACTCCTTTTTCCCTAGAAGAAGATTAAGCAAGAACCCTAATTTTATTTTTTATGTTTGTCGTGTGAATTGAGGCGGAGGGAAAAGAAGAACCGGCTTTGTAGAGATAAGGGTGGAGCGTACAAAATTTTTGGAAGGTATTATCATTGATATTGATTTGCTATCATCCAGGATTTGATTGAGTAAAATTTATGTGCTAATTGGTTTTTAATTTATTGTACATATCTTTTATTTATTGGGCTTGGGGGGAGGGGGGGGGGGGGTGGCGCGACATTCTTTCTTTCTTTTTTTTTTTTTTTTTTTTTTTTTTTTTTTTTAAGGCTTGTTAAATGTAAGACTTAGGTTAGTTAGTATTTATAACATATAGGTTTAGGACTTATTTGAAATGAGAAATTTAATCATGAGGTAATGTTTTTAAATAACATATAATTACATTCTCGTACTTAGGTTAACATGTGTAATGTTCGTGTTTAGTTATTTGCATGTTCTCAAAATTTCAAAATTCTAGAGGGGTAAAATGGGAATTTTCAATGAACGGGAATTTTGGGTTTTACATATGATTAAGCATTTCGTAAATAAATAACAATAATCGATGAATAACTATCATTCTTTGTTTAAAATATCGTTTCATGTTAAATGATTTGATGCGTATAATTATGATATATATAAGCTAGTTTAGTATATGTACATTTTGTATTTATGAAATATTTAACCATGACCCCATATAGCTATTGTAAGCAAAACTCTTATTTAAATACATATGGAAAACTCTTATTTAAATACATACTTCAACTCTTAAATGATAATTCAAATTCAAATAAAAACTAAAACATGCAAATATACTTTCCTAGATACTTAAACGTTTACTTATTCGTCTCACAAAAAGTGTCGAGAAACAAACTTTTTCTTTATAGTTTATGATATGTGCAATTAATGTATATTTTAGTTAACAAAAAGTATTCTACCTTTGCATCTAATTACACTAATAAAATGTGGATTTTTATTATATGATGACAAGTATTTAAAGGCAAAATAGACAAAATGGTGTACCATTCTCCAAAAGGTTTAAATCGGCAATGAAATCCTAACTTGTGCATCTTTTTTTAGTGCCGGGCTGACTCTTTCCCAATAACATAGTCCTAAAAAAGGATATTATCTTATTTATTAAAACTGAAAAGTTTTCTTTGAACAAAGAAAGTAGTGAGGAGGCTTAGTTAACCGATAAGATGTAACCAATTTCTTAGATGTTTGGGCAGGCTAGGATTTGAAGTTAAGAACCGAACTTAACGTGAATTATAGCGATAAATATTGCTCAAAATATCTATAGTTGTTTTTAACCGGATTTCAACTTACACTAAATATAGAAATTAAAACTAATTGAAGAAATAATTTAGCAGTAAATTTTATGTTGTATCAAAGTTGATTAAGTTATGTAATTGTAGGCACTCCATCATTAACGCTTTAATTTTAAGCATGCCCGTCAGCTTTTTACCTACTTAACTCAGCTTTAACCACACATCAATAACTTAGCTTTAACACCCTTATCACATTTATACAATATTTTTACAATTACCTTAAAGGGCCAAAGAAAAAAAATTTTTTTTACAAACACACCTTAAGTTGCGTTAAGGGGTAAGACCTTACGCGTTAACTTGGATCGCAATCAATAACGCATGTTAACGTCGTTAAACATGCCAACTTCATCTTAACGTGCTTTAACGCAATGCTGAAGTTATTCGTAATGTTAATGGGAATAAAGGGCTAACTATAAATATTTCCCGACACTTTTGAATCATCTATCAAAATTCAAACATAAAGTGATAAAACATTAAGATCAAGAATTTGATTCTTTGATCGTATTACACGATCAAATTTTGACAAACCAGGCCAAAACCGATTTCATATATCGACCCGAATTCATTCCAAATTTTGGATCGGACCAGGCCAAACCAAAACAGACCAAGAACCAAAATTTCCCTGACCATACCACCATGGCCCGACCCTCCATAAGTTGAACCGACTCAACCGAGTTGTGTGCACCCCCTATTTTGTTTTTAGCGGGAACTTGGTTTTCCCGCCAAATTTTCCCTCCATAAAAAGAGTTTATTAAGGGTTTCAGTTTCCAGTTATGAAATCGATTTTTTAATCAGAAAGGCATATTCGCACACTTTATTTCATCTTTTCTTATTCGCTTTCGCAAACTATTTATAAATTAGGCATTGTTGGTATGGATTTCTTTTTCCTTCATGATGTATGTAGTATAATAAAAAACGGCAGTTTTGAAATCTTTTTGAGAAGTGACCTAAAATCGGGTGTAGCCATGCATACATGGGTCCGTCCATGAGTGTAATCATTTTAGGGGGTGTTTGTTTAAACTTACACGTGGTCTTACGAGCTTATTTGATTTCCACTTATATTACATGATTATTTTGAGACACGTCGAAGCCCATAGTTTCAAAATAAGCCGGAAAATTGGGGCTCATGAAATATAAGCCGAAATCAAATAAGCTTGTAAGACCACATATAAGCTTAAGCAAACACCTCCTTAAATCTATACACACGTGCTTAGGTTTAGTTGCTCATGTGTAGAATGACTCATTTGAAAGATTATGAGATTGAACAATAGGTATGTTTAAACATTGTCATAATTATGTTGTTAGGTATGTCTATGATGTGTGTTCCGAGATGTCAATGACATATATCCAACCATTAGTTTTTACTAGGTAGAATATTATTTGAAATTAAGAGAAGATATCGCATTTCACCTAGTCTGCTAGTCACAACTTTCATTTAGAAATTATTAGTTAATAGTTATAGACCAAAATTGTACCTATAGTATCGTACACCACATTGATAGAACTTGAAACTTTTTGCTTGTACTCTGCTTTTATAAAGGTAAATTGTTGTCTCCGTTTCTGCTATAGACTACCTTTAAAAAATTTGGTAATCGTGCAAAACATAGATTATGAGATGACTTATATGTGCACATATAGCTACATTGGTAAATTAGTCGGCGACTGGATGCATTTTGCTTGCTAGTGTGCGGAGATGGCTCTATAGATGAAGCAAAGCACATATAACTCTAAACATAGTGGGAACAGAAACTTAATAGTCTTTCTACCAGGATAACAACTAATGGTTGTCAATTTGAGACTTCTTTTAATGATCGCCTTTTATTGATGTATTTTGCTTGCTAGCATGAAATACTCATGTCGACCCCCAATAAGTGACACAATCAAAATATTCCTTTACACCTTAGGGTTTTCATCTTGGTGTAAATGCTTCTTTACTTAATGGAGAGATACCAAATGCTATCAATTCCAAATCTAATGGAGGGCACTTAATATAATAAGGTAAAACCCCAATAAAGCTTTGTTAATTAGAAGAGTTATATCTGCAAATTACAAATTTTTAATTATTAATTATGATAGGTCTTCATGTGGTGAGCTCGTTTAGAATATGAATGAAGTTAGGAGAATTAACTGTAATTGACTCGCAGCTTTAATGATCTTATGCACTCACCAAGTTTAAAAAGGGATGGATGTTGAATTGCTAAAATCGTTGGTTATTTCAAGTGGGGAATATTGTGGTTTTGCGTGTTAGTTTTGATTTATGAACTAGTTCCTTGGATACTTTATTTAAGTGAGGATGCTTATATCCAGTTTATGTGATAACTCGTATTTATGGTTAATAATATGAATATTTTAAATTCTGTCTGTAATCTGTGATTTTGGTTCTGTAATGTGATTATTAGTTATTGCAGCATGTCATACTTGTGAAATGATTTAGATTGTGGTCATAACAGTTTGAACATGGACCACGAACAAGAACTGTGTCTCATCATCATGATTTATTTTTACTTTCGTTATTTTCGACCAAGGAATCTTAAGAGAAAAAGGGGGAACATATCCACAAATTCCGGAAATGATTTCACTTTGGAGCTACTAAGAGGAAATAATAAACAGTGTATCGAATTCCTACGCATGTCACATGAAGCATATGTTCGACTAATTGCACACTTTAGAGCAACAGGGCTGTTAAAGGACAGTAAGGATGCCTCTGTTGAAGAGAAACTTGCTATTTTCTTGTTTGTTATTGGCGCCAATCAACGTTTTGCAGCTGTTAAACAAAGGTTCCAACGTTCGACTGAAACAATTAATAAGATTTTTAGTGAAGTTTTGTCTGCAATGCTTAAGTTTGCTAGAGAAGTTATTACACCAACTTCACATAATCCTAGTCTAGACCTTACTGGAACCAATATGAGGCTGCGACAAATTTTTAAGGTAAATAATACTATAAAAAAATACAATAAAATCTGATATTATTGTTATAGTGTCTAATAACTCATAAGTTCAACGTAGGGAGCTGTTGGTGCAGTTGACGGAATGTTGATACATGCTGTTAATGTACCTGCTGAGAAGCAATCATTGTATAAAAGAAGTAATAATGGTAAATGTTGCCAGTATGTTATGGCAGTTTGCGACTTCAACATGATCTTTACATATATGGTTGCTGGATGGGAAGGGGTAGCAGAGGATACACAAGTATTAGACAGGGCTTTATTTGATGGTTCTAAATTTCCACTTCCACTAGCAGGTATATTTCCCACTTGACAATTCATTTTCAACATAAAAATGTATTATTATTATCAACTATCTTAGGTAGTATTCTTTTTACAGATAATTACTATCTTTGTGATACCGGATATAAACAGACTCGAGGATTCATGACCCCATATCGCAATGTGAGGTATTCACTTAAAAAATTTTGTGATAAACCTGCAATGAACAAGAATGAAGAGTTCAATCATGCTCATGCAAAACTTAGAAATGTCATTGAACGTGCTTTTGGCGTCTTAAAAGCACGTTTTCCAGTATTGAAGAACATGATTTCCGTTTCCCTGACTGGGCAAAGAGATATTTCCATTGCTTGTTTTGCAATTCATAATTTTATAAGGAAAGAAAACATAAAAGATCCATGGTTTGCTGAATATGATCAAGAAGAGATTATATTTGATGAAAAAAATGAATATGAAGATGACGAAGAGGAAGAAGAAGAGGAAGATGAGAGTGAAACAGAAGATGATGAAGAATGTGATGATGATCCGGTAATAGTCCAAATTATGGATGAATGGCGAGAAAAGCGACAGTTCATGGTTAATTTGCGTGAAGAAATTGCAGGGCAACTGATGCAAAGCAGGGAGAATGTTTAATTTAATAGTTGCTCAAGTAGACTGATATGTATCTGTTCTAAGTTTCTCGTATAAGGTACTTTGAATTTTGGGTTGTGTATTTTTGAATGAATGTTATCGGCTCGCAAAAAGTTATATCTACCATGTGGTAATGTATATGAATGTCAGTAGGCGTATTTTAAAACATCATATGTTTGTGTTTCAGTAATCCTAAATTATGAATAGAGTAGCGCTAAATATGCCTACAAAATCGCCTTTTGTGCCTCTACCATCGACAGCTCCTTCCATAACGGTGCATGAACCATTGACCACTCTTCCAGTGAGAGGTGTTACCTCACCGGCCGACGCTTTTAAAGGTTATTCAGGTTTCGAAAGAAAAGCAACTCACTGAATCGACCCTAATAGGTTTTCCAGTTATTTTGGTTCGGGTCAACCAATTAAGAACTATATAAAAGATATTGGGTTGACCATTGACCATAATAAAGTTTTTAACTCGTGTAGACTTATATTTTTTTTTCCTACTTGAGATTGAGTCTATGTTGATATAAATAGATAAACAAAGCCGGTTTGCATGCATAATTACTTGTTAGTTTTAGCCAGCGATAACAGTCCTGATCTTAATTTACTTCTATTGTATGCACAAATAAGCGATAATTGAACTTGCGATAACTGCTTTGTTTTGTTTCTAAGTTTAAGCTGTACTAAGATATTTATGTGACAACAGTTGAGGCTAACTTTGTGAGGAGGAGTTATTGCAAATGTAGAATGTGCACAAGTGTTGTGTCCTATGACAGAAATTTTTCTTGATGATTACCGAGGACCGGACTATCCCAACAAGAAACAGGTATTATGCTTTGGAATATGCTTACGCTTTTAACGTGTTTATTGCATATGGGATGGTAAATTGTGTTTGTTTCGCATTACACATTTGCAGGGCTTATGAAGTATGAACCCAAACTAGAGCTTTGCCAATTTCTTATTCGGTTCCATGAGCAGCGTGGCGACAAGATAATCGTTATTGCTGATAGTCTTTACGTACTCTCGCAGTATGCCATTGATGTACGTACTTCACAAACCAGAGATTATTTGTGGTGTTGAAAGGTCTATTCTTGCTTGCATCTCTTTACAAGAACCCGTTTTAATATTGCCTTCAAATGTCTCGACTAAGAATTGTTATATTTCTTGTGCAGCGATACTGTCAGGAAAAAGACATTAGAGGCCTTCAAGTCCGGCCAGGAACTTAACACTGTATCTATTATTCTTTCAAGCGTATGTTTTCCTGATAAGCTACTTCAAAACTGCTTTGGGCATGTCCACTGCAGTTTTTAGGATGCTATGTATGGTCTGATTATAGCTTGTGACATTAATATATATTCACCATTTTATTTAAAAAAAAAAACACTTAGTTCTAGAGCATATCTTTGTTTCATGGCTCTTTAAGGTTTGAATCACTAGTATTGTATGTATCTTGTTGTAGGTTAGTGAAAATTATGAACTCTTTCTTGAAGCTGATGTGATTATTCAAATTTCTTCCTATGCTAGTTCAAGACGTCAAGCCCAACGTCTTGGCCGTATCCTAAGGGCACAGGTATTTTTAGCTCAGCTTTCTTTTTTATCTTGCTCATAATGTTGACTGGTCTCTTATCACTGACTTCTTTTTTTGATTATTGAGTATTGGGTTGTCTCCTAAATAGAGCTTTTTTCTACTACTTGGTATCTAGTATCTACACACACACAGGTACTGTTATAATTGAAAGTTATCTATTAAAAATGAGTACCTCTTCAGCTTATGGTTGTCTTTAGTGAGCATTGTCTGGAGATACCTCAGTATTATGATTCTTAGAGACATTGTTGAAAATTAATTATTCAAAAATATCACTTCAATCCTTAATTGGAGAATTGGGAAAAATATGCATTTGTAAACTATTTATATCTTAACGACTTGAGTACAGCTATGCCATCAATGGAATTATCAAACCTTAAAATTAACCTGCTAGTTCTTGTATTTGACACTTTGCAAAGCCATATGCTGAATTGGTTTTCTGGAATGCAGGAAATGAAGCATTCAACTAAGACGCATCAGTTTCTGATTTTTGTGACCGTTACTATTTATCCTTCAGGTGATAACAAGCCTGCCTATACCAGACACATGGGAGGCAGAGTTAAGCTATCAACTAGAGGTGGCAAAACGGCGGGCCGGGTGGGCACGGGCACGGGCACGGGCTAGAACGGGCACGGGCTAGAATGGGCACGGGCTAAACGGGCACATGTTATACAAATCGCTTTATAGAAGACCGAAAATGACGAAATAAATTCATTAAACGTAATACTTCATTTATATTTAAAAAATTAAATATATTATATATATAAGTTTTTCTTCAAAAACGATTATAAGTTCTCTAATTGAGAGAAAATATGTAACCGTTGTGCCCATTTAACTTGTCAATGTGCTAAATGTGCCAATTTCAAAAAAAGGATGAGTTAAATGTGCCCAAATCTTTTACAAAGTAGCCAAAATTAGCTAATTTTTTTCATTTTAGGCACAAATTGCCACCTCTACTAATCTACTATCAACGCTTGGGGGATCAAGATTATCTTATTTGGAAGGTTTTGCCCATTCGCATCTTTTATACTGAAATTCTCTTTTAACTATGTGCATGAATGCTTATTGGTTGTTTTTATGACAGGTTTTAGAGTATGGTGTAGAACTTGAAGATGGCAAAGATGGATCTATGAGTCCCGTGTCAAGAGCTAGAGAGATGCTCTATCTTTAGTCCAGAACCGTATTTGTAATCCTGAGAGTGAAACATAAGATGATGAAGAGTGTGGTGATCCTGAAATAGTTCAAATTTTGGATAAAATGCGAGAAGAACGACAGTTGATGGTTAATTTAGTAGTTGCTTGAGTACATTCATACTGTTCTAGTTTTATGGTATAAGATATCTATATTGGGTTGTTTAAAAATCTGAATGAATGTTAGCGGCTCACAAAAAGTTTATGGAAGTATTAAAATAAGTACGTGAGTTAGTCGTATTTGATCACCAAGTAATGAATCATTAGTAATTTTAGTGGTCGTTTTTCCTAAATTCTTGAAATTGGTTATCGATTGATGCCATAGATGAGTCGAACTTGAAATCGGAGTAGAATCAAGATTAAATTTGTGGATTGGATTGATGTAAATGGTGGAATTTTGCTTGTGTTAACTGTTAACGTTAAAAGATATGTTTTGTTTTCAACTTTTTGGAGCTTTATTGCTTATGGGGTGTTTGGATCAGCTTATGGGCTTATTTGATTTGGAAAAGCCGATAAACTCACTTATTGAAGCTTATGACCTTATTAACTTAGCCAATAAGCTAAAGTTAATAAGCTCTAAAAAGTGAGCTTATCGGCTTTTCCAAAATCAAATAAGCCCATAAGCCGGCTAAAGAAGCTAATCCAAACGGCCTATTAAATATTAGTAGTAAATTGTTCAATGACATTTTACAATTCAAGTGTGGTTAACAACCTTATTCAACTCCCAAACCCTGTCAACACTAGTTGAACCTGATGTTAAAATCACTAGTTGAGCACATGAAAACCGAAACCCCCAAATCCATGAGATCATTCTTCTCATCCTTATCATCTTCAGGAAACAAATACCACAACTATTACCTAAGAAAAAGAAGAAAATGGCCACACCCAATTTACAAACAACGCTGGCACCAAAAACTAACCCAACAACACGCTATGCAAAACCTTAAACGCCAACTACTCAAACTCAATTCACAAAACCCTTTAACCATTTTAATAAACTCATTTAATCTATTCAACTCTGATCCATCACCAAATGCTTATCATTTTGTCATCAAAACCCTTATGAAAAACACTTCACAGTGTCATCATCACATTGACACCCTTTTAACCCATATTGAGATAAATGAAAACTTCGAAACGCCCGAGTCGATGTTTTACGATTTAATCGAGTTTTATGGCGACAAAAATGAGTTTCAAAAAGCTATTGATTTTTTTTTAAGGTTGACAAGTTTAGGTGTCTGCCTAGTGTGGGCTTGTTAAATTGTTTGGTGTCGGTTTTGTGTAAGCGAAAAGAGGGACTTGTGATAGTGCCACAGGTTTTGGTTAAGAGTAGGCTCATGAATATTCGTATTGATGATTCGAGTTTTGTTGTGTTGATTAAAGGGCTTTGTAGGTTTAGGAAAGCGAAAAGTGCGGTTGGTTTGTTGTGTCATATGTTTGAGTATGGTATTGAGATTGATCGGTCTTGTTTTTCGTTGGTGTTGTTGACGTTGTGTAGGTTTAGAGATGTGGAGTGTGGTGAGGTTATGGGGTTGGTTGAGGAAATGAGGAAGTTGGGGTTTTGTTTTGACAGGATGGATTATGTGAATGTGATTCGGTTTTTGGTGATATGTGGGAAAGGTATGGACGCGTTGGAGTCGTTGAGTGAGATGAAGCGTGACGGATTTATGCCTGATGTTGTATGTTATACTGTGGTTTTGGATGGGGTGATTAGCATAGGGGAGTATGAATGTGCGGAACGACTGTTTGATGAAATGCTTTTATGTGGTTTGGTTCCTGATATTAATACTTATAATGTGTATGTGAATGGTTTGTGTAAACAGAAGAAATTTGACAATGGGATTATGATGCTTTCGTGTATGGAGGAAATTGGGTGCAAACCGAATACGGTTACTTATAATATGATATTGAGTGCTATTTATGAGAGTGGTGAAATTGGTCTGGCAAACGATTTTTTAGCACAAGTGAGACGAAAAGGGGTTATGCTGAATAGCAGGACATATGAGATAATGATATGTAGGATGGTTGATACAGATTATATCTCGAAAGCGTTAGACCTTTTGGAAGAGATGGTGGATAAAAGGTTACTACCTCAATCTGCAACATTTGATGACGTTCTGTGCAAGTTGTGCCAGAAAGGATTAGTTTCAAAAGCGCTTAACTTGCTGACAGAAATGCTCGGAAAGAATGTTATTCCTGGGTGTAGATCGTGGAAAGCACTGCTTGTTGAATTTCAAATCAAACATGATTTTAAGGATATTGATTTCAGTGATATGGAAATAACTTCCACCTGACAATAGTCACGATAAACTTAGAGGACTTGGCTTTCCTGCTGGTCGTGTTTCTAACCCATCAGTTACCTGCAGGTTTAATTTTTATGCAAGTCACAAACTAGTCGATTATTGCACCGGGCGGCTCAACGTATCAGTTATTCTGGCAATAGAAGAAGCATAGGTCTTAAGCCTGATACAAGTTCAGTCAATGGAACAAGGTTTACTGATATTTTGTTCAGTTTACTTCCATTCATTAGCTCACTAGAGGCTAGTTATTGTATTCATTCCAGTAGCTTCTCCATTCATTGTACATAAATGTTATATGGTGAACTATATATTCTTTTTAGGGGACATTTGATTTGATATCTTCCTTGTTTCGGATTTGAAAGAGTATATCACCCAGCGGAACTTGAAGAATTTTCTCTCACATTTTCTCTTTGTAGTTGAGATTTATAATAATTAAACAACCATAATCCAAATATTATACCCAAAAAATCAACAAAATACTTTCATTAACCAACAATTCACAACCAAACTCGAATATTAAGACATAGCAAGTGCAACCCATAATTCGTTGTATCAGCCCAGTAAGATTTAGGTAACCTTGGTCCAAACATAAAACCCATTAACAACCCTAAACATGCATACGTTATCTAAAACAAGCCAAAACACACACCTCCACATCGTCTTCTTGTTCGTGAGCCACCTGCAAATCTACACACACAATTTTTTTATTTCTTTTTTTTAAACCGAATTGCTAAACACACTAACAACTCCTTTTATGATTAAAACTAGGGCACAGTCGTGAAGACCGAGCATGACCTAGGGCGACCGAGACCGACGAGTGTGCCCAGCCTAATATTTCTTAATTCCGGCGACCTGAGTGTGAAGAAATGAGCGGACCAGATGACACATCATCTCTACTCAAGCAGCTACACTTCATTCTCGAATCAGATCCTTTTATGTAACCTTTTTATCTCCCTTTTATAATAATTACTGTTATGATGTTCTTTGCTTAAACGGTTTATGTGATTTGCTTATTTTGTACAATTGCAATATGACCCACATAGAAACTATCAGTCTAATTCATTTATAATGGGTTATAGGTTAGATTTTATGGTAAATAAGTTATTTTAATTTCATTTTAAATAAGCAATGCCAAACACCCTCTAAGTAGTTTAAGCAATAGATAAGCAAATGCCAAAGTGCTTATTTATTAGGCAGATAAGCAATACCAAACACCCTCCAAGTAGTTTAAGGAATACTATTAGCAATATAACTTCATGATCCCACAGGAACCAATTGTATATAAACTATATATCTCATAAAGTAGATTCTCAATAATATACATCCCACAAGGCGTGGTGAATTCTCTTAACCTCTTATAAATACATAAACTGCTTATCGCTTAGAAATAAGCAATTCCAAGCAGAAAACTGCTTATCTGCTTAAAATTTGAGTTTTATTCAATGTTTTCTGGTTTTAGTTATCGGCCAATTGCTAAACACAGTAACAACTCCTTTTATGATTATCGCATTTTGTACTTTTGTTACGTACTACATAAGCAACACACTAACAACTTTTTTTTTTTTTTTTTTTTTTCATACTGAAATTAGTTATCAATGATTATTCGTTAATTCCAATGATTATTACAGCTTTACGGAAATTGTATATACATTTATATATGTCATATAAGATTTCATAGAGCATTTGAATGACTTGAACATGTCATATCATTTTAGTGAGTCGTCACATACCATGTTTTGTTTGTTCAGAATGCCATATTCACATTGCATCATTGCATGTAGTGTGTGTAAGAAGCGCAAGAGAAAATATACATTATTCACATTAATTAACAAGATTCATTAGTATTATCATACAAATTAGTTAGTTTTATAAGTTTGTTAAGAAAAATATAGAGGTCTATAAGCATTACCATTCAAGATAGATATAGTTTGTCTATGTTTCTGTGGAGCTCTAAAGTCTTTAATAAAAACAGAAGTTTCACGAGTTATACAATAAATTTTGCATGTGAACTCTATTTGTACTCACGTCTATTATGTATTTATGTCATGCACGTCCAAACAATAACCATAAGTCTTATTGTACATTTCTTAACTTCTTCACTTATTGTTATTTTGGATTCATGTAAAATTGAGTGCCACGACTCACATTTTATCTGCCTCCTACAGTATTATAATAAGTGGTCAGAGATTCACACTTCAAAAACTAAAGTTAACTATATATCTTTCTAATCCCTTTGCAGAGGGGAAGATTACAGTGTACATTTTAACGACATATGATTTTATGTTTTTAATATTAGTTAAACTCTACTTCAAGTGAAGAGTGACGACAATCTCTGATTAAAAAAAAATGAAGCTAGACCGTAAGGATACTACGTTG
Source organism: Artemisia tridentata subsp. tridentata (assembly GCA_021014915.2). Classification (NCBI taxonomy): domain Eukaryota; kingdom Viridiplantae; phylum Streptophyta; class Magnoliopsida; order Asterales; family Asteraceae; genus Artemisia; species Artemisia tridentata. The sequence continues at coordinate 207,587,118 of CP139501.1, forward strand.
TTTTATTTCAATGATTGGTATGATATATATTTTATCGCCGTGTTTAGTTATCCTTTAAACTTTTGCACATGACATCTGTTAACTATAAAGCTGATTATCTGCTTATTAAATAAAGCATAAGCATTTTATTAAGCAATCCAAACACCCACCTATGTGGATTTATGGTTTATATCGTATACATTTTGAAACGGGATGTATTTATATTATATTTTGGTTGCAACCAGCGATGAAGTGGGGTTCGTTCATCCATCACAGTTTGCTGTTATGAGTGACATTTCTAGCACTTCTACTGGTTCATCACAAGTTAATCATACTGATATGGCTTTTTGGAGTGAAGATCACAAGCTGGGCATCTCAACCGAGGTGATCCAGCCGTTATACGTCGCTGCTAAACATGCATTTATGTCTTCACGAGACCAGTATAAAGTGTTAGTCGGCGAAAACATCGCAAGCGATTCATCTTCTTTAAATACCATTGAGTACGAGGTAATGAAGCATAGCAGGGCAGTTTTGCTGCTGAGTGGTGACTTTGGAACTGCTTGGAATTCGAGGTTTCTCTTTAAACATTTGTTCAGCGTTCTGTTTATATTTAAATGTGTTCTGTTTAGTTTAATCATCCTTGATATATGGCTTTTGTTTATGTTCATGATACGTTGCAGGAAGCAAGTTGTTGTAAAAAAGCAGAACATGACGCTATATCTTGATGAACTCCGATTTTCAGCTTTAGTTCTTTCACATTCACCAAAAAGCGAGCGTGCTTGGAGCCATAGGTAACATTTGAGAAGGTAGCTACTCTATAAAAAGGCGGTTTTCTTGTTGAAAGTGATTATGTTTCTTTTAATTATCTTCATCTAATAAAATCTTGCTGCTTTAGAATAGTAGTGATTATGATTGTTTATTGTGAAATACTGTAGTATACAGCACCCGTCCAAGATTTAAAAAAAATATATATAAACTCAATTTTATAACTATTTCTTGATGAGAATAAATCTTATCCACATGGAAAATATGTTTAAGTGATTGGAGTGACACCTCAAAATTAAAGATCTAGTTTTTATGCTTTAAACAAAATACTATTTAGCGTAGATTTATACAGTCTTGAAACATAGGAAAAATGAAAAGTTCGTTTTGATGGTTGTTTAACGTTGTTTAGTCTTTCTGTAACCTCTTTTATATATGTGAATTCATAACAGGCGATGGGTGATCAAGATGATAGCTGACAAGTCAACAAATATCCAAGAGGTTTTGAAAAGCGAATCTGAATTAGCCGAAAGAATAGCAGAGGTTAGATTACATTTTGGAGATTTCAATAGTTTATATGTTGAATTTCGTCCTTTTTTTATTAGAGCCTTTTTAGAAAGTCTTTGTAGTCACTAGTAAATCAAGTTGTTTTAAACTTGCTTACCATGAACTACTAGATGGGTCCAGTCATTACTGTGTCTATCTAAGGATTCTAAGCATACACAACACATTCATGTATGAATAGATGGATCAGTTGTTTTCAAGAAAAAAACCATCATAGCTGTTTGTATCTATCAGTTGCTCCACTTATCCTGATCCCGTTGCATATAAATCTACAGAAGTCTAAGATGAACTACCGTGCTTGGAATCATCGTTGTTGGTTAGTTTCTTACATACCTGAAACTCAGGTGCAAACTTATGACTTTGTGCTCTATAAGTTCTTGTTTTTGTTTTCATATGTAGGACTGGATATCTTACATTGTAATATGACTTTTTTTTTTCCTCCTTAGGTAATTGATGAGTTAGTTAATCATCGAGATTGGGCTGGATTGCACGTTGCTGATAATTCTTGCTTTCACTATCGAACAGTAAGCTTATATTTGAACTAACTCAACTCAACTACGCTATTGGTCTATTTATTTGCTATTTTTTTTTACATTGAGATACTGAAATCTAACTGATTGAACAGCGATTAATGTCCAGGAAATTAGACGATGCTTGGTATAAACAAGATTTAAAAGCAAGCCCCAGAAATAGTGCAGATGTTTATCAACTTTGGAAGGTTTATATTTGAACTAATAGCTTTTTTTTTTTTTTTTTTTTTTTTTTTTTTTTTTTTGTGAAAGGTGAAATATTATTAATCACAAAAAGTACAAAAGACTCCTTTTAACACTCATGGACATAAATAAGCTTGACAAACAACAAGCATTCTATAACCTAAATCTAAACCATAGTCACAGGAAACGCTGACTCGGCCGCGTTTCGCGTTTCGGATCGTTCGTACCCAAACGCGGTACGATCGCGACTCGGATCGCGATCTGGATCGCTATATCCGGCGTTCCCAAACAACATCAATCGGCGTTCCCAAACAACATCAATCGACGTTCCCAAACAACATCAATCGACGTACCAAAATGGATCGGTACAGCGTACCAAATTGAAGTGGTACGGCGTACCAAAGTGAATCGGTACAGAATTAGCCACTTATGGTGTTATGATTTTTGTGGTGATGTGTTTTCCAGGTAGAAACTCTGTAAAAGAAGATAAAAAGGGTGAAGAAAGAGAAGAAAGAAAGAAAAAGCGGCTGAAGATTTTCTATTACCCTAGAAGATTACCATTTATTCTTCTTTTTTTTGGGCCAGGGCCCAATTAATAACTTGATGGGCCAACTATCTTTATAACCCTGATAGGCTGATAGCTCCTCATATTACATACCTATAGTAAAACACAAATGGTCTGTGTGAATTTTATAAACGACTGACCAAATAAAGTATTAATTTCCTTTGTGTTTATAAATATCTATATAAAATATATAAATACCTATTATTAAAACCAATATATATATATATATATATATATATATATATATATATTTATATATATATATATACCTAATAAAAGTATAACATGGTACATTGTACCAAATTGGGTACATCGTACCAAATTATATGGTACATCGAACCAAAGCGAACCGGAGCGTACCGAAATGAGCCTACCCCCCTTCGTACCAAATTTTAGGGACCTAGCGAACCGCGTTCCCGTTTCTCGATCCCGTACCGGAGCGTACCGCGTTTCATGTGACTATGATCTAAACATCAATACTGTACACTCATGCTCAAAACTAATACACACACCATACCTAGGATGCTCGGACTCGGGTACGGGTGTCGGACTCGGGTACGTGTCCAAGGGTCGGACCTTTCAAGATATGATTTCAAGGATTCGTGGACTCGTTTTGAAAGAATCCAAATTTTGAATATGGACTCGGGGACACGGGGTATTATGCAATACAGGCTGTTTGTAGAATAAAGTCATAATATAAGGACCACTTATGGACATTTCATTCTTGCTTATAAAGTTCAAGCCTTTTGTCACAAAGTCTAAGAGTTGAAGGGTGTTTGATGTATTATTATTGCTGTTATAATGAGTCCCTCTCCTAGGGTTAGACTCATTCATTCTCATCACAGCCTCTATCACTTTCACAGCCTCCATGTCTCTATTTCCAGTATCTTAATTATCTTTCATGTAATAGTTTTCAACATTAACAAATAAGGTCTTTGATTAAGGGTCACAGGTAAGGTGTTCTTTTGGTTCTTGTTTCGTTTATCGTCTATACGAGTGAAAGGAGGTATAAAACCTTTTGGCTTTGTGCTTTCTTTAAGATTCGAATATTAAAAAAGAAGTTAATCTTCTTAAATCGATCTATGACGACTCTTGTTCTAACACAAACGATCTTTAAAGATCCATACCCCAATAGAACAAATCTGAGATCTTGCACTTTTACTTTTCGTTTTTGTTATGTTCTAACCGAATGTAAGAAAGGTTGAAACTTTGGTTTTGATCTATCTTTTGATGTTTTTCGGATATCTAACAGAAGTATAAACTTCGATAAAGATCTATGATGCGATAATCTTTTCGTGTTATGATCTTATGAGGTCTATGGGCTTATTATACCACACGATAAAGAAACAAGATGAGATCTGTTATTGTTTGCGGATGTTGAATGAAGTTGAGCTTCAAATAGAAACCGATCGATGAAGAGTTTTATTCTTTCGTCTTCTTCCTTCAAGCCGCGTCCACTTTCTCCTCCCCACGTCCCGTCCGGATTCCGCACCGGTACCCGCGTCCCACCGGGTCGACACCGGTACGCCGGAGATGTTAGCCGAGTCCGAGCTTCCCATGCTCAAAACTAATACACGCACCATACTAAATTTTACATCTTCATTTCTGTTTTGCTTTTGGCTCTTTTGATCTGCACATTCCATTTCTCTTCAACAGCCTTGACTGAAGCAATATCTTTTACTACAAAATTCATTATTCTCAATTACCAAAGTTTCCACTGTTCTCTCACAGTTTTGAAATATCCTTGTATTTCTCTTGCCACACAAAGTATATAGCTGCTCCCAGCACCAATCTCCTAATTATACTCCATATGTTTTTGTTGGCTTTCAATGATGAGAACTCCTCAATAATATTTCCCCAATTGAATGAAAACTGTTTGTCAATTAGTTTCTGCAACTCATTCCACACTCTGTTAGTATAAGGGCATATGAAAAACAAATGCTCATGGGAGTCGAGGCATTGTTTGCAGAAAACACACTTCATATCTCCACTTGGCTTCCATACTGCAATTCTATCTTGTGTCATAAGCCTTCCTTGAATTGCCATCCAAAGGACAAAAGAGTGTTTAGGTATACTCTGTGGAAACCAGACCAAAGCATTCCATAACACTTTATTACCATTGCAGCATAAATCCTTCCACACCACTTTTGTTGCAAACTTTGTTCTGTGCCCAGTGTTGGTTATCCATTCAGCTTTATCCATAGTATCATTGAACAGGGTAGGGACTTGTACATTACTAAGGTTAGGAAACTTGACCACCCACTCCTCAGGCCAACACCAGGTACCATTATTGATCAACTTGTCAACTGTGCAGTCACTCTTAAACCTTGCATTATAAATCTCCCTGGCAGATATGAACTCACTCAAAGGACCTTCACTACACCATCTATCATGCCATGCTGAGACTGACTTGCCATTACCAATCTTGTAACCAACATGCATCCTAATTTTCTCCCTGAGCTTTAGGATATTATTCCATCCAATACTGCTATTATTATCTTGTGACACTTCCCATATACTTCCCCCTTTCAGTTTCTCCACAGTTTCTCCACATTTATCCATTTAACCCATAATGTATCCTTTTTTGCAGCAATGTTCCATAGGTGTTTACTAATCAAAACTTCATTCCATATTTGTAAGTTCTTGATTCCTAAACCACCCTGATCCTTAGGTTTGCATATATTTTCCATGAAATTTTAGCTTTGCCCTTGGTTAATTCCCCTTGACACCACAAAAAGCCCTTAATATCCTGCTATTATTATCTTGTGACACTTCCCATATACTTCCCCCTTTCAGTTTCTCCACAGTTTCTCCACATTTATCCATTTAACCCACAATGTATCCTTTTTTGCAGCAATGTTCCATGGGTGTTTACTAATCAAAACTTCATTCCATATTTGTAAGTTCTAGATTCCTAAACCACCCTGATCCTTAGGTTTGCATATATTTTCCATGAAATTTTAGCTTTGCCCTTGGTTAATTCCCCTTGACACCACAAAAAGCCCTTTAACAATTTATTAATCTCCTTTACCACAGTTTTGGGTAGTATGAAAACGCATGCCCAATATACTTGCATTGATGATAGGATTGAGGCTATTAACTGTAATCTACCTGCATAGGTCAGACTTCTATTCCTCCAATCCTGTACTCTGCATCTAACCTTCTCAATCAATGGCTTGCAGTCATTAATACCCAGCTTTTTTGTTATCAAAGGCACCCCTAAATATCTGACAGGCAATTTCCCAATTGTGAAAGGAAGAATTTGCACTATTCTTTCCTGTTCAGGTATTGACAGCCCTCCAAAGAAAATAGTACTCTTTTGCATATTAACCACAAGACCAGAAAACTTACTAAATTCTTCTAAAGTATCTTTAATGACCTTGACAGAATGATCATCACCATGACTAAACACTATTAAATCATCTGCAAACCCCAAGTGTGTAATTCTGAGCTTTTTGCAACCCTGATGGTACTTAAATTTTTTAGCATTGTCAATATTTTTCCTCAAGAGCAAATTGAAAACTTCCATAGCCATAGTGAAAAGCCATAGTGAAAAGGTAAGGTGAAATTGGGTTTCCCTGCGTTAATCCTCTTCCTCCATTAAAATATCCTATCCTTTCACCATTCACATTCAAAGTAAATTTAGTAGTAGTGAGAGGTCATGATCCATCCTACCATCCTACTATGAAACCCAAACTGTTCCAATACACTTTTTAAGTAACTGCCAATCCAATGTGTCATAAGCTTTTTGCAAGTCTATCTTGAGTGCACACTTTTTAATTTTTTGCTTCCTATTATATCCTCTTAGAAGTTCTTGTGCTATTAAAATATTATATGTTATCTGTCTTCCAGCAATAAAAGCACTTTGGTTCTCATTGACTAGGTACCCTAGAACTCCTTTGATTCTGTTAGTTATAACCTTACTTATGCATTTGTATAGGACATTGCAAGGTCTAAAGTCAGAGACCTTATTAGGGGTTGGGATCTTAGGTACAAGAGATATTAATGTAGCATTGAGCTCACCTAATAGTTTCCCTGAGGTGAAAATTTCTTGTACTGCTAAACACACCTCTTTCCCAACAATACTCCAAGAAGACTTGAAGAATTTTGATGTATACCCATCTGGTCCTGGTGCCTTTGAATCCTCAATATCAAACATAGCAGCCTTTATTTCTTCCTCACTAACAGGTTTCACCAAACTTTCAGCCTCTTTAGTTGACAGCTTGTTTGTGAAGTTCACATGATTACTTTGGAACTCAGCAACATTGTCTTTGGTACCCAAGAATCTTTTGAAGTGATCTAAAAATTGCTCTGCAACTTGTTCTTTTTCATATCTCACCCCATTTTCACCACATATTTCCGTTATTCTGCTCTTATGCTGCCTGCCTTTAATGATTTTGTGAAGGAATTTAGTGTTTCTATCACCTTCTTTTAATCACTCAATTTTAGCTTTATGCAGAAGTAAATTTTCCTCATCTCTCACAGCTTCACAATACTCTTGCAACAGAAGGCAACTTTTCTTTTTCACATCCTCACAGAAGGGGTTCTTATCTACTTCCTCTTGGGCTGCTTCAATACTCTCTCAGTGTATTGACTCTCTCATGAACATTTCCATTTTTCCAACTCAAATGATTCAATTTGTGTTTGAGTAATTTCGCTTCTGAGTTACCTTGTACATATGAAATCCAGCTATGCTCTTATCCCATTCTGTCTTGACCACTGGTATAAAGTCTTCCTTTTCAGTAATAAAATTGGACATTCTGAAAGCTTTCTTATTTTTCACCCTACCACTTGGTATTATTAAAATAGCTGGTGAGTGGTCTGAGATGATGTATGGAAGGAAAACACTATGTGCAGTTCTGAAAGTGTAAGAAATATTCATTAACCATAATCCTGTCCAATTTCTTTAATGTTTTACAATTGGGATTCCTCAGGCTTTTAGTCCAAGTAAATTGGAATCTAGAGCTTAATAAATCTTCAATCTCCACTTCCTCAACACAATTTTCAAAATCCATCATGTCACTTGAATGCACTGAACTTCCATTAGAATGCTCACTAACTTCTAAAGTAACATTGAAATCACCAAGGATAAACACAAGCAGTCTCATTTGTAACCTGCTTATAAGATCTCAATTCTTTCCATAGCTTCCTTCTTTCTATCCCAGAATTACTTGCATAAACAATAGCGCAGAAGAATCTTGTTTTTTGACATATAGTTTCCACCAACAGTAGCATACTCTGATTTGTTCTAGTTATTACCCATGCTACAAGGACATTTTGATCCCACCCAACCATGATTCTGCACCCTTTGTTATTATCTTCTGCATTAGTCACATACTCCCAATTGCCAAATACTTTGTCACCAGTTTTTTGAACTTTACTATACTTTATATGTGTTTCTAGTACAGCACACATTTGTAGCTTTTCCTCAGCAATGATCTTTTTCACCTCCTTTTGTTTATCAGAAGTACTAAGACCTTCGATGTTCCATTATGCTATTTTAATATCCATTTATACTCTTTATACTCTTTCTGTTTTTGGCTCCCTTTATCTCTCAATTCTTTTTGGCTCACTTTAAAACACTCTGTCTGTTTTTGAAACACAAATACTCTCTCTGTTTTTTGACTCACACTTATCTCTCAATTCTTTTGGCTCACAAAACACTCTGTCTATTTTTGTTACACACAAAACTCTTTCTATTTTTGACTCACTAATCTCTCAATTCTTTTAGGCTCACAAAACACTGTCTGTTTTTGCACACAATCTTCTCTTTCTGTTTTTGGCTCACCAATTCTCTCAATTCTTTTAGGCTTACAAATATACTCTGTCTATTTTTACACACAAAAACTCTTTCTGATTTTTATCTCCCCACTTCTCTCAATTCCTTTAGCTCTCTATTCACTCTGTATGTTTTTTCACACAAAGAAAAACAAAACTGTAATACTATACTATTTTTATACAATACTACTAAGGAACAAATTCAATTTTTCAGTTGAGGTTATAACTGCAAACACCCTCAACCTCATTCTTCATAATACTATCTCCAGTTGAGGATAAGTCTTGCACAACATCCTCTTCATTTTCTAACTCTTTAGCTGCATCAATTCCTTTTTTTCCTTGTAATACCTTTTCATGTCTTCATTCCAGTTTTCCCATTCATTCACTGTTGGGTCACCATTTGTTTCTAGCACACTATTAACTTGTTTTCTTTCCTCATTGTTTGGCCTTAATTCCTCTTCATCAACCTGAGTCTAGTAGGGAAAATCTATTTTGGCCTATTATTCCTACATTAGTTTTGCAACCTCATCAGGGTTTTCCTTAGCAGTGTTACTACTGTTTCCATTATCCTTATCCACCTTATTGTTGATATCCATGCTAGGTTGAGTGGCTACTTTCACCCTCTTTTTAGGCATATAATTCTGCTTGTTATTGTTTTGCCTAAGCCCAACCATTCTATTAGAATTAGCAACCCCCCTGGTGTAACCACTCATACCATTCTTTTCATTTCTCTTATTGTTATTATTGTAAATCTCATTCTTTCCATTCCTATATGTCACTTTTTGAAACCCTATCATTTACTTCATTTTGCACATTACTTAGCTTCTCACTTTCAGCTTCTTTAGGTCTCATTCTACAATTTACATCATGATGACCAAACACACAGCAATGGCTACACCTAGTGGGTTTCCAAGCATACTCAACCTGCACATATTTGGTCATACTAGTACTTGCATCTTTTTTCCTATAAGCTATTTCAATAACATCTTTGAATTGCTTTTCAGCATTCAATAACTCTATTCGCACCCTAGCAAAACCAAGCCTTCCCACCCCTGTCATACACACTTTAGTAGTCATTTCATCCATAATGACTGGACTGAGATATTATTATTTGCACTTTACAGGAAGAACTTAAATGGACTGTACTGAGATATTATTATTTGCACTTTACAGGAAGAGCTTAAATGGAGTGAGATATTAATTAAACATTACATAGGAAGAGAGGTATTTAGATCTTTTTTACCATCGTTTTATTATTTCTCAAGAGGATTTTCAATATGGCGAAACCTTTTCAGTGTGGTATCTATTTTTGTGTTTCAGGCTCTATGGCTTTATCGTCGCTTCCTGTCCATGTGTTGGATAAAGCATTTTGCATCTCATACGGGTGAGACCCATATGGATTCATTTCTGGATAATGAATTACATCTCTTCCGTTCATGTACAACTATTCCGGACAATGTTTTCGAGGACTATCAGTCGCAAGCGATGTTTGCTGCTACTTATATAACGTGGCTGATCAAAGTAAGATTGTCTTTCTTTTAACTTTAATCAGATCATGCCATGAATATGTTGTCTGTTCCTTCCTCATTCTTTTTACATGTCTATAGCAAATGGACAAACCTCAAAGTATGGAGACTCGAGAAAAGGTAGGAGAAGAAGTTGAAGAAGTGTTGAATAAGGTATGTCCCGAGAAGGCTTTCCTATGGGATCTTGCTAGGATCAAAAGTGAAAGGCTGGTATAAGTCACCAAAGTTTAATGTTGTGTTGGTGAATGTTATGTTTCACATTTGCCTCATTGTGAGGTTGATGCAGACTTGATGTAACTTTAATACAAATTCAACATTTATCGACATAACATCATGAAAACTTGAATATTGAATCAAAACACATTTTTATCAAATTTTTAAATTATTTGAACTCTCGTGTTATGCACACCATTCAGTAATGCTAAAACACTTAGGTCAATCTTATATTAGAGAGCTGAGATCAATATAGATCCCACATTCTTCATAGATCCAATTAACCAATCTTACCCATTAATTTTTTTTTTCAAAATTAATAAAAAACAATTTTCATCTTTTTTTTAAATAAAAAAAAAAATATTTTGCAAAAAGTAAATCGATAAGCGACGAAAAATACACAATCACAACAAGAATTTTTTTATCTTTCAGTAGACGGGCATTTAGATATACTTTTGACGAACTTTTTTTTTTTCGAGTTTTGTTTTAGTGTTAAAATTTGCGTCTTGAAAATTCACATGTGATTTGTATGTTAGGAATCACGTGTGATTTGAAAATAGCAAATCACATGTGATTTCTCCAGATGTAAATTTCAACGCTTACAAAAAAATATCGAAAGAAAAGTTCATCAAAATTATATAGAAGTGCCCCTCTATAGATAGATTTAATTCTCGTCGTGATGTTATGATTCTTTTCGCGTAACGATTAACGGTTTGCGAGATATTTAATTTTTTTTTAAAAAGTGAAAGTTTACTTTCTTTTTTTTTTAATCAAAATATGGATGACTAAAATTGATTTATTTGATCTTTAAAGAATATTTAATCTACATTGAACTTTTTTTTAGATGAATATCAAAAACAATTTGAAGCTAAAAATATTCATGATTGGAGGCCTACACTTGTGGTAGTGGACCAAGGGTGTTCAAATTATCCGACAAACCGGCCCCACCCGATTAATCCGAAACCGTAAAAAATCAATAACCGAGAGAAGGATTGATGTGAGAATAATGAGTGGAGTTTACCATTACACTTGGCTTGAATCTATATAAAAATTAAATGATTGAAAAAATAGAGTGAAGATTGTTTTCTCGAATGACTAAAGGAATGTTTTATGCACTATCAAGATGTAGCACTTGTAAAAACTTAACAATTAGTTTTAAACTTAGATGTGTGCAGTTAAATCGGGGTATTTCGCAACCCTTTATAACTCATGTTTCTAGTGAACCAAAATGTACGCATAGTGAGTTTTGAAACTAATCCATCTTGCGAACACATCAATGTTTTACCATTATAACTATAAGTATAAAACTCAAAGACTGATCACCATAGAGTCTTTCTAGAGGCTTTAGGGGACCATGTTTAGGCCAGCCCAAACCCGAAAAGAAATAACGTCAAATATACCCGGATCCAACATAGCCTCTCTCACCCTTCTCTCTCATCCCCTCTCTCATCATCATTGCTCCGGCACCGATTAAAAAAAAGGATGGAGAAACCGACTCTGATCCGACCCGCTCCCAAACCGGTTGATCTATAATGTTTTATGTGAGTATATCTACAGTATCATCTACAGTAAATCAATATTAAATTGGGGGCACTGTGTTTTGTGAGAGGAATGAAAAACGTGGTTGTGTGATTGCCATTTGTTACATTCTACAGTGGTTTTGTGTTCTTTTTGTGGTTTAGATACATGGAAGTGCTTCTGGATTCTTTATAACCACACACACATACTAAAATAACACGGAAAAAAAAAAAAAAAAAAAAAAAAAAAAAAAAAAACGGATTAAACAAAAACAGGCAGCCGATTAAACTAAATCAGGTAATGGTTTTTAATTTTCTGTTATAGTTTAGTTTTGGCTAATTCATGAGTTAATTTAGATATTTCTTTTATTTTTAATTTTTGTTCAAATTAGGGTTTCGTTAATTTGGGGTTTTTTTTTATTTGTTTTGCAGGTTGGCTTGCTGGTGATGTTTGCAGCTACGCCTATTGAGGTGTTTGTTTCCGGCTTTTATTATCAGTCTTTTTTGTTTTTATTATGGGTTTATGCTTTTTATTATTGTAGATTGTTATTGATGATTTAATTTTTTTTATGGCAGTATGAAGGATGAGATGGTGAAGATTTATGAGGTATGAATTTTGCCTAATTTCATTTAAATTATGTAATTTTTTTTTTTTTTTTTTTTTTTTTTTTTTTTTTTTTTTTTTTTTTTTTTTTTTTTATGGCAGTATGTGATTATCATGATTATGCGTTCTATGATTTTATTTGATTACAAATTTAACAATCATTATGACTTATATACATATATAACAATTTAAATTTTAAATTATGGTTTAGACATAATTTGGGGGTTTTCCTCAATTCGGGACTATTCAGCTGCTTTGTGGTGTATTCGATTATATATAATCGTTTTGTGATGAGAGTGTGTCGCTGGTGGCCGGGTTGTTTGATGGTAATGGTTTTGGTGTTAGGATGGTATAGTTCGTGTTGTTGGGAAAAAAAAGATGGAGACGAAAAAAGATGAAAATTTCAAAAAGAACATCACATATCACAGGTTTTATGTTGGTTTCGTTATTATTATTTTTATTTTAGTTTAGGTTTCTTTGATTTTGGGCTGCTTATGAGATATTGTTGGGTATTTGGTTGCCGCTACTTTTGTTGAGTACTTTTTGGGCTTAATAAGTTTGAAATAAAGAAGATATATGCTTTCCTGTTTCAGTTGATGATTTTGATGGTTATGTGTAATTGCGTTAAAGGATGTATTTTTTGGGTGATTGATATTGGCTTTCTTATGTTAATATTGTCTATGATGATTTTGGATGGTTTCGTTTCTAAGTTGCGTGTTTGAATTCGTGTTGTAGGCATTGCTTCGCATAATGGGAGGGCAACTCATTCTCAATCTGTGTTTGCAACCATGGTGGATGTGCTGCTAGGCAAACTTACAGTTGAGGTAATCCGCATCTTGGCGAGGCAAATTATTGGATTTGCAGCCATGCCGGGTAGACCCTGCTATTTAGTTTCGTTGCGTATAAAGTTGACTTTACTCTTTACCCTAAGGCAATGACGATAAATATTTGCACCTTCAATGTTTCAGTTACATAATCTGCTTATACCGGTATCTTGGCACGGCAATATGACTTGAATTAGGATTGCAGCCATGGCCGTATTTTATGTCGGATTTTACAGTGTATATTTGAGCCTTTTACAGATTTGAAAAAACATTTCCTAGAACGTTGAACTTAGTATTTCAAGCGAGTGAGAGAGGCTATGTTGGATCCGGGTATATTTGACGTTATTTCTTTCCGGGTTTGGGCTAGCCTAAACAAAATGGACCCTAAAGTCTATGGTGAACAGTCTTCCCTTTTTATACTTTAGTTATAAAAAGGCAGCCGATTAAACTAAATCAGGTCATGGTTTTTAATTTTCTGTTATGGGATTACTTATATGTTTTGCATATGCATTCTTTACTGCAACCCGTATCTTGGCGGGGCAGGCGTACCATGATTGTGGTTACAACCATGGCAAGTGTTTGGTAATGGGAAGTGATTTTATATGCTGTTGTTAATAAAAATATCGTCTAAAAAACGTTATTTATATTTTATGATCTTTGCTATATTTTGTTAATGACAATTATAAACTTTATCATTAGCAAAGCATAAATATAAGTTAAGTCTTTTACATATATAGTTACAAGCTATTAAAACTCATAACATGCTACATACATGATCTCTAGTTCATACATGATACATACATGTTACATACATTTACATTTACATATTACATTTTATTTCTTAATATGGAATATGTACAATGACATCATTGCATACATCATATGGACATCTTTAGGATATCTTGAAGATCTTAAGAATATCATGGTTAGATCTTCACACAAAGAATTGGATATGGTAATATCTTGGATAGATTTGGGAAAGATCTTGAAGATTTGCTATCAGGGACTAGCGGATCCAAATGGCAGGGATCCGTCCCATCTGTGGGTTATTATCTCAGTTTGCCTATAAATAGCAAGCCACTCATTCATGTTTACTCATCACTTTTAGCATAAACAACATTCATTCATTCTTTCATTCATTACTAACCCATTCATATTACATATTTCATTCTTAGTGATCTTTCTTTCGTAGCAAAGAGATCAAAGCATCACAAGCTTCAACTAAGCGTTGCAAAACTTGTTAGAATAGTCATAGTGTGAATTAGTTGTTTTTCACACATCATTGTTGTACCAATAATTCATATATCTCAGTAGAATCCGGTTAGTATTTTAGTCCTTAAAATACAAAGAGTGTCGGGAGTGGTTGTGCCCTTGTAAAAAAACTCGGTATCTAGCTTTGTACCAAAAAAAGTGTAAGCGACGCGTATAAAGGTTTTCTCCGCCGAGAAGGGAGCTTGTTTCTTAGTGAAGAAAAACTCTCGAGTTAGAGGCTCGAGGAGTGGAGTAGGGCAAGGAAGAGAGTCCTTGTAGACCGAACCACTATAAACATCCGTGTTGTGGTTTGATTGTTTCTTTCTCTACTTACTTGTTATATATTGTTTATTGTGTGCATAACTTGAAATCACGTTAAGTATTCAAAGCAAAAGAATTTTAAAACGGTAAAACTATTCAACCCCCCTTCTAGTTTTTCACAATTGGCATCAGGAGCTACGATACTCAAGATCTTTAAAATATATTGTATTTTAAAACTTGGAACGATCCATGGATTTTGAAAATTTCAAAGAAGGACAATCTATGTAAAGACCACCACTATTTGAACCAAATAGTTTTATATATTGGAAAAACCGCTTTGAAACTTATGTGAAGTCAAAAGATATAGATCTATTGTACATTATTGTAGAAGGTGACCATAAACCCATAATAAAAGATATATCAAGTGGTCGGGATGAGGATATTTCTCTTACTCGTTACAGTGATGAGCAAAAGAAGTTAATTGCAAAAATAATGAAGCTAAAATGATGCTTTATAATGCTTTACCTAGGAAAGAATATGAAAGAGTCTTTATGTGTAAAACCGCTAAAGATATTTGGCAATCCTTAATTATCACTCATCAAGGGAACTCACAATTCAAGGATAACAAAATTGATCTTCTTGTTCAACAATATGAACAATTTGTTATCCCTGAAGATGAGACCATTGATAGTGCATTTGCTAAGTTTAATACTATCATTACTTCTCTTAAAGCACTTGACGAATCTTTTTGTAGTAAGAACTTTGTCAGGAAATTTCTTAGAGCACTTCATCCGAAGTGGAAAGCAAAGGTGACGGCCATTGAAGAATCCAATGATCTTTCAAGCATGTCACTTGACGAGCTAATAGGAAATCTCAAAGTTCATGAGATGGTGATGGAAAAAGATTCAGAGATATTTAAGGCAAAAAGGAAAAGATCAAGTCCATTGCCTTAAAAGCTAGGGTAGATTCAAGTGATGATGAAGAGTCTAGTTCGGGTAGCGAAGATGAATAATATGCCATGGCCGTAAGAGATTTCAAAAAGTTCTTTAGGAGACGAGGAAAGTTCGTAAGACAACCTCGAGAAGAAAAGAAATCCTTCCGAAAAGACCGTGATGACAAGAAAGGAAAAGGAGAAAGAAAGTGTTTTAGGTGCGGAGATACAAGTCATCTAATAGGTGAATGTCCTAAGCCACCCAAGAACAAAACTCAAAGAGCTTTTGTTAGTGGAGCTTGGAGTGACAATGAAGATGATGAAGAAGAGCCTAAGAACGACGAAGTTGCTCTCATGGCTCATGAAT
The DNA here is from genome assembly GCA_021014915.2 of Artemisia tridentata subsp. tridentata. NCBI lineage: Eukaryota > Viridiplantae > Streptophyta > Magnoliopsida > Asterales > Asteraceae > Artemisia > Artemisia tridentata. The sequence continues at coordinate 207,602,973 of CP139501.1, forward strand.
CAGACGAGGTACATTCTGACTCATCATATTCGTCTATTGATGATGGCACCTTATAAAAAGAATACAACAATCTCTATGAACTTAGCCTAAAAATCATAAACAAAAATAAGTTTTTGAAAACCAAAAAGGAATTTCTAGAAAACGAAGTTTATGAATTAAAGGAAGAAGTTAAACGATTAGAAAAAGGTAAAGCTATTGACGAAACATGTGTTTCATGTCAAGAACTTAAACTAGAATTAGAGAAACTTAAGAACACACAGAATACACTTATCAAACAAAACTCTAAGTTTAAAAGGTTTGATAAAAATATTAGTTTAGCAGATGAGATAATGAAAATTCAAAATTACCTCATGATAAAACTAGATTAGGCTTTATGAAACTAGGAGACGTAAGTAGTTTTAAGAAACTAGCCGTAAAGGTACAAGAAACTGTTCCAACAGTTTCAGAAACCCACGGATCCGACGGAACCAAATCCTTGGTTCCGCCAGTAGTGGAAAAAGGATCCGCGGGTACTATTGCTGAACAGAAAGCTTGCACTTCGGCTCGTACTGAGTTTGTTAAAGTCACAAGGAAACCTAATTCTAGTTCAACTACAAACAAACAAAAACCAGCAGTTACTATAGGAATATGACAAGTTAAAAATGAGTTTAGAACTAAAACTCCTCAACAAAGACTTAGGACAACTATTCCCAAACGCCCCTTTCCAAAAAGTAACTACAACACACAGCCTCATTATCAAAATAGTTGGAACCCAAACATTCCTAGGAACTATCAAACTCCCAACTACATGTCATGGAACCCATATCCACAATTTCCTTACATGAATCAAGTAAATGGAATGTTTAACCCAAATGGACCCATGAGATATTGGGGACCAAATGCTTGAGTTTTTCTTAAACTTAGGTATGCATGAAAGTCGGGTTGGAACCAGACGAGTGGATTAAAGATAGCGGGTGTTCAAGGCACATGACGGGAAACAAGAGCCTTTTCTCAACCTACCAAGCATACGACGGAGGTAATGTTACGTTTGGTAGCAAGCTTAAAAGTAAAATCGTCAGAAAAGGTACAATCTCTCATGACTCTCTCTCTATTGATGATGTTGCTCATGTAGATAACTTAGGTTTTAACTTACTTAGTATTAGTCAACTATGCCGTAAAAAGTATGACGTCCTTTTCAGTGAAAATGGAAGTAAAATACTTAAAGACGGTATAACCGTAGGAAAAGGTGTTTTGAAAAATAACGTATACGTAAGGTGTTTTGAAAAATAACGTATACGTTATGAAATTAGATAAAACATCTAAAGACAAACTTTGTCTTACCTCTCTAGATGACAACTCAACTCTTTGGCATAGACGCTTAGGTCACGCCAATATAAGAATAATCCAATCTCTATCATCTAAGGAACTAGTTAGAAACCTACCCAAGTTGAAATACGACCAACACTTTTGTGATGCTTGCAAAATTGGGAAACAAGTTCATAATAGCCATAAGGCTAAAAACATGGTATCCACATCTAGGTGTTTAGAACTATTGCATATGGATTTGTTTGGTCCATCCGCTATACAAAGTTATGGAGGAAACTTCTACACTTTGGTCATAGTAGATGATTATTCAAGGTATACTTGGACTCAATTTTTGAAAACTAAAAATGAAGCATTTGATAAATTTGAAATTCTAAGTAAGAAAATTCAAAATCAAATAGGAAATAGCATTGTGTCAATTAGAACCGACCATGGTCGTGAATTTGATAATGAAACTCAATTTAGAGCTTTTTGTGATGCTAATGGCATAACACATAATTTCTCGGCTCCTCGAACTCCTCAATCAAACGGTGTAGTAGAACGCAAAAACCAAACACTTCAAGAAATGAGTAGAACAATGCTAAATGAACAAAACATACCACAAAAGTTTTGGTGTAACGTCGTTGACACATCCACATATATCTTAAATAGAGTTCTAATAAGACCATTTTTGAATAAAACACCATATGAACTTTATAGAGGCAAAAAGCCTACTTTAGGATATTTTAGAGTTTTTGGAAGCAAGTGCTTCATTCTAAACACTAAGGATTATCTCACCAAATTTGACCCAAAGTCTTATGAAGGTGTGTTCCTTGGATACTCACAAAATAGTAAAGCCTATATCGTCTTGAACAAAGAAACCTTAAGAGTCGAGGAATCGTTGAACGTAACATTCGACGAAAGTCCACCTCCCTCTAAGACATCACCTTTGGTAGATGATGACTTAGTTGAAAGTCAAATGGTTGAAAATGAAGAAAATTTATATAATGACAAAGAAGATGAACCTTTAAATAGATAAATAGTCAATGTCAAAGAATCTAAAAGTCATCCATTAGATAATGTCATAGGAGAAATTAATCAAAGTAATTTCTTTTGTTTCATTTCAACCATTGAGCCCAAAAATATAAATGAAGCTATAAAAGATGAATCTTGGGTTATAGCAATGCAAGAAGAACTAAACCAATTTGTTAGAAATGATGTTTGGACATTAGTCCCTCAACCTAAATGTCAAACCATAATTGGAACAAAATAGGTTTTTAGAAATAAAATGGATGAAAATGGTGTAGTTGTAGGCTACTTATAAATCATAACACATGTGGTGTTTGTGGTTCGGCAGATTTAGAGAGAAGAAATAGAGAGAGAAAGTGGAACCTTTAGAGAGAGAAACTTGTGATATATTAGATTAAGTGTGTGAAAAGGTCCAACCCTTCCCACACATGAGAAGGGGTATTTATACTACTTACTTAAGTGCCCCGAGTGGGCTGTGGAGTGAGCTGACAGTGGGTAAAGACCCGACCCAACTCCACGAATACTGTAATAACTAAACTAATATTACGTTAACTAAACTAATACTAATAAGCCTACGAGCTACATAAATGCTAAATAGATACTCGGGGTGACCGAGTCTTTCATATGAATATTTATATTCCTAACAATCTCCCCCTAAGGGAGGTCACCCCGGAAAATACACATTGAATTTTAGCATTCTATTACATGACTGTAAATTCCTAGCTCGTAGTCTTTTGATTCTTCAAGTTCAGCACACTTTGTACTTTCAGCAGTGGACTTTTGATGACTGTTCATTTGTCTTGGATGATCTTTGAGGATTCTTTGAGGTCATCATCCAACATACGTCTTCAAGTCATCTTGTTGCAGTATTGTTACCATGTGATGTTGTGATCTTTGAGCATTCTTTGAGATCATCAGCCACCGTAAATCTCCAAGCTCATCCGTTGTAGTAATATTGCCTTCATGTGATTTGTTGTGACCTTTGGACTGCATGCTCACACTTTTCTGGATCATGATAACTATCATCAGAGTTATGGAAGCTGTGTTGTAGGTCTTTCAACTATCATGATGTCTTTGATAATGATTTGTAAGTGTGAGCATGGAGTGTGGATTGACACGTCTCTACTGGAATCAGGAACCACCATCACCATCTTTATATGAATCTGAAATAAAACAGTTAGCACTAAAGTTGGAGAACGAATATGGCTTTGTCATTCGCTCGGTGTGGTTGGATTAACCTTCGGTTCCGTGAGGACCGACCTGTGATCAGGTAGAATCCCCTTTAAAGAAGATCCTCCTTGACAGGACTTTCCAGCTTGTAGTAATGAGTCTTCCAACAAATTAATGTCAGAATCATCATATATAGCATGTTCTCATACCAGAACGTCTCAAAGCAGACAGCACGGTAGAGTGAATCAGTTAATTAAATACCCACTGATTGATGAGAAATTGATTAGAAAAATCATTCGCGTGTCACTGGATAAACATTTTATGCAACACGACGAGGGTTTTATAAATTGAATCACATTTCTGTCATAAACACTTTTGTTTGAAAATTTACACAATCAATGTGCTCGAAACTCAGTTGGTGAGCACACTGAAAGGTTTTCCAAAAGCATATGTCAATCCATTTCCTAGAACAAGTTTGATTCAAATGTGAATCGCCCCATCGTTTCTTTCCAGTTTTCACTAGTTTAATCCATGAAGGATCTCACATGTCACCTACCAAAAGCTTGTTTAATGTTGGCTCTAGAAGGATTTCCATCTTCATTGTGAATACTTTCGTATCACTCAGATGTTCTGGCAATACCACAGGGATAATGCGTAGGACTCTTAATATATGTTTTCTTACTTTTCACGGTGTATGAAACAGCAAACATATTGGAAATGTGTCCTAATGAGATTTATGGATGATCTCTTGGCTCTAGACTCAATAGTGCGTTTTGATTTAGTGATCGAAGGCTGGAGAGGACTGCCACCTTTTCAATATCGTCTAACTCGGAGTGAGAGAGACGATAGAAATGTATTCTGACAGCTTATGTATTGACCCGGTTTCTACCTAGAGTGTAAGGAGGGCTTCTTTCTTTTCACCCTTTATCTTTACATTTCTTTTTCATTCTTCAACCCCTTCAACGCTTACCGAGACTTCACCACTAGTACCTTGTTGGGTTTGTTCCAGTACTAGCTCCATCTTAGTCGGCACTCTTCCCTTATTCACTTTTCTCCTTTTTAATCATTCCTAAGGACTTCTATTCTAACTAGAGGATTGTCCCTGGGAAGATCCCTCCGGTTCTGGCTGGATCATGGGAACTAATACCTAACCTTACCATCCTTATAACTCCAGTACATTAAGTAAAATGGTCGGTCTTTGGTATTCTTCCACAATTGCCATCATAAATCATTCGCTCCCCCTCAATATGTGCATCGATATACGAAAGAGTTTAGCACATATGAGAGAGCCTACACTTGAGTTCAAAAGATCACATTTTATCAGTTTTCATATTTAAATCACATTCTCTCCCCCGATCAAAAATTTCAAACCTTTTGAGATTTGTTATCCCAATTGATTTAAATAAGTTTAGAAAATATGGGAGAAAATGTGGTCAGGTTTGATATGTGCTGATAATGGAACATTACGATGCTCCCCCTCAATCTATGAGGGAGAATGTTAGTGTCAGGTATGATAGGTTTGAAAGATTTTGAATTAAAACAATCATACACTGACACATAACAACACATGTTTATTCATTACTTATGATGTACATGATAACTGTAATGACACAAATGACATTGACCTTTTTGCACAGACGATGTGATCATCCGCTTCTCTGAGGGAGTCAGTAGTCAACATCAATTATCCATCCACCAACAAAAACCAAATATTGTAGATCCCCACTTGGCGAGACCAGAATAAGTAATGCTTTATTGAAATGAAGGTGGTGGTGGTGATGACAGTGTTGTTGTTGTTGTTTCTGATGTTGTTGTTGTGGTGAATTCAGAGCCAGTCAATAGAGTTTGAACATCTGATCAAATGGTTAGAGCGGGAGCAGGCACATTCATATCGGCCATGAAATCTGCATAAGAATATCAACACAGATATACATACATACAGATTCATTCTTCATTAACAGCTACCACGTAGCAGCTTGCCTACTCATAATACCATATTCATCTCATAATCAAACCACAGTCAGGAAATACATCAAACTGCTATCTAGCATGAAGAGCAATCAACAATCATGAACATGGCAATTCACTCATATTTTAACATTCAACTCAGGATCTTAGGGACAAGATTCTAACATGATAGCTACATACCTAAGCAAATCATGAGTGCACATGCACTAAATCAACAACAATTAAGCAGCTATCGACTAACAAAAGTCAATCAACATTTGAAACTCATTCAATCAGACCATACAAATGCCAGTGGAGTATTAAAGAACATCAAACACAATGGGTTTTCTAACTCCTTTTAGATTTTGGTTTTTAAAGTATTTAGGGGATTAAACGAGGATTCCAGAGTGACACAAATGAACCATATAGTTACATAAAGCTAGGAAACTATAAGCAAATTGCACATAATGTCCTAATCTTTCTAACAACTAACACATTTGGCCATTTGAGATAAAGCTTAGTAAGTTCCTCTTTAACTAATACCCCATTAACTACAAAACCTTTTCTAACAATTTTGAGATAACCAATAAACCCGTTTGATGATATAAAATTTGAAATCACTCTCCCCCTCAATCAATGACCCGTATTCGAGTTAACGAGCTGTAGTCATTGATTGAGTGACAAATTTTATGAACAATCCAACTCTGAAAGAATTTCAAGCAACACGTTACCACCTTGTGTCTCACAAATAATTTTCAGAAGAATCATAGAAAGAAAATTATTTGTATACAAAGAAGATTTCTCTTCTTAATCAGGAAATAATGCACTGAAACGTACACTGAATCGAAGAAACATGGATATAAAGTAATCCATGCACGGGTGAACTTCACCCAGTGGGAGGAACAACCATCTTTTTGGCGACGTGCTTTCCCCATAAAGAAGAACGGGTTACAGTCTGAAGTAACTGCAAGCCATTTAGGCATGTTTTGAAAACCTTTTAACTTCTGCTCGAACTTCATTTAAAGACCCGTGTCATTATTGAATGACATTTCTAGGACCGTAAATGTTATCGATACCAGAAGACATGCCTTGAAAAAAACTACTTTTGGTATTTTCTATTTTTCTAATTTTTATGGTTTTTCTTGGTTTTATATATATATATTTCTATTTACATTTTGGTTTTATAATTTTCTATTTACATTTTGGTTTAAGATATGTACAAACTATATTATTCAATTTAAGAAGATGTTGACATGAATACCGAAATAAGGATATCGTTCTGTACGTTGTAGAAGTCTGTAGTCAACATCTCTTAAGCTTTCACCACCAAAGCTTTCGAGGCTCCTGAATAATTGTCTGAACTTGAGCCTTCTCAATGTGAAGCTTTAATAACTTCCCCCCAAACCGACAGTCTTCTTTTTGAGCAGTTTCAAAGCTCTCTTTCAAGCTTACATTCGTTAAGTCCACAGCAGAATCCGTAGCAAACCACATCAAATATTGCTGCTCCTTTTATGAATAATCATCATGATACTTCATTCGGGGGATCATCAAATAGATCAGCAACGTATCATCTCACACTTGAATAATTCTTCTCATATTTCTTCCCGCTGAAGGCTGAAGTAATGCATACCAAAAGTAATGCATACCAAAAGTATCAGGAGACCACTTCCCCCAAGTAGTTGAAGTGATGCAATCAGTCTCATTCTGGCTGAAGCTCAAAAACCCGAAGTACACACTCAATCCCATTAATGAAGTCGAAAACGTAACATCAAAATCAATTAAGACCCAGAAATGCATTATTCTCCCTTCCGTAAATTGCAGATAAGAATTGCTACACCAAAGTCAACTAAGTCCCGAGTGTAGGCAATTTATCCCGTATGTAGTCAAAATGATAGAGACTAACTAGAGGAATCATCATACCATTGTGTACCTCTTTTATCATCAGAAACTGTTTCTTACATCTCTTCCCTCACGTAGTTGGAATGATACACCAGAAGGCACGAGTTATAACACTGATTTTCTCTGCAGTTATGACATTTGTCTTCCCAGAATAACCTCAATTCAGAAGAAGTATAAAGTTCATCACGGGTACTCGTTGTGCGTTCAGATGTATGTCTCCTTCCCCCTTGCTGGTTTTGATACCTCAGAATCAGCAACACATTTTACGCACATATACTTGAAATCTTGTGAGAAGACGAAAATTGGCTCAAATGTATCCTGTGAGAATCAACAGCTATCGAAACGCTCTCTGACTATCTTTACCAGCCCTTATGTTCTGTCGGCTATTGCTGTGACCACTTGGTAAAGTAAACCCGATATACCAAACTTGAAAATGAAGAAGAATTCCCCAAATTTGTTACTTAAGCTTGCACTGTTGTTGATTGAAGAACGATGCAGAAGAAAGCCTCTAAGTACCCTAGACACTCATCTAAGAGCCAAAATAAGTACAACACCTCTTGAGACTATCCACATTTGCATCTGCGTGTGACACTAAGCACTACAATGTAACTCCTTGGAGTGATAGCTATAACCCGTGAGTACTACAATGTAACTCCTTGCATCGGGTATAACTAGATAATCCAAGACCCAATCATAAACTTTATAAGTTCAAGCAAGTCATCAATCGATAGATGAACTCTCGATGATGAAATAAGTAGAAGCCTTCGTGAAACCCACTTCAATCTCAAATAAGGGATGCCAAATAAACTCCGTGATCACTTGACATTCCATGTCCAAACTCTTAGGCGTTTTGACGTATTAGCCGACATTTTCCTTTATGCTCTTGTGGTTGATTTACGGAGTGCACATTGGAAGGAACAACAATCCGTGAATAAGGAGATTCTTCAGAACCTAGTTCTGGGAAAGGAATACAAAAGAACGGATCATTATTCAAGCGTGTAACTTCACTATCATGAGAGTCATTATCAACACCTTGAGGAATAAGTGGGACATTAGGTGTTTAAGGAGAGTCGTATGACCATTTCTTAAATCTCAATCAACATGTAGTTTATTCACCCTTCTCCCCCTCAAAAATTGCATATGACTGCCAACTGCCATTTTTGATTGAACGAGTGAATAAGAATACAATCAACGGTAAGTAGATCCACTTGATAACTGGCAATTTGTTTATTCACCCTTCTCCCCCTCAAAAATTGCATATGACTGCCATTTTTGATTGAACGAGTGAATAAGAATACCATCAATGGTAAGTGACTCCACTTGATGACTGACATGTAGTTTATTCACACTTCTCCCCCTCAAAAATTGCATTGGAGGTTGCCATTTTTGATAGAACAAGTGAATAAGAATATACTCCAATGAACGTTGATCCACTTGATGACTGAATGAGCATGGGAAGAGCATGAAGCTTGTTGATGAAAATGGTCATAAACAAGAAGATTTCTCTTCTTCCGAAGATAAAGCGCACTTAAGCATACACCTTTCTTTTCTTTGAGGAACGGGGCCTGAAGTGATTTCAGCAGACGCCATTATGTTGACATTGAAGCCCGAGGCTTGAACTACAGAGTTCAAACGTCATAGACGTTGAAGAACGAGGTTTGAACTGATGTGTTCAAACGTCATTGTCGATGAAGATCGAGGCCTGAACTGATGTGAATAGAAGTCATTGTTTCATGTTCAGCAACTTTGAGTTGCTTGAACCCCCAATTTATGAGATATCAGTCTTTTCGGCAACCAAACTCTGAGTCTTTCCTTAATAGGAGTAAACGATGTACCTGCACTTAAGTAAAGACTACCTGCATTGACATTAAGAGTTTGTTTGCATTTATATGGGTTAGTGATATCAGCATCTAAACCATTTGGGGTTTCACTGTCAACCTTGGTTTTGCACTTAGTGAACATCTTTCTAATAGGTATCCATCTAAGACCAGCAATCTTAAAAATTCTACCCGTCGGTATCCACCTAAGACAAGATCTATGAGTGTTTGGTTTCTCATGCACAGTGAAAGACTTGTTGGGAGAAAACCTTTGTCCTATAGAATTCTGCCTACCAGGTTTCTGAATATACCCCTTTGGTTCTACGGGCTTGTTGTTGTTTCTAGTCTTAGAGGATTGAACTTTAGCACGATCATTAACTTCCTTCAGGAATTTTGTTACACAATTATCATGATTGGCCTTAAAAACACATTTCTGACAAGTTGAGCAAACAAAGTGTTTGGATTCAGAGAAAGATCTAGAATTCTTAGAGTGATCTGCTACGGGAATTGCGTTAATCGATACGCAACTACTCTTAAAAACAGGCAAATTCCTAGTCTTTTCATGTGTGTTTTTCTTAGCATCCTCTAGGTTGTGATTCTGAACACTGTTTTTATGTCTAGCATGTTCCTTTGGTGTCACAGATGACACACGCTTTGAACTAATCCTAGAAGAACTAGAGGTACTCATATGATGAGGTTTTGCAGCAGCATGTTCCTTTTCATTAGGTCTAGACTATGAAGTGACTGGTTTTAACAAAACTTGTTTCGAATCAACTTGGGAGGCAAACCGTGGTTTTGAAGATTTTGGTCGTTCAGATCTAAACGCAGTCGGTTATCTAACAACTGATTGGTTTCTAAGTGGTTGTAAAACTGGTTTCCCCAAGATTGATGGTTTTGCAAACTTAGTGTTCACACCATTTCCTGTCAATTTTCTTAACTCGTTTTTCAATGCTGCAATTGTAAAACCCTTTTCCTGAAGTTGAGCTTTGAATTCATCAATTTTTACAATCAAAGAAGTTGTTTGTTCTGTAGTCTTATTTCTTGTTTCTTTGATAGAATCATACAGCTCTTTGTAATGCTTTTTCAAACCGTCATTTTCCTTAAGTAATTTAGCCACTTTAAGTTCCAATTCGATGTTTCTTGTTTCAATTGCATCAATGTCATGTTTAACCTTGGCTTCATTACTTTTCTCATGCATATTGATTCGAGTTTTCAAATTGTTGATTGTTAAGTTTTTGGCTTGTAGCTGAGCTTTCAAATCGTTTATCTCAAAAAATTCACGAAATTCAGGAAATTCCGGATTATTACATGGTTTGTCAGTTTGAAGACTTTCTTCCTTTTGTTGTATTGATATTTCAAGTGAAATACAATGTTTTTCAAGTTGTAAGAATCTGTTTGAAAGTTCATTATAAACTTTTTTTTCAACCATATCGTTCGTTTTGAAAAGCTCAGCCTTAACCAAAGGACTTATAACTTGATCATGTTCAACATCCTGGTCAACTTCTCCCCCCTTATGACTCATATTTGTTGAATCAGGAGTGGTATTGCTATCAGCCTTTTCCAACAGATATGTGTCATAAACTGGTTCAGATTGATCAGTATGTTGTTGTTCACTAGCAAGGACATTATGTTGAACAGTTAAATGTACCTCAGCAAATGACACTTGGTCATTTACTGGTCTGATATCAACATCCACACCATGTGTGATATGAGTCATATAACTGCTGCTTATATCATGCTTATCTGACTTTGTCCCACTGCATTATGTGACAACTGAACTAGCACCCAGTGCTTTACTTGAATCAACCTTAATCTCTCTTGATTGCATCCGACTTTCATTCATCTTGATGGCATCCTTGAGTTTGTGTTGTGCTCTTTCCTCAATGTACTTCTTAACATTACCCATGTGTTGGAGTAATGTTTCTCTGAACATGTTAACTTCGATTCCAGTGTAATCAGTAAAACACTTTTCTGTCATTTGACTGTCATAATCCCAAGTGTATTGTGAATTGATGAACAACTGAAGTTGTTTATTGATCACCCGAAGAGCAGCCATGGATCCAATTTCATGAAATTCTTCTTTGTCAAGTTGTTCTTCTAGTTGATCTAAGTTCAGGAACATAGTGCCTATGAAAGTCTGAACATCTTGACCAAAGAGTGATGCAAATGCTCGTTCGAATCCTCCCATGGATCCAGGTCTTTCTGAGAGAACCTTGAGATGTGAATGAAGTAGTCGAAAGCATTCTATGCAACTTTCCTTTGCGTTATCGTGCAATTGTTGTGACTGATGCAACTCTCTCTCATGTGAATTAGAGCACAAAGATTCCATTTTAGTGGTATCTGTCTCAAAGACGTTTTTCTGTTGTTCTTTATTGGGAATCTTATGTTCATCGATCATGTCGTACAATTTGAGTACCTCAGCTATGACTGAATCCGAAGTGTTTGACATGATATGAACGTTCACGGGATTTTACAAGTCTATGATTTAAACCGAGAAATAAAATCTTTCTCGGGATTTTACAAAATCAAGAAAAAACCGTGAAAAGATAATTGATATGTGTTATGATAACAGTTGGATCGGTACAATGATTAGTGATTGTGTGTTAGGAGTAATTTCGTTTGATAAACTAGGTGATATGTTGTTTAGTTGTGATTTCGTTTGGTTGATGCAAGTTATTATGGTGAAATTTCGGTCTGAAAACTTAAAACCTCAATAACTTCATTTTGGAGCGATTTCAGGCTTCGAAAGTTGGGTTGAATGAATAAATTTAAAAAAGCTTTGCCGATTTTGAAAAACCAAATCATGTCTACAAAATTAAAAAAGCTTTATACGGACTTAAGCAAGCACCAAAAGCTTGGTATGATCGACTTAAGACTTTCCTAGTTGAACATAAGTATACCATGGGACTAGTAGACAACACTCTTTTCACTAAGAAAAAGGGATCACATATTATCATAGTTCAAATATATGTGGATGACATCATATTCGGATCAACTTGTCAAGAGTTATGCAACGATTTCTCAAAAATCATGCATGACGAGTTTGAAATGAGTATGATGGGAGAACTAAACTTTTTCTTAGGACTCCAAATAAAACAATTAGAAGATGGGATATTCTTCAACCAATCTAAGCACATCAAAGATATGTTTAATAAATTTGGTCTTGAAGATTCCAAACCTATGAAAACACCCATGTCTTCGGAAACTAAACTCACCAAGGATGACGAAGGTGA
>CP139501.1:207615448-207854107 GCA_021014915.2 Artemisia tridentata subsp. tridentata
CAAAACGTACACGCACTTTTACACTTTTGTTGTTAGTAATGATTAATCGTATAAATCATAATGATCCATTATCAGTGATATTTAATAAATTGCTTCCGCTACTTTGTTTGTATTTATATATGCTAAATACGTTTTTTAACCTATAATCATTAAAACATTTTACCGTACGGATCGTGAATTGTTCACTATATATATATATATATATATATATATATATATATATATATATATATATATATATATATATATATATATATATATATAGGGTAAAGTTAAAATAAAAAGACAAATATCTGTACACTACGTAAAAAGATTTTTTTTTTATAAAAAGTTCACGAAAAATCCAAAAAAATTCCACAAGATCGGGTATGTTGGTGCATAAAACTTTTGTGAAAGAAGTTTTTCTGATTTTGATTTTTTATACGTTTTTTTTAATGCACAAAAAACGAATTTTGATGCACAAAAAAATTTTGATGCACAAAATTTTCAACCTGTTTTAATTAGATGCGCAATGTCATTTTGATTAAAAAAAGTCAAAAGAACTTGGGTGCAAAAACGTATTTTTGATGAACAAAAAAGCGATTTAATGCACAAACGTATTTTTTCATAATTTTTTTTCGGAAAAAATATCTACTTTTAGAAAAAACTTCCTTTACAACTTTTTCATGCACCAACATACCTTATCTTGTGTATTTTTTTATTTTGGAATTTTTCGAGAAAATTTTTGAAAAAAAATTTACGTAATGTACGGATATTTGTCTTTTTATTTGATCTTTATCCTATATATATATATATATATATATATATATATATATAATATATATATATATATATTATATATATATATATATATATATATATATATATTGTAACATTAGACTGAAGGGAATGGAGCGATAAACCCGGCGACCCAGGCCTGGTTCGCCGGGAACACCACCCCCGGCTGGCGATCCAGCTTCTTGGCGATCAAAATGGCTCGGCGGCTGAAGTTTGAAATTTTTCCGTGGATCCATGTTCTAGCCGTTACAAACGGCTATCTTTCTTTATTTTTTATTTTTTTTCTTCCACTTCATCAAATCTATATATATAAAATATATATATATATATATATATATATATATATATATATATATTATATATATATATATATATATATATATATCCACATATATCATATTTCTTCCACTTCATTTTATACACATACTACTACTATCTTTACATATATCATTTTTTTTTAAATATGTATCCAAATCCAAATAACTTTCGCAGCCCGTATGGGTATCGTTTAGCACGTCCAAACGTCCCAAATCAACCGGATATGAATGATCTAAATTTACTTAATAACCCAGCATTGTTTCAATATATCCAACAAATGAACGTTCCATCACCAATGCCGGGTTTCGTACCTTGGAATGCGTCACAAGAGGGATACGATTTCGCCGGGGTTACTCCTCAAAACACACCGGGTGGACATTTTGGTATAACATTTTTACTCTTTATTTACTTATATATATATATATATATATATATATATATATATATATATATATATATATATATATATATATATATATATATATATCTCGGTATATATATTTATCTATATATATTATATATATTTTTTTCTAGATCGTCAACGAGTCATTAACACTCCACCAATGACGCCAACTTCTCCGGACGTTGAAATCGTCGAAGAAACCCAACCGGATGTCGAAGCCGGGGGATCTATACAACGTAGACAAAAACGAAAACACAAACGGAAACCCGCCGACGAACCAAGGACGAAAACCACGGGTATTCCGTGGCAAAAAAAGGAGGAGATGTGCCTATGCAAAGCTTGGTTGGAGGTTACCGAGGACCCGCTAGAAGGTATTACATTTTGAGTTTCTTTTTATTAATTTATATATACATTTACGGATATTTATATACATGTATATACACATTTACGTTATATATATACATATGAAATGTTGTTTTATTTTTTGTAGCTAATTATCAAAAGGAGAGAACGTATTGGTACCGAATAACGAAGGTTTTTTTTGAAGCTCATGGGTGAGGAGAGCGGATATCGTGACCAGGACGGGGTGAGTGCCAAGTGGAGGAAAATACGCCCACAAATCCAACATTTCAACGAGATCTATACTCGGTTCACAAATGCGAACAACTATCAAAGTGGTGCGAATGACGCCGACGTGGTTAAAAAGGCTCTCGCCGAGTACCAGGGGACTTGGGGAAAAGCTTTTGGGTTTTTGGAGATTTGGGAAAAGTTAAGATTTAGTTCTAAGTTTCATTACGTTACCGATTCATCAGACGCAAGAAAATGTCGGGGAGAACCAACTAAGAAAAGATCGAAAACGTCATCATCCGGCGATTATCAAAGTTAAGATTCGGATGCTCGTGTGAATTTCGATCTTAACTCATTGGACGAGGATGAGGAGCCGGAGTTTCGGGAACGATTGATTAGAAGAGACACGACTAGAAAATTGAGTGTGGGGGGTTCGTCGGGCAAGGGAAAGGGGAAGTTGGATCATGCTTTGGACGATATTCCGGGTCAATTGAGAGGGTTGGTGAATCTCACGGGAAAAAAAATTGGAGTATGGGGACAGAAAGTTGAAGGCAAAGGAAAGTAAAATAAAGCTTGCCGAGTTGAGAGTGTTGACCACCGACTATAGCCATCTTCCGGAACCCGAAAGATCAATCATGGAGAAAGCGAAAAGAGAAATTCGCGAAAAACATGGCTATTCGTAGTTTATTAATTTTTAAGTAATATTTATGTTTTTGGATTATTATTTACGGAGTATGTGATATTGTTATTTTTAGGATATAATATGTATTTTCAATTATTATTTATATAATATGTAAAAAAAAATTAAAAACAAAAAAAAAATCAATCATTGGAAATGACACGTATCGCGAGTCACCACACCCTCCTTAGTAGCCCCACTCCTTTTTTTTTATGAGACTACCCAATTTGCTGACGAGGCGCCACATATCACGAATCGCCCACAAGTTAGATAGCCCCATTCCCTTCAGTCTTATCTTAAGTACGTATGCCAGGATCAAAAGTAATTTTAGCAAAAAGAGAAAACTTGGACAAAAACCCTTTCATGTGCATCTTATCACATCAAAAGGACCGAAAGTGAAAATATATTATTTAATTGGGAGAAGTTAGAAATATCTATCACTAGTTTCAAAGCTAACGAGATTTTTGGGAAGCGCTTTTACTAAAGTCACATGGTGTGGCTCGATACCCGCTTGTAATCAGTTGCCACGTGTGTGATAATATTTAAACGAAGCCGACTTGCTTCATGAGGCCGGCTAGATTTTTTTCCCCGTCAATTTTAAGCCGTTAGTTTATTGCTTACATGTCTTTACCAAGTCAATAAAATATGTGGATATTAGTTATTACCAAAATTAACCAAAATAATCTTACATTTAACATGTTTAAAAATAAAACTTTTCATTTTTCTCAATATAGTATTTTCTTAATTAGAATTGGAAAAGTTCATCGATAGTTAAAATGACTAAACGGTTGTTCACTTTCCTCTTAATGAAAAAAAAAAGAGCCTAAAATTGTTGGTCTTTTTTTATTGAGAAACTTATCAAAGCTTTACTCAATTGTGGCCCATTTGTGGCCTGCTTTGGATGGTATAATGGTATAATGTTGTATACAAAAACGTATAATTGTGTGCAAAAACGTATAATGTGTCCACCTGTCCATTGCCCATTCCTTTTTCTTACTCTTTGGGTATGACTGCTACCTAAACCTCCAGATTTTGTGTGTGGTTTTTCAAAGCAGGTACAATGCCCACTTTGAGTTGCAGGTGTCCTATGATTAATAGTACCAATGGAACTTTCTATACCATACTCTTTTCTAAGAAAATATACAAAAACGGATGGAGAGATTTAAGTGACGGATGCTATGTTTACGTCGGTAAGTTTCATGATATCTGTACCAGATTTTAGCCCTCTTGGTTTAGGGTTTTACTTTTTGCTTCTAATAATGGGTTTGAACTTTTTTTAATGATTTTTTCATTGCTAAGCTGTTGTAAATTATTTGGTTTACGATTCTTAGTTTCATGAATTAGAAATTCGATTATGATTCTTGATATAGGGTAATGCTAGGTTTAGAGATTTATGCAATTTTATGTTGCTTTTGTCAAACAAATGGTTGCGCACCAAATGTTTGATGAAACGTCTTGGTGAAAAAAAATTCTACTAGAAAGTTTTAGTAAAGCTGTATGCGAAATATTGGGGGTTATACTTTTTCTGTTTTGATTAGCTCGATTTTAGGTTTACCTATATGATTTTGGTGTTCTATTGTTGGTTTTCAGGTTGTTTATTGCTTCGAGTTATATTGAGATCATACTTTGGCCGAGCGTTTAGCCGTTTATGCTAATGCAGCAACTGCTGTTTTCTTGCCTTCGTTATGTCTGCCCTTTTAAGGGTCTTACATGAATGGTAGTGGTTTCGTAAAAACTTGAGGAATGTCCGTGTCTTGGCGGGGCAACATGCTATGTTTGCAGCCATGGCGGATACCTCGATGTGTGCAGCTAGCCCATGAATTAACCTGACCCAATTTGCCTGGATGCAAAACATGGACGGATGGTAGAGTGCGATACACAATCGCCTCAGCAACCTCCATTTGCGCAACCAAGGCATAGGGTAATCTAAATTTCCACTACCATAAGACATATAATACAGAAGGCGTTGTACCTAATCCATTCAGGTGATAATGGTATGTATATATATTATAAGCCTATGATGACTGTTAAGGCGATGACGATTGTTTTCTGAAATATATCTTGGCACGGTAACCACACATGAGCTGTGGTTGCAGCCATGGCAGATCTGAGCCTTATTTGTCGTAGTTTTGAGGCTTTATATTATTTAAGATTTTCATCTTTGAATGGCTGATGATTAGGCGATGACGATTGTTTTCTGAAATATATCTTGGCACGGTAACCACACACGAGCTGTGGTTGCAGCCATGGCAGAACTGAGCCTTATTTGTCGTAGTTTTGACGCTTTATGTTATTTAAGATTTTCATTTGGACATGAACGAGAACCGGTTTGGCAGCCAGGTTTGTTTCATTTCTCTGCTATACCGCCCTTTGAATGGCTGATGATTTACTCATGTTTGTTTTGTAGCATAACTTAATATCTATTTTATGTCCTATTTTCAGAAAAGATTACGAGTTGCAAGGGCTTTCTTTGTGCATTTGAAGCGAAAGTTGAGAGGGAGATGGCCTCGGTTGAAGGTATTTTTTGTTTGTAAATTGATACTATTGTGTGTTTTATATTAGCCGAATTGTACCGGTGTATGTTTAATTTATTAATTTTACCCTAATTTGATCACTCAAGTTTTGATTTTTTATAGGTGTATGATGAACAAATGGGATAGCCTGCCTCTATAATTAGCAGGTAACATTGGAGTTTATTTATCTTTTTTGAATATTATAGACCAAGTTTGTAAGTTGACTCTTTCTTTGTTTTCATGTTACGGCCAGGAATTGCCCATATATCACACTCGAAAAATGTATATGCATGTACCAGATGGACGGTCTTATTATTCCTCAATATTATAGAGAAGGTATCATATATTCAGGCCCCATAGCTACAACTTTCCTTTTCTTCCCAACCTTCTGAGTATATTCAGGGATAGTTAGTCCCTGAGAAGCAAGTGTCTCATCATGGTCAATGCCTAGACTCTTTGCCACTTTTGCGAGTTCCTCATACTTAGCACTTAGGGACTTGATGATGATTGGGGCATTCTTGCTTGTGGTTTTCTTCCTCAGGATGGGCATCATCATATCCTATTCTCTTAACCCATAGTCTGAAAATTTGACTGTTGGAAGATGTTCAGACTTTCTTGGACCTCTATGGATTGTTAAGCTCAGAGGTCTGGTGGGATGAATGGTGATGTCAGTGATTTTGCCTTCACCTTTGGTTTTGGTCATGTGCCATACATACCTCTCATATGCCCTTTGCCTCTTTTCTTGCTTCAGTTTGGCTTCCATGTTGTGTTTCTGAAGAAGTTGGGCTTGAAGCCTGATGAATTCATCTCCCCGAATCTCTTTCTCAGACTCCTTTATTTCTTCCTTGGCAACCTCATAGATGGTAGATGTGGTGAGGTCATGGGCTTTCCTGCGATCTTCCTCATCTAAGATCTTAGCAAGTTCCTCCTGAGTCCCATAGACTCTTCTCCCATCTTCTAAGTCAACAAAAGACGGTGCTTCAGGATCTGGTTGTCTTATGTTTGAAGCCTTGACTAAGTGTGGTTCAGGAGAGGAGGTTTCAGTCACAATCTCCTTCCCTTTGTTAATGAGAGGAGGTTGACTTGTGGATTCCTCAGGGTTTGGAACAGTTACCAAGGCAGAGGAAGGATCAGGGATTTCATCATTTTTCTCCCCCTCAGCAGGTTTAGGAACTTCAGTGGAAAGACTTGCTGACTGAGGAGGTGGTGGCACATGAGAGTCCTGAAGAAGTGATAAGATAGTTGAGACCATGGACTTTGTCTCAGAAGCATCATTCTTCACGGCACTGAGTTCGGTAGCCATTACTTGTTGGGTGGTGGAGAGTTCAGTGACACGGTTGGTGTAGTGGTTGATCAGCTCATTATGTGTTTGTGAGAGCTGATCCATGGCTGAGGAAAGCTTGGTGAGGTGCCCCTTGGATTCCATAGCAGCCTGAAGAATGGAATCCTGGTTATCCCTGAGACCTTTGAGATCTACCCCCTGAAAGAGCTTAAGAAGCTCAGCCAGGTTGGTGGAGGCAGTCGTTTGAGTGGCCATATGGTCTTTCATTGATTGAATCATTTTGGGATCATCAGTAAGTTGATCTTGGACTGATTCAATGGCCTTGAGGAGGTTTGCAAGGTCCTGATGCTGACCAGTGGCTGTTTCATCAAAGGTTTTAGTCAGTTCTCCAAGTTGTTTGTCAGCCAGCCTAGAAGCCTGAAGAATCTTGTCCTGAGATTCTTCCACAGAGGCCCTGAAGTCAGCATAGGAGGCTGCCGCTTCAGTATGCTGATCCGTTAGTTCATCAGTAAGAGCATTGTAAAGACCTTCGTTGGCTTGGCGAAGGACTTTGGCCATACTTCTTTCAGAAGGCGGATGAACATTATCATACTTGATTAACCATTCAGGGGTGGCTGAGGCACCTAATGAAGATGATGATGAAGATGATGGTGAACTGGGTTGTTGATCCTCAGGATGAGGAGAAGAGAGTTGTTGCTCAGACTGCGGAGGAGAGTTAATTAGACCCTCCATTTCCTCCTCAACTTCAGGAAGTGGTTCATCATCACTGAAATCGAAATCCGTCTCCTCCTCTGACTCATCAGCCAACAAATTTTCATAGTCAGCCAGAGAAGGAGCCTTCAGGGAATCCAGCTCCCCCTCAAAAGAGGGCTCACTTTTGTTGTGGCCAGGTCCTGATCCTTTAGCCATAATAACTGGTGGGGTTTGACCAGCCTAACTAGCCATAATAACTTTGGGGGGGGGGGGTTTGCCCAGCCTGACTGTTAGGATCAGTTCCCAAGTGACTAGGACCGCTTGAGGGGGTGATGGGTTCCGTATCAGCGGGTGGTTTGGTTCCCCCTGAGTCTTTGTCCCCCTGAGCACCTTCATCTACTGACGGGTGTTTTTCAGTAGGATCACTAGGTACTATTGGTGATTGTTGATGGCCTCCCTTCCCATCAGGATTGTGCTGTCCTTTTGGGGATTTAGAGGCCTGAACTCCCTGAGACTCTAAGTGTGATTGCTTAGAGACGTTAGCAGGATGTGAATGGGTATGGGTCCCCGTCTCAGTGGAGTAGTACTGCTCCACCAAGGATATAGAACCCTGAACTCCCTCAGGCTCTGATTGTGATTTATCAGTGCCTTCACTGGGATGTGAGTGGGTAGATGCTCCTGACCCACCTGACTTATTTTTGTCAGTAGGGACATTCAGAAAGGGTGTGCCCGAGGATACTGAGGATGATTGCCCAGCACCCTCCGTTGGCGGTTGTTTTGTGGCCAATGTGGTCTCTTTTATGGGAGTCTGAGAGGTCAAAGTCACAACAACTTTCTTGGTGCCTGAGGCAACAGTCTCAGTGACGAGTGGTTTAGGTCTAACCACCTTACTGGATTGTCCCCCTTTCCCTTTGGTCTTCTTCACCTTCTTGGTTGGTGAAGGAACTGATGAGCATACATTTTCACCATGAATCACCATTAACATGTAGGTGGTCAGGGCGACAGGTTGTACCTCAGTAATGTCACTACTAAAGTTGGTCTTATGCAAGACGTCAGGTTTTGTACCTTCATCGTCAGACCTTAAGTAGTCAGAACCAAGGAGGTCCTGAAGCACACAGGAGATGAACCTAGGATAAGACATGTGTCTTTGCCTATGTTTCCCTGAGAGCTTTGACACGAGGTCACGGAAGATTATTCCTCCGGTATCTATTTTTCTACCCTCCAAGAGACTGAACATCATCAATTGTTGTGATGAGTTCAACTGCTCAGTGGAGGATTTGTTTCCTCCGAGTACCTGAATGACGAATGTCATCATAAGTCTCCAGACAGGGTGAAACCATGTCTTCACTATTGGAGCCTTTGCCAGCAAGGCTTCAGGGGACTCGGTAGGACGCCTAACATCATGAGGCCCTAGGAAAAGCATTTCAGCTTTTATTTCCTGATCAGTAGGGTTTGCCTCAAAGTTCTCAACAAAGTTAAGACCAGTGGCCATGATGAAGGTCTTGTAGTTGAAGGAGAGAGTCTTAGTCCCATTCATCAAAGTGAAAGTGATGATCGACTCTTTGGTGTCCTTAGGGCTAGTAGCCGTTGCGGTACACCAAAACTCCCTGAGATAGTCATTATAGATGACTTCTGGGGTGGTTGTAAAAGCTGTGGCAAGGAAGCAGTTTTGTAAATACTTAACTACATCCTTGTAACCCGCATATTGCTGCAGGTAGTGGAAATTTCCAACCACATTGTTTTTGGTCAGGTCCACGCCCTCCATTGTGAAGCTCACATTTGGGGCGGTGGTTATAGCATTAGAGGAAGCCATTTTATGATCGGGTTTTGGTCGGAAAATGGTCGGATATTTCTTAATGCTAAGAACACACACACAATTTGTTTGAGAGAAAAAAAGGGCAGAGTTTGCTTATAATTTTCTAAAAGCGTGTGTGTGTATTCTTTTGGATGGGTATTTATAGGGAAGTGGAAAGGTTGGGGTTATTTAGGGCATAAAGCAATTAACTTCAAAAAATTTGAAAATTGTTTTATAAAAATTTGAAGTCCGCATTTAATGCCACGATTCCACTTCCCCATGTATTCGGCAACCATCATGGTGAACAGTTGAGCCGTCTGCAAAAAGTGTAGTTTGCAGAGATGAGTCATCACATTTCTCTAATGTGATTGGAGAGGCATTTAATGCCTAGTGGGAAAGTGGGGGCCCAAGATGTGTATGCCAGAGAGACATATATTCCTATATTAAATAGGAAATCAGTCACCAACCTAGGACATTTACTAACAAAATACTTAAAGCATTTAAGTTAGCATTGAATGACATCTTGAGGGCCCTGAATGACTTTTCATTCACTGAGGGTTTCAGGAAGGGGATTCAGTGATACTTGACACTGAGGGACACATTGATTCAGGGACCTGAGGTTCTAAGAATGTACACTTCAGTTGGATGGATTCAATCAGTGGACTGAGTCTCAATATCCAACATTCCTAACTCAGCTTTCAGTCTAGTGAAAGTTGGTTCATCCAAAGGTTTGGTGAAGATATCAGCTAACTGATATTCAGTAGGGATGAAGTGTAATTCGATGTCACCATTCATGACATGATCCCTGATGAAATGATATCTGATATCAATGTGTTTTGTTCTCTGATGAAGAACAGGGTTGTTGGAAATTGCAATTGCACTTGGGTTATCACAAAAGATGGGAACCATCTTATACTGAATGCCATAGTCACTGAGTTGACTTTTCATCCATAGTACATTTGCACAACAGCTGGCTGCTGCAACATATTCAGCTTCAGCTGAGGACATGGCAACTGATTGTTGCTTCTTAGCACTCCAACAGACTAATTTTCCACCAAGAAATTGGCAGGAGCCTGAGGTGCTTTTTCTATCCATGTTGCATCCAGCATAGTCAGAGTCAGAGTATCCCTTGAGGTCAAACCCTGAGCACTTAGGATAATACAATCCAAGGCTTGGAGTACCTTTTAGGTACCTGAGGATCCTTTTCACAGCAGTGAGATGAGATTCTCTTGGGTCAGATTGATATCTGGCACACAAACATACTGAGAATTGGATGTCAGGCCTTGATGCAAGGAGATACATCAGTAACCCAATCATTCCTCTAAATAGAGTCTGATTGACTGATTTACCAGTAAGGTCATAACCAAGGTTGTTTGGTGGGACCATGGGAGTCTTGACTGAGGCACAGTCACTGAGATCATACTTCTTCAGTATGCTTCTGACATACTTCTCTTGACTGATAAAGGTTCCTTTATCAGTATGCTTAATTTGTAAGCCAATAAAGTAAGTCAGTTCTCCCATCATGCTCATTTCAAATTTCTTTGCCATCAGTTTTTCAAACTTTTTGCAAAGTTTATAACTTGTTGAGCCGAAGATGATGTCATCAACATATACTTGAACAAGTATAACATCATCATTTGTCTTGTAGATAAACAAGGTATTGTCTATCTTGCCTCTGACAAATTTGTTTTGGATCAGGAAGGATGAGAGAGTTTCATACCATGCCCTGAGAGCTTGCTTCAGTCTATAAAGGGCTTTGTCAAGCTTACAGACATAGTCAAGAAACTCACTGCTCTCAAATCCAGGAGGCTGTTGGACATAAACTTCTTCTTTCAGCGAACCATTTAAGAATGCACTTTTAACATCCATTTGGTACACTTTGAAGTTCATGTAGGTTGCAAATGCAAGGAAGATCCTGATGGCTTCCATCCTTGCAACTGGTGCAAATGTTTCCTCATAGTCAATGCCTTCTTGCTGGTTGTAGCCTTTGGCAACCAGTCTGGCCTTGTTTTTGATGACTATGCCATTCTTATCTGATTTGTTTTTGAATACCCATTTCATGCCAATGACTGTAACTCCATCAGGACACTTGACTAAGGTCATCACCTTATTTCTGTCAAATTGTTCCAATTCATCATGCATGGCCTAAACCCAACTAGGATGAGTAAGTGCTTCTTTGACACTTTTGGGTTCAATGGTGGAAATGAAGTCCACAAATAGGAATTCATTGGCTGAGGCTGCGGATAGTTTAGCAGCCATGCTTCTGGTGAGCATGCCTTCAGTAGGCTCTCCAATAATGTTGACAAGTTCTATATCCTGAGACCTAGTCCATCTGTCCTGAGGTCTTGGATACTGATTAGAACTTGTGGAGGCCAGATTGGGTAGAGGTGAAGGGATTGGTTTAGACACTTGAGGGCTTTTAGGGTGTTGGGTGTCTGAATGATTTGTCTGATCACTGAGATTATTTGGTTCCTGAGCACTTTGAACAGACTGATTGTTAGAGTCAGTGTTTGTTTGTGCTTCAATAAACTCAGTGATGCTTGGGTGAGGAAGGTTATGAGGAAGGATGTGATAGGAGATATCAGCATCAGCTTGATACTGAGTGGAAGGATTGTTTTCAGGATCAAACTCATCAGGAGGATATCTTGATGAGTCATCGATTCCTATCTCTTCCACTGAGGAATTTGAGAACCTGATGACTTCAGTGCTCTCATCAAAGGTAACATGAAATGTTTCCTCAGTTTGTTGTCTCCTTGTGTTGAACACCCTGAAGGCTTTTGAGACAAGGGAATATCCTAGGAAGTATCCATCATCAGCCTTTGCATCAAATTTCCCTAGGTGATCTTTGTGATTATGAATAAACACAGGGCACCCAAAGACATGAAAGTAGCTGATGTCAGGGATTCTTCCCTTGAATAACTCATAAGGAGTCTTGCTATGTCTCTTGACAATGATGGATCTGTTTTGTGTGTAACAGGCAGTTTTGACTGCTTCAGTCCAGAAATGTTTTGAGAGGACTGATCCATTTAGCATTGTTCTAGCAGCTTCAATGAGTGTTCTGTTTTTCCTTTCAGCCACATCATTTTGTTCAGGTGTGTAAGGTGAGGAAAAGTTTTGATGGATACCTTTCTCATCACAGAAACTTTCAAGTTCATGGTTTTTGAACTCAGTCCCATTGTTAGTCCTAATCTGTTTGACTTTGATGTCATTCTGATTCTTAATGTTCCTGACAAAGGACATGATAGTTCCTGCTGCCTGACTCTTTTTGGTCAGGAAGTAAACCCAAGTGTATCTTGAGTATTCATCCACTATGACCAGAGTATACTTCTCATGGTTAATAGATCTAGGACTGATGGGTCCAAAGAGATCCATATGAAGAAGGTGTAGGCAGTTCCTGATGGAAAAGTTGGTTTTGGTTTTAAAGGATGCTCTCTTGTGTTTGCCTTTTTCACAAGCTGAGCAGGGTTTATCCTTTGAAAACACAAGAGATGGTAAGCCAAGGACCTTGTTTTGTTTCACAAGATGATTTATGTTTTTGAAGTTCAGATGGGAGAGTCTCTTATGCCAAAGCCAATTGAGAGTTTCAGTGGCCTTAGTAAAGAGACAAGTACCATTCTGAGTCAGACTAGTCATGTCTAACACATAAACATCTTGTCTTCTAGGTGCAATAAGGACAACTTCCTTGTTTGCATTGAAGATGGTTCCTTGCTTATCATCAAACTGAACTATGTATTTTGCATCACATAGTTGACTGACACTGATCAAATTATACTTAAGGCCATTTACATAAGCTATCCTAGTGAAGACTATACCATTGCAGTTTACTGAACCATAACCTTCAGTGGGACATGATGAGTTATCAGCAAATACCACCTTGGGTCCTGATTCTTTCACATATTTGTGCAGATACTGCTTCACACCAGTCATGCTCCTTGAACATCCACTATCTAGATGCCAAATTGGCTCCCTGGCATGTCTCTGCACAAATAGTAAACTGGGTCAGTTCTTTCTAGGACCCCTCTTCTTAGAGGGCTTGGCTTTAATAGCCTGCTTAAAAGTAGATAATGATTCATGGTCAGTGGTTGAGTGGACTGAGCTCCCACAAATTTTGCATTTTATTGCAGGGGAAGACTCAGCAGACTGAGATGATGATTTGTTCTTTCCTCTCATTGCCTGAATGACCTCCTCATGTCCTGAGGTGTCATGAGTGGGATCACCACATAGGTCACAGCTTGTGTCCATTAAGCAATCCTCAGGGAGGTGGTCATTGAATCCACAATGAGGGCAAGAGGCAAAAGGCTTTGCCTTTTTCATTCTCTGCTTAGCATCAGATGGATACTTAAGAGCAACTGCTTTAAAGTTTGCCATCTTAGCTGAGGTTGTGTATGACTGATGATCAGAGGTTCTGTGATCTTCCTTTTTGCATACCATGCAGTAAAGGATTCTGTAGCAATCATCAGCAACATGATTTCTAAAGTGACACAGCTCACATATCAGCAGAGGTTTGGTGGGCTTGGTTTTGGGTTTGGAGCTTGAGGAAGCTGATTTTGTTTCCTGAATCTTAGATTTAGGATTTTTCTCAGAAGATTCAATCTTCTCACTCAGCTTCCTGACCATTTCAGTCAACTGATCAATTCTTGGATCAGGACTTTGGGATTTTACCTCAGAAGGGACTGAAGTAGATGAGTCATCAGTATTTACTGAGACTTTTGCTTCAGAAAGGACTGAAGTTGTTGAGTCATCAGTATTTACTGAGACATCAGGGATTAGCCTTTTCAGGATTGTATTTCCCGATCCTGATTTCTCCTTTGGAGAATGTTCAGAGTAGACCAATGGAGTGAGGTCTGAGCTTGGAGAAGCTCCCTGAAGGACTTTCAGTGGTGGGAGAGGTATAGCTGATTCTGATTCTGACTCAGTGATTAACTCAGTACTACTGGGTTCTTCAGTGAGTCCTAGCATGCTTTTCAATGCCTGACTTTCAGGGAGCAAGATTTTCCCAGTCTCAAAGTTGGGTAACTTACTGACTGGGTTGTCCCTGACAATCCAGTCATTTGACTTGGGTTCCATGTCTTGCTCAAAAGCAATGCCAGCTGGAATAAAGACTCTTTCTTTGTCAGTCTCACTGAGGGTGTCAGTGAGTGGGTTAATTCCTATGACTTTGAAGTTCTCACTAGGATTCTTACTGACAGATTCATAGACTCTTGGATTCTTTTTAGTCCAGCTTTTTATGACAGCTCTTTCTTTGTCAAGTTCATTTTGAAGGGCTTGGTTCTTTTTCAAAATCTCAGTGTTTTGAATTTGTAGTGTGACTACTTCTAACTTGGCTTGTTTCAGTACAAGCAATTCATCTCTACATTTGTTCAATTCTAACACAAGATTATTATATTTTGAAAGTAGGTTAAGCCTTTGTTCTTCTACAAACTTGAGATCAACAGAAATATAATTTAAATAAGACTGCCAATCAAAATCATCATCCATTGAAAGTAAAATGTTTACCTTCTTCATTGTGATGTTGACCCATTCTCCATCTCTAGCATGGCTCTTTCCAACAGCTAGCTGATCACCATCTGAAAGTGCCATCAGTGCACTCACATGAATTTCTTCATCATCAGAGACCTCTTCATCATCCCAGTCATAAGCTTCAGCCATAAGGACCTTGTTCTTGGACTGAACAGGTTTGGGAGCTGGAGCCTGAGAGACTGAGGGAGTGGCCTCAAGAAGAGCAAGCTTGGCTTTTGCCATCCTATACTTAGTTTCATAATCTTTTTGACCACTTTGAGAAGTTTGTGGAGACTGAAACATCTTAGGTTGAAATTTGCTAGCTCTTGAAGAAGAACTGTTTCCAGAAAATTTGTAAGAGGGTTCTGAGGTTGTTTTTGAATACCAGTCTTTTGCAAAATGACCCTTTTTACCACATTTAAAGCATTCAGTGGTCTCATTTGCTTTAGCTTTTGAAAAGTTTGACTGATTTCTTTTGATAAAACGTTTTGAGTTTGCAAGAAGTGCCCTTTCTTGGAATTCCAAGTGTAAGTCACTTAAGTACTCCTCACTGGTTCTATCATCAACCTCATCATCAGAATCCTCTTGAAAATCCTGCACAATACCATTAGAATAAAAGGCAGTTGATATGGGTGAGGAAGTCAGGGCCTTTTTGGTCTCAAGAGCTTTCTTTGAGTCTGGGTATCTTCTTGATATTAGGTTGTCTTCATAGACAAACTTCCCATAGATATCAGCAAGCTCAAGGGTTTGAATGTGGTTTGCATTCCTAAGGCCCTGAGAGAAGTTTAGCCACTTCTCAGGGAGACTGTTGACAAAGCCAACATTGATCTCATGCTTAGACAAAACTACACCATCATTGGATAACTCATTCATCAGAGTCTTGTACCTAGTGTAGGTCTCAGAGAGACTTTCAGAGTCTTTGGCCCTGAAGGTATTATACTCAAGTTTAAGATCCATGATCCTATTTTCCTTGGTATCTGAGGGACCTTCGAAGCTATGAACCAAGTCAAGCCATGTTTGTTTGGCTGATGTACAGTTAATGACTGATTCCATTATATCGTCAGGGAGACAAGATATAATTATGCTTCTCAGGCATTGGTCTTGGTTGACCACCCTTCTCTCATCTATAGTCCACTGAGCTTCAGGTTTGTTTAAACCTTCAGCAGTTTTACGGACATAGGGACCTTAATTGATACAAGTGATGTAGTATGGTTCCATACCAGTCAAGTAGCAAAGCATGCGCTTTTTCCACTTGCTAAATTTTCCAGCTTCTAGTCTGGGAGCAACAGCTGAATAGCTACCTCCCTTTTTGTCGACTAGCTGGGGCACATTTATATCAGCCATAATAGGATCTTGGTTTTAAAAACCTTGAGCACTCTTAGTTTTGGAAAGATTTTATAAACCTGGCTCTGATACCACTTGTTGTTCCCGTTACACTTATAGAAATAACTAGAAAGTTATCCTAATTGTGTACTAAGACTGATACAATGTATGATTAATTTTACCAAATAAGTTATAACGTAAATATAAAACAACAAATGTTTTTCAACGTTTAAATTCTTATTAGAAATTAATCAAAGAATCTATTACCCAAAGTGTTTTGCGGAATAAACACTTTGGGATTGAATAGACAAGGTATGGTGTTCTCCTCTTCTAAACTCAAGCTTTTCTTGAGTGACAACCAAAAGACCCTACTGAGCTATCTCAGTGAGTAGGTTGTTCTTTGGAGGAGAAAAGTGGGTTGTGAAAGTCTAAGCTTTTAGTGCACAACCTTAACTCACTTTTCCCCTCATCTATCTATTTATACACAAGTATAAAAGAACGCCTATAACTAAAGTACAAGTTGACCTATGCTGGTCTGACAAAAGTACAACAGTGTTTTGTCATTTCCAAGAACCTACATCGGGAATAAGCTAAAAGGTCCTTTTGAGTGTCTGCCCAACCACTCCTTACCTTTAAGCCGTTTTAAGGAAAGTTCGCTTTCGGCGTGATAAGACTTGTCCTTATCCTCTTCAAACTTTCCCGCTCGATCCCGCCTTTACTTCAGGTCTTAGATTCATTCTAAGTCTTCAGTCTTTAGTCTCAAGTCTTTAAGTTATTCAGGAGACTGAGGGGTTCAGTGAGCTCTTGTCAGTACTCACTGAACCCGTCATCTTCTTCTTTGGCTTAAGTCTCACTCAGGAAGTACCGCCTTCCTGAGGAGTGAATCCTTTGCCTTGAATTCACCTTAAGCATCCTGAAGATGACTCACTGAGTTACTGTTAACTCAGTGACTTGAATTGTTCTCGGTTGGTAAACACTTGGCTTAATTTGTGTTCAAATCCTGTTTTAGATAATTGGGTATTTATGGACCCAACAGCTGTATGCGAAATATTGGGGGTTATACTTTTTCTGTTTTGATTAGCTCGATTTTAGGTTTACCTATATGATTTTGGTGTTCTATTGTTGGTTTTCAGGTTGTTTATTGCTTCGAGTTATATTGAGATCATACTTTGGCCGAGCGTTTAGCCGTTTATGCTAATGCAGCAACTGCTGTTTTCTTGCCTTCGTTATGTCTGCCCTTTTAAGGGTCTTACATGAATGGTAGTGGTTTCGTAAAAACTTGAGGAATGTTCGTGTCTTGGCGGGGCAACATGCTATGTTTGCAGCCATGGCGGATACCTCGATGTGTGTAGCTAGCCCATGAATTAACCTGACCCAATTTTCCTGGATGCAAAACATGGACGGATGGTAGATTGCGATACACAATCGCCTCAACAACCTCCATTTGCGCAACCAAGGCATAGGGTAATCTAAATTTCCACTACCATAAGACATATAATACAGAAGGCGTTGTACCTAATCCATTCAGGTGATAATGGTATGTATATATATTATAAGCCTATGATGACTGTTAAGGCGATGACGATTGTTTTCTGAAATATATCTTGGCACGGTAACCACACACGAGCTGTGGTTGCAGCCATGGCAGATCTGACCCTTATTTTTCGTAGTTTTGAGGCTTTATGTTATTTAAGATTTTCATCTTTGAATGGCTGATGATTAGGCGATGACGATTGTTTTCTGAAATATATCTTGGCACTGTAACCACATACGAGCTGTGGTTGCAGCCATGGCAGAACTGAGCCTTATTTGTCGTAGTTTTGACGCTTTATGTTATTTAAGATTTTCATTTGGACATGAACGAGAACCGGTTTGGCAGCCAGGTTTGTTTCATTTCTCTGCTATACCGCCCTTTGAATGGCTGATGATTTACTCATGTTTGTTTTGTAGCATAACTTAATATCTATTTTATGTCCTATTTCAGAAAAGATTACGAGTTGCAAGGGCTTTCTTTGTGTATTTGAAGCGAAAGTTGAGAGGGAGATGGCCTCGGTTGAAGGTATTTTTTGTTTGTAAATTGATACTATTGTGTGTTTTATATTAGCCGAATTGTACCGGTGTATGTTTAATTTATTAATTTTACCCTAATTTGATCACTCAATTTTTGATTTTTTATAGGTGTATGATGAACAAATGGGATAGCCCGCCTCTATAATTAGCAGGTAACATTTGAGTTTATTTATCTTTTTTGAATATTATAGACCAAGTTTGTAAGTTGACTCTTTCTTTGTTTTCATGTTACGGTCAGGAATTGCCCATATATCACACTCGAAAAATGTATATGCATATACCAGATGGACGGTCTTATTATTCCTCAATATTATAGAGAAGGTATCATATAAACTGCAGATCGAAATTCTTGATCAGATAATATTATGGAAGACAAGGAATGAAGATTGGCTTCTGTAATGGGAAGCTTCGGATGGTATACTACCGAACTCCCTATTGTATTGTAAGCTTATTTGTAAAAAACAATATTTCTATAATTAGTTGCTCTTCTATGAAAAATGCAGCGTTCCATGAAGTTAGGAAGATTAGCGAAACCTGCTGCTGCATAAATAAATATAAAGTGCGGAGCAAAAACCACTTTTTCTTGCGGTGAGTTGTCCATATTCTCACATACGTATGGTTGTCATTAAAAATCCTAATACCAGTGTGCCTCGTTTTCTTACTAGACATGTTACAATGTATTACTGGTGCGAGTAACTATTAGGCATACAGTACTTAAAAAACTTTGGAGATTATAACATGGGTGCTATCAAGTCCAGCCTTCGGAAAATATGATAGTTCAAGTCCTAATACCAGTGTACGTCATCTTCGTAACAAGCGACCTGCATCTGCTCAAGTGGCTGGATCAGCTGCGTCACATAGTGGTGCAACACCTATAAATGACAGCTCAGGAAATAGTGGAACAACAAGTGGGTGACGATGGGGTGCTCCCAGGTATGAAAATGGTAGGACCGCGTATGTTCCTGCCAGTCGTGGTGGTGGTAGAAGGGGTTGGGGAAATAAAGGTAGTCGTTGGGGTGCTAGAGAAGTGGAAGTTAACCCATTTGGTAGTAGCGATATAGATGACCCCGAGGAGATTAAATCCGAACAGGAAAGTAGCGGAATCAATTTTGATGCTTATGAGGATATTCCTGTGGAGGCTGAAGGAGAAAATGTTCCACCTCCAGTTAATACATTTGCAGAGATAGATTTAGGGGAGGCCCTGAATCTTAACATTAGAATACGAGGACTGTTTTTCCCCTTGTTCTGATTCCATCCCCTACAAGAGAACTATCTTCTCAGGTTTTTAGTCATTCAATAAATTTGTTGACAGTGTTTATGTAGTTTAGATAATTTGCCCAGTTGATGTATCTTTATATTGTATTATATGCAGATACATGGAGAAGCATGAAAGTTTTCTCACAGACAGGTGTCAACGTGGTGGTTGTTTATGGAGGAACCCCGATTCAGCAACAGGTATTAGGAACAAAGTGAATTATCTGTAACAAATGGATGCATATGCATTGATCAAATGTTCTTTTTCTATTAATATATAGGAGATCATTGATTGCGACATATGTGTCGCTTACCAATCACGTCATGTGCTTCAGGCTGACCAGGAATACGTTTTTGCAGGGGAAATATGGTTGATGCCTTTAGACTGCACATAATGCAAAGAAGAAGTACTTTGAAATATTTGATGAATTAAAGCTTCTCCAAGCGCGCCTTGACATGAATTACCAACTTTATGGACTATTCTTAGCATAAGGTTTTGAAGTTTTTGTTAAATATTCTACTTTATTTATGCAAAATCGCCTCGACCGAAAAACAGGCACGCCCGCAACGCGGCGTTCGTTGTCTTTCTCGTCCGTACAATTACATATATTGACATGTAAACTACTATCAAAACATTTGCTAATATTAATAAGATGCTCGCTGATATGCCGAGAGATAAACTCTATCTGAACTTTAAATTCTCTTTTGAATCAAATTGTAAATTGAGATTTGATAACATTGTCATATGTCACGATAATAGGCTCTATCGAACTTATCGAAATATTTGATTGCTTTAATTGTTGGAGGGTCAATGAATATGATGGGCAATGACGTGTAGCATATAAATGATATATACGTACGATCGATGATGTATGAGACATTAAAGATAAGATTACTATTCGTGTATGTGTCCGGACAACACGTTCCGGACAATGTTCATTCACACCATCCGGCGCGGACCATAGCACATGTATATAATAATAATAAAGTACTTCGGGAAAGACCAAGACGTCTCATCACCTAGGTGATGAGCGCGGACCGATGGTTATTAGCATAAACCAAGCATGCGCCGTCGTCCGAGTTTCCACGGGACATGATCCCCCATACGTGTACAGTAGCCTATGGACCTGGTCTAGGCGTAGACCGGCTCCCCGCTTCCCCATGGTTGTCAGGTACAGTGATTGTGGTACTATAAATACCACAACTCATTCAATGCATATCCATCGAATCCCCTTTATCATTTATTACTCTCACTTACCCTTCATCCGGACAAAAAACTTATCCTCACACCGGAGCTTGGTCTTGGGATAAAATCCAAGGCGAGGATAACATGTGCTACCTTTGTTTTAGGTTCGCATAGCTCAAGGTTTGGGCCAAAGAGACCTGGTGCAAGATTTTACCTCAACAAACTGGCGCCATCCGTGGGACCAAAATTTAATCTACCAAAAGCTTAGAATGACTGGTCCCATCCCAAGCACACACGTCGGCTGCTCAGGGGTGACCGAAGGTGCAGGAGAGGGAGTTCCTAATCCCCAGAACACTCGAGCCATCATGGAAGGTCACATATCGGCTCTCAAAGAATTATTGAAGCAACAAGGCAACCATGATTTGATAAAACCAATGCTGTTAAATTTTGAAGATGAAGTAACTGATACGGAAGAGGAGGAGGTCGAAAGAAGACAAAACGATAAGGGGAAAGCAGTGGTGAAGGACGACTTGAGCAAGCCATTCAAAGAGGTGATAAAGTGTTCGTTCACGAAAAGGATCATAGAGTTCTCGGCTCCCAAGCATAAAATGCCATCGAACCTCAAACTGTATGATGGGACGACCGACCCAGATGACCATATCAACCGCTTCACGGGGGCGGGAAACCACAAAGAATGGCCAATGCTCGTATGGTGCCGCATGTTCTAGCAAGATTTGGACGAGAAGGCCAGAGGATGGTTTGATAAGCTGCCGACCGGAAGTATCAACAGCTGGGATGAACTTCAAAGGAAATTCCTCCACAGGTTTAGCATACTAAGGGCATGTGCTAAGGACCCAACGAAGATTAACAAAATTCATAGGAGGGCCAATGAGAGCCTTCCAGATTTCAAAGAACGGTGGGTGAGTGAGGCAAACTACTTCCCAGACGTCCCGGAGATAATGCGGATATCCTCTTTCATGAACGGCCACCATTGCCCGGAGTTGGCAAAGAAGTTCTCGGACAGCGTTCTTAGGACGGTCGACAAGATGCTGCAAAGGTTTGATGACTTCATTCGTTCGGAGGAAGCCTTCTGGAGCACTGAACTGCCGAAAGGAGAATATGCCCGTAAGGATGTAGGAGGATCACAACCTATGAAACATGACAGGTATCACAGAAATTTTGATGATAGAAAGAGGATAGGGCAGAGACCTCCATACCGACCGAGGGAACATCACGCCCCATATGTGGTTCCAAGATATGAACCACGCCGGAATGGCAGGTACGGATTTAGAGACGATCTAAACAGACCAACATTAGAATCACTAAGGAGCACTCCGAAAGAAATACTGGCAACTGAGCATCACCTACGGCTACCTCAACCTCCTCTGCTGCCCGGCATGCCACGGAAGGAAAACTTGTACCGATACTACGACTATCACGGTGAAAAGGGGCATTACACCAACGACTGCTACCAGTTAAATAAGCAATTGGAATTAGCCTTGGAGTCTGGAAAGTTAAACCACTTGATCAAGGATGTGAGGCAAAGGGGAAAGGCTCAACACAAAAATGATGGCCCGCAAAAAGGAAAGATAATCAACATGGTTAGTTGTCACGGAGAAGATCGGAAAAGAAAGACGATGACCACCAGCGAAATCTGGATGAATGTACTTATAACTTTTCCTCCAGTAGCAACAGAGGATCTGTCCGAAGAGGCCATAGTTGTGGAGGCATAATTCGCTGGATATCTGGTGAAGAGGATCCATGTGGGCGAAGGTGCTTCAGTCGAAATCATGTACAAACACTGCTTCGACAACCTGCACCCATCTATCAAGGCCAGAATGGTAGAAACACAAACAACTTTGTCAGGCATCTCAGGAGAACAGGTAAAACCGCTGGGGAAGATAGAGCTTGATGTGTGCTATGGGAATGATGGTTTATGCAGTCTGAAAACCATGAAATTCATCGTGGTCTCTACGTCATCTCCCTACAACATAATACTAGGACGGACAAGATTGAAGAAGCTGCGGGCAATCCCTTCAACCATTCATGCAATGATGAAATTTCCCACTCCCAGAGGAATAGCCACGTTGGTCACGCAAACAGTTTTGGTATACGAGTGCAGAATACTAGACAAGAGAAGAATGGTAGAGAACGGGGAGGGAAAGGAGGAACGGAAAGAAGTTGGTTTGACTGAAGAAGTCCTTGTAAATCCAGCCCACCCGGACCAGCTCGTAACTATAGGACGGAATTTGTCCCCAGCCGGCTCAGCAAGCTTAAAGATCCTCCTCAAGAGGAGCCTGAATGTCTTTGCATGGGAACCATCCGACATGACGGGCGTCCCTCGACGAATCATAGAACAAACATTAAATGCCAACCAATCGGTTACCCCCGTCAGTCAGAAAAGAAAAACTCTTTCCGTAGAGAAAAGTCAAGTAGTGACAAGGGAAGTAGCCGAATGGTTAAAAGTAGGCATAGTGAGGCCGGTCAGGTACCCTACTTGGATATCAAACCCGGTGCTAGTGAAAAAGGGGGACATAAGCTGGAGGATGTGCATTGATTTTAAAAACATTAACTCCGCATGCCCAAAAGATTACTACCCTCTCCCAGAGATTGATTTGAAGATCGAGTCGATAGTAGGCTCCAGGTATAAATGTTTCTTGGATGCCTACAAAGGGTATCACCAAGTGCAAATGGCTGAAGAAGACGAAGAAAAAACAGCTTTTTATACAGACCAAGGAACCTACTGTTACACCAAGATGCCGTTTGGCTTAAAGAACGCTGGGGCAACATACCAACGACTGGTAGATTCAGCCTTCCAGTCTCAGATCGGCCGGAACCTAGAAGCCTACGTCGACGGCATGGTGATAAAAAGCTCAACAGAAAAAGCATTGTTGGCCAATGTGGCAGAAACCTTTGACAACCTGAGGAAAATAAACATGAAGCTCAACCCCAAGAAGTGCTCATTTGGTGTCGAGGAAGGAAAATTCTTGGGATATATGGTAACGTCTGAGGGCATATGAGCAAATCCAGCAAAGACAAAAGCTGTCGCGGACATGCAGTCTCCCCAGACATGGAGGGAGATGCAAAGTTTGTCTGTAAAACTTGCCGCCCTGAATCGATTCCAAGCTAGGTCAGCCGAGAAGTCCATGCCTTTCTTCGAAACTTTGAAGAATATCACAAAGGCGAACAAGGATGAGTATCGATGGACGAAAGAGGCAGAGAGAGCTTTCCAAGAGCTCAAAAAGGTTATTATCAACCTCCCCTCCCTAGCTACCCCATGCCGAAAGAAACACTATGTGTTTATTTGGCCGCTGCAAAAGAGGCTGTCAGTGCAGTCTTACTGGTTGAACGGAAGGGAAAACAGCTCCCAGTGCACTATGTTAGCAGGACTTTGCATGAAGCGGAGTGTAACTATGCTCCGTTAGAGAAGCTGGCTTTGTCATTGATTCACACATCAAGAAGACTAAGGAGGTATTTCGAGGCTCACCCAATCAAGGTCATTACAGACTAGCCAATCAAGCAGATCCTGAGTAAAGCAGAATCCTCAGGAAAGTTAGCAAAATATTCGATTGAGTTGGAAACGTATGACATAGTGTATGAACCCCGGAATGCTATCAAGGGGCAAGTTCTAGCTGATTTCATAAATGAAGTTCCTGTAGACGGCAACGGAGAATGGTGAAACAGGTGACAGCCGAGCCAAAGAATCCGGACGAAGAAAGTGAATGGACGCTCTATACGGACGGAGCATCAGGAAAAAGTGGGTCTGGAGCAGGCCTGGTCCTGATCAGCCCAACGAAAACGGAGTATACATATGCTCTCAGGCTAAACTTTAAAAGCACGAACAATCAGGCGGAGTACGAGGCATTGCTTTCCGGTCTAAGGATTGCTAGGGAAATGAAGGTACCGGTGCTATTCGTGAAAGTAGATTCTAAGCTAGTTGCCAGCCAGATCAATGGCGAGTTTGTGGCTTGCAGCGAGAATATGGTCAAGTACCTGGCCGAGGTAAAAAGCAGCATAAGCCATTTTTAAAAGTTCCGAATAGCAAACATCCCCCGCAACCAAAACCAGAAGGCAGACATCCTCAGTAAGCTAGCTTCAGTTGCATTCAACCATCTCACCAAGGAAATTCTGGTGGAGGTATTGAACAAGCCGTCAGTAGATGTAACAGAAGTCAATGCGATAGTAGTAGAAGAAGGGGACAATTGGATGACTCCAATTGTGAGATGCCTTAAAGAAGGAATATGGCCGAATGACAAGAACGAAGCTAGAACCCTTCGTATGAAAATCAGCTAGTACACCATGGAAGGAGATGTACTCTTCAAGAAATCTTATTTGATGCCCATGCTACGATGTGTGGGTCCTTTGCAGGCCAACTATGTCATTCGGGAGATACACATGGGAGCGTGCAGAATGCACTCTGGCCCACGTTCAGTAGTAGCGA
The DNA here is from genome assembly GCA_021014915.2 of Artemisia tridentata subsp. tridentata. NCBI lineage: Eukaryota > Viridiplantae > Streptophyta > Magnoliopsida > Asterales > Asteraceae > Artemisia > Artemisia tridentata. The sequence continues at coordinate 207,640,249 of CP139501.1, forward strand.
AGGCGATCCGGCAGGGATACTATTGGCCAACCATGCATCGAGATGCAAGGGAAGAAATACAAAGATGTGACTTTTGTCAGATACACTCCCCAGTGCCGAAATTGCCTAAAAGTCTCATGACATCGATCATGGCACCATGGCTATTCTATCAATGGGGCATGGATGTTCTTGGCCCTCTACCAGCGGCACCAGGGAAGGTACAATTTGTCATAGTGGCGATCGATTACTTTACAAAATGGATCGAGGCAAAACCCTTGGCGAAGACCACAGGGAATGAGGTTAAAAAGTTTGTGTGGGAAAATATAGTGTGCCAGTTTGGTCTACCGGGCATCATAGTTACGGACCATGGAACAAACTTTTTCAATGATCAGTTCAAAACCTGGTGTGAGAAGTTGAAGATAAAACAAATGAATACGACGGTGGCACACCCACAGGCCAACGGATTAGTGGAGAGAGCAAATAAATGTTTGATGAATGGAATAAAGACACGCCTAGGAAGAGAAAGGGCTGGCTGGGTGGACGAGCTTCCTAATGTTCTATGGGCACATCGAACATCTTTGTAGACGAGCAATGGGGAGACGCCGTTTAGTCTCACATATGGAAGTGAGGCAGCGATCCTAGCAGAAATTGGAATGCCAACACATAGGACCATGATGGTTCGCGAAGGAGCGAATGATGAAGAAAGGCGTCTAAACCTAGATCTGTTACAGGAGCGACGGGAGGCAGCGGAAATAAGAGAGGCCAAGTACAAAGCAAAAGAAGAGCAGTATTACAACAGAAGAGTCCGTCCAGTATCCTTCAAGGTCGGAGAGTTCGTATACCACAAGAATGAAGCCAACAGAGTAGAGAACTTGGGAAAGCTAGGACCCACTTGGGAAGGTCCATACCGAGTAATAGAGGCTTTCCAGAATGGCTTTTACAAGTTAATGACGATGGAAGACAAGGAAGTACCGCGCACTTGGAATGCATCTAACCTAAGGAAATGATATCTCTAGCAACTATATTTTTCAATCAAGTGTAACCAAATTATATGAAATGAAAATTGAGCTGCATTCCAAGTTGGAATGGTAGCAATTTTCCTACAAGTCAATGTTAGACATAAGTTATTAGTGACTCCGACGGACGGCTAGCTACCTCTGATCGAATGTGTAGTCAGTGTCTATTACCTATAACCCAAGTGCTATTCACCAAACGGTTTATACCCCAAAAGTGCTATTCACAAGGGAAGAACCTAGGTGCTATTCACCGAACGGTTTATACCCCAAAAGTGCTATTCACAAGGGAAGAACCCAGGTGCTATTCATCGAATGGTTTATACCCCAAAAGTGCTATTCACAAGTGAAGAACCCAGGTGCCATTCACTGAACGGTTGCATTCCCCAAACGTGCTATTCACAAGGGAAGAACCTAGGTGTTGTTCATCGAACTGTCATATTTTATAACATACTACATGCAAGGTTAAAACCCAGATGCTATTCGTCGAACAATTGTGTTCATCATACATCAAAGAAATACAACAATAATCAAAGTATTTAACAAGGCAAAATTCTTAGTCCGTCAAACAACAGACGAGTAGTCATTCCTAATTAATCAAATATAAAAACAGAAATAATGTTGTTCGTTCCAAAGGTTACATGCAAAACAGTGCCATCACTCGGCGACAAATGAACTAAACTATTACAAACAACTAAGGCTGCACAGAATCAGCAGGCCCTTGACCAGGAGTTGGAGGAGTCTCATCCGGAAGCAGATTTTGTAGCTCCACTGGAGGTTGGAGATAAGCATTGGCAACCTTGTCGACAAAAGGGTACCTCTTGACGAACAACTCGTCGTAGGCCTAATAAAGCTTATCATAAGCCTCCAGGTTAAAGCCAGATGAAGCGTCAAGTATAGCCTGCATAGTTTCGGGAGAACGACCCTCTTGCACACCTTTGAGCCATCCGGCGGCAATCGCCATGTTAAAAGGCACAAACAAACTTCTCTTGTATTCGGCACTCTGAAGAAGTCGACGAACAAAATTGGGAAAGTAATCCCGAACCAAGCGTTGCTTGGCCACCTCCCCCTGACCATACTGAACTGCAAAATCTTATTTTTCCTTCATCAACAGCTGATTGTCCTTCTCTGCTATAGCAAGCTTGGCTTCCAAGTCTTTGATCTTAGCAGCCTATTCGACTCCAATAGCTACCAAATCAAGTTTCTCTTTTTCAGCTTGTATGGCTTTAGTAACCTCTGCATCCTTAGCAGCCCGAACTTCCAACAACTCATTCCTACACTCTCGGTATCGAAGGTGAACATCCTTGTAGGATTCATGAGCATGAGAGAGGTCAGTAAACTGAACGGACAACTCTTCATATCTTAAAAGCATGTTGGTCTAGGCCTGCACACACATCCCCAGCTGACGCCACGACCGCTTAAGAGCACTGTGATCCGGCATCCCATGGTTATAGTATTCATAGTCAGCTGGAGTGAATAGGTTCTTGAGCATATCCCGAAAGTTGGAGGCATTGTTCATCCTAGAACTCTTAGTCAAGCCCCATTGAGGAGTGAAGGGCTGGTTACCAAAACGATCAACAGAAGTACCTGAGGCAATAACAAACGCAATGTATAAATAAGATAAAAAGATAAAGAAAGGAAGCAAACAGAGAATAAAAAGAAGGCGCGAGGCTATTCACTCTCTCCTTCACCCGCATGACCGGAAGAAAAGGCAAAGGATCGTTCATGAGCTTCGGAAGCATGGGCTGAAAAATGACAAAACATCAGAATAAAACAAGTACTTATACAGTTAAGACAAGAGAATCACTTGAAACAAACCTGAATGGCCGAGTGAAGGACTCCAAAGCGGACCAGACAAAGCAGTGTTCACTCCCTCATTGCTGTTAGGATCGACGAAAGGGGACCGAGGGACAGTGTTCCTCATCAAAGGTGACTCGAACTCATCACTTTGATGACGGAGAGAAACCAGCCGGTTGCCATTCACGTCTTCCTCATGATGAGGAGTATCGATCAGAGTCTGAACAGGTTCAGCATGATTGATAGGGGCAGGGGAAGAGATATGGCTGGAACTCAACTCATGGTCAGATGACTGTTCAACACGTTTCTTTTTACTCACCACATGGGATGAGGCCCCTTCCCCAGCGACACGTTTCTTCTTGACATGCCCTCGCCCTTCGGTAGCCGACCTAGCTGTCGCCCGATCTTCTTTCTTTTTCTTAGCACCAAGCACCTTATCACAAGGCACTTCGACCTCCTTCATCAGCTTGGACTTAGCAGGAATGTCCTCAGCATTCTCGACCGGAGGTGTGGTGTAAGTCACATGTTCTTCTCCCTCGGCCAAAGGCTCGCCAGCCAAAACTTTGGCTCCCTCAAAGTTAGAAAAACATAGAAACTCAGACATGGTAACAACTGCATCACAAAAAAAAAAAAAAAAAAAAAAAAAAAAAAAAAAAAAAAAAAAAAAAAAAAAAAAGAGAAAATAACGTAAGATAGAAGAGGCTAGTTATAGAAAGGACAAACAAAATACATAAAGGGGCATATTACTGTTTCCCCCCGGACCCTTCAAGACACATTTATATCCAGCATGTTTCCAAACGGAACTGAGCCCAGCAGCAAACAACAAGCTAGGGTGCTGCTTGTGAAGGGGAATGGTCACTTCTCGGAGCTTCTCCACTAGGTCTTCATCATAAGTATCGGAGGGTGGAGGGGGATCCGAGACATTTGAATCTGGATGACGCCATGGCATGGGAATGGGAATCGCCCTCCGATCAACAAGAAAGAACTGATTCTTCCAGTTCTTAAGGCTAGATTTTATTTCCCTGAAGCAAGGATTAAAGGACTTACCGGTCCACGCTTGAAAGGAAAACCAGTGACCTTGTTTGCAAAGCTTGTAAAACACTCGGAACAGAAGGACAGTAGGATCAATATCTAAAGCTCGGCAATACATTTCGAATATGTTCGTCCGGTTTATACCGATCGGCACCAATTGAAAGGTGAACTCTGAAGTACCTTAGAACCCTTAAAAGGAAAGTAGAGGTGGGGATCCTAAAACCACCTTGCTTGAAGAAGTGAAGATATAACCCAACCGCATCATCCGGGACGTCAAGAATAGTCATTCCTTTAGGAGCCGGACGTGGATTGAGTTCGAGCGGAATACCATAACACTTTGTGATCCAACTAACATTAGCCTCATCCAAGACCGAAGTGTACACGTGCATATCAAAGTTCGGAATATGAGAAGCATCACCCACACCAGGTTATTCGGAATAGAATTATCGTCCGACGTGTCTTGAGATCCGGAGGGAACACAACGAAGGGTCTAAAGAAAGAAATAAGGAGAAGAATGGATGCACTTGCAGACGGAAGAGATGATCGCAATTCGTTCAGAAGCAGATAGTGAAAACAAGAGATGCAGTAAAAAGTGAGGGTTCAACCTCTATTTATAGACGTAGTAAGAAGAGGACGAAACGTCAAATCTTGTTAGAGGGAGCATCGCAACCATTGGGAAAGTAAAGTAGGACACGTGTCAGCATCACAAAAACCGAGGCATGACTTACGACTGTTCTTTTAACCTCCTGCATTTATTACATTTGTTCGGTTGTCCATTAATTTTTGAATATTGCACCATTGATATAAAATCAATACTGCAATGCTGGGGGGGGAGACATGTTCGTGTATGTGTCCGGATGACTCATTCCGGATGACACATTCCGGACAAGGTTCATTCACACCATCCGGCGCGGACCATAACACATGTATATAATAATAATAAAGTATCTCAGGAAAGACCAAGACGTCTCATTACCTAGGTAATGAGCGCAGACCGATGGTTATTAGCATAAACTAAGCATGCGTCGTCGTCCCGGTTTCCACAGGACGCGGTCCCCCATACGTGTACAGTAGCCTATGGACCTGGTCTAGGCGTAGACCGGCTCCCCGCTTACCCATGGTTGTCAAGTACAGTGATTGTGGTACTATAAATACCACAACTCATTCAATGCATATCCATCGAATCCCCTTTATCATTTATTAATCTCACTTACCCTTCATCCGGACAAAAAACTTATCCTCACACCGGAGCTTGGTCTTGGGATAAAACCCCCCTTTGTTTCAGGTTCGCATAGCTCAAGTTTTGGGCCAAAGAGACCTGGTGCAGGATTTTACTTCAACAATGACCTTGTTGGCCAAAGCCGAAATAAGATTCTACAACAAAACTTAAGGTATGACAACCCGCTAAATTACAGGTCAATACTATTTAATAAACTCGAATTTCTTTTCTTGACATTTATTTGAGAACAATTTACATATAACTTTTACTTGAACCAACGTGAAACTTAGAATATCTTTCGAGTACACTAGGACTTAGGCTATATTTAGTCCACAACGTTCCAGTACCTTGCTCCTACTCCGGTTCACAATTTTAAACCCTAAAACAATTTTCTTTTCTTTATTTACTTACGGTTGTCAATTCAACAAACGCTATTCGCAATTTAAAATTTAACACCCGATATACCCAATACTCCTAACATTTTTTTTCTAACACATTTTTATACTTCCTAAATTATTACCAAAGTTCCAAAAATATTTCCTTACGCCTAAAGTAATTTCTTTATTTCTTACGTTTAATTACTTATAATTTACGTTAATCACCAAACCAATAACCAATACCTATTTTTAATACCCAATACATACATCATATACACTCTTGTACCAAAACAAGTCTTCTACTCTAAATATATTACAAAATTTACTAGACAAAATTTACATCACATTAATTACCCAACATTAGTCCTTGAAACATGGAGTCCAAGACTTAGTCTTGGCGGCTTGACTACAACCATGTCCCCCCCCCCCCCCAGCCCCCAATCGGCCTAAACCTCCCAACCTAGCCGCCAAATCATGATTTTTGACCCAACTATTCTAACCTTGAAAATCTCTAGTATAAATAGGTTTATTTGTATCATTTTTTGCACTAGTTAGAAAGAAAAAAAAGTATCACCTCTCATCTTATACATCAAATTCGACACACATAAGGGAGCAAGGAAGAAGAAAGTTTGATTGTGGCTAATTCTAGTGTCATTAGAGTACTTTAGTAAGGGTTTTAGAAACACTAAGCTTGGGTTAATCAAAGATATTGCATTCTCACCACACTAATCTCCTTTTGTAAGTAAATTTTACATTGCCAAACTTCATACTCTTCATATCATAATGCTAGTTCAAGTGTATATACTTAGTTTATCACTTTGTACATGTTAATAAAGCTTTATATCCACAATAATCTTTTAACAAATGGTTGTCTTTTAAGCAAATTTTTATCATAAGTAAACTAGTTGGTATAAATTTCAACAAGAAAGTAAGGATAAGAACATCACATATATATATACTAGTGAACTTGTAATCTTGACTATCCTTGATGATCAATTACATTCATGAAAAATGGACTCTTTAATATTGCTAAGTTTAGTGTTAGATCACAATTGACATGTTGAGAAATTGGTGGAAGAGTTAGGATTAGTTTTGGAGTTGTTGTTAAATGGTTATGATAACTAGAAGGCTAGGAAAAATATTTTGACACTTTTGGCAAGGAATCTGTCCCATTTGGCTTTCCCCAGAAAACCCAGTAGCTTGGTGGCAAGATTAGGCTAGAAATATAGAAAATAGACTCAATAACGAAAACGTAGCCGCTTGAATGAGTTAAAACGGGCTTATAACGAAAAAGATACGTTAGTTTTAAGTTATGCGGCGAAAACTAAATTTTCTGAAAATGTTAGATGCTGTTAGGAATTTTTGAGAGGTAAAAACTGATGTTAAAAGTTAACTTGACTAGCCGAGACACTTAAAACATGTTAGTATACTAAAACACGAACCCGGGGATTTATAAAACTTAAGAAACGGAGCTACGACCAGAAAGTTATGGCCTAAAGAAGGTTACGACGACATATAAGTTTGACAACTTATTATTTGCTATTAGAAAAGCTGATGGAACATATTTAAAGTGGATTTTGGACACTTTAGAGTGTATTTAGGCTAAAATGACGTAAACGAAAATGGTAGAGCATTATGTATACTTATTAGGCGCGTTAGAGGTTTTCAAAATATCTATTAACAAGACGACTAAAGTTTGATCACGAGATTAACAAGTTACGTTTTCTAAAAAGGGTAATTTTCTAAATAAAATAACACATTGATGCAACTACGTTTTTGACGATAAATATTACAACAAACATGTACAAGCGGTAAATTAGCGTATGAACTTGCGTGCATGACCTTGTTTTCGAACCTAAGACATATGAATTATTTAGGTTGAGGTTAGAGTTGTCGGACTTTATTTACCGTTTACCAATTTACCAATCGGGATTTGCTTTTGCTAAGGTGAGTTTCATAGCCCCGATTTTTACATTATTTATACATGATTTCTAAACCCTCGGGGTGGGAATACATTGCGTATTTTTGGGACACAAGTGTTAAAACGGTTACTTTGCCTAAGTTACCGCATTGCCATTAAAGTCCCCCTTGAATCATGAACCGTTAATTACTTGTATGCTGGGATGTTATGAATAGATCTATTTGGGTTGACACCCCCGTCCGAGTTGGTCGCGCCAACCTGTCAAACGGACGCATATCATTCGGATTATTTCCAAGTGTCTAGCAAACACTTATTTTGGGCATTATTATTATTATGCTTGATTGCATACCAGTACGTCGTGCTTCGGGGTCATGAACTTAGGCACTGTATATTATTTTTGGCTGTGACGTTATATTTGTTTTAATTGTCTTATTATTGAAATCTTGTGGTCCGCACTTTACTGTTTACTTAAACCTATGATCTTGATCTCACCAACATCATGTTGACCCTTTTAGCGTGTATTCTCAGGAAATTAGGTGATGACAACCATCTATGTATGGACCACTTTAGAGTCACATTTGGAAGCACATCATGATGAAGATTTTCTTGCATTATTTAGCGTTTGGTTATGTATCTAAATCTTATATTTTGATGGTGAACTCTGATATTTATGTTTTGTAAAACGTTTAAGTTTGAATCAAATGCTTGTTTTAAAATGACTCACTAAGAGGTCATTCTTTATTACCTTGTACTTTATTAACCATGAACATCACACCCTGGAATTCCATTCCGCTGCAATCCAGATTTTGGGGGTGTGACAGATTGGTACCAGAGCCAAGGTTATAGAGAACTAGGATGCATCATTGACCCTAGACTATAACCACTAGGTTACGACACTTCACAACATCATGATGTGCATACGATTACGATATATGTTTTTATTTACTTACTTTATACGAGTTACTTATACTTATACTTATATATATTTATATTGACCTGGTTTACAGCGACATGTCTTCTCCCAACCACCCTATTATCATTCCAGCAGACTCGGATATCGAGGATGCTTTTTCATCCACTAATACACCTACATCACTACTCTCACCTTCCTATACCACGACATTCCCATATCACTCACCATCGTTTGATGATAACTTCCACCTATTTGAGGTATTAGCATCACCTGAGACAGACCTAGAAGAGACTACCAGATGTGACATTGAGACTTTTGAGATTCAGGAGACTGCCCCTACGGCCCTACCTTCCTACTATCACCATTGTCATTCCCCTTTTCCATTCCCACGTATCAGGAATTAGATGACACTCTATGGATAGTGTGGAAAACTAGAAGGGGAGTTGAATAGTTTTTACCGTTTTAAAATTTATTCGCTTTGTTTACTTAACGTGATTTCAAAGTAAAACAAATAATCAAGCAATATATATACAAAGTAAGGAAAGGAATGATCAAACCACACAACATGGATGTTTATAGTGGTTCGACTACAAGGACTCTATTCCTTGCCCTACTCCACTCCTCGAGCCTCTAACTCGAGAGTTTTTCTTCACTAAACAACAAGCTCCCTTCTAGGCGGAGAAAACCTTTACACGTCACTTACTCTTTATCCGGTACTAAGCTAAACACCGGGTTCTTTACAAGGGTACAACTACTCTCGTTGGTTCTTTAACAAGGGTACAATCACTCCCGATACTCTTTGTGTTTTGAGGACTAAAACACTAACCAAACACTACTGAATGAATGGTATAAACAATGATGTGTGAACACAAACAAATCACACAGTGACTATACTAAAGGTTTATAACTCTGTGTTGAACCTTGATGCTTGATCTCTTTTGCTACAAAAAGAAAGATCACTAAGAATGAAATGAATTATATGGGTTAGTAATATATAAATGAATGAATGTATAATTTATGCTATGTAAGTGATAGTTGCCCTTGAGTGATCAGCTTGCTATTTATAGGCAAAACTGAGGGGACAACTGGCGGATTTGGCGGATCCAATATCAGGGATCCGCCCTTGTAGTTGTTTGGTTCCGCGGGAACCTGACAGCCAAGATTTTTACAAATCTTTCCATATCATTCTATATCATGCCAAGTCTTGTCAAGATCATACAAATTCAACTTTGTTACTTAAAGATCTTTCCAAAATATTTCTCAAATCCTCAAGATATCAAAATGAGGTATGCCATGATGTCATGTTAATATTTCTAATTTAAGAAATAAAAGTAAAACATGTAAATATAAAATGTATGTAATATTATTCCTAGTGATTATGTAAAATGTGTTTTTAAAAGACTTGTTACTATAAATGTAAAAGACTTTAACTTATATTTATGCTTTGCTAAAGATAAATCTTATAATTGTCATTAACAAAATAAAGCAAAGATCGTAAAATATAAATAACGTTTTTAGGACAATATTTGTATTAACAATCTCCCCCTTTTTGTTGATGACAAAACATAAAGTTTATTTTTAAGCAATGGAATAAGTAAAGTGAAAGTCTTTTAAAAATATAGATTAAGTTAGTTTTATGCAAGTTTTTAAAACTATTTTGAGCATAAAAGAGTGTACTGTAATGTTCCTCAGTGGTGTATAAACTTAATCCTATCTCCCCCTTTTTGTCGAAACAAAAAGAAGATATGCGTAGCGGAATGTGGTGAACATTTCTTGGTTATTACTCCCCCTAAATTGGAGTACCGAGATTGTTTCAATGATTTTGAGAACTTAAAGCTCCCCCTTGGATTATACTCCCCCTAAATGGAGTGCCAATGTTAGGGTGCATGAACTTACAAAACAAATGGTTAGAATATGATATGTTCTCCCTCGATGTATACTCCCCATTGCTAGGGTACCAACGTATACGTTTCAAGGATGAGAAATGCTACAAAATAATGAGTTAGTACATGATATACTCCCCCTCGATCTATACTCCCCGTTGCTAGAGTACCAACGTATATGATTCAAGGTTGAGAAAAGCTACAAAACAAAGGTTAGTTGTGAATAATTCCAACCAAGTAGCATAATGCATATGTATAGGCCAACCAAGCATGATAGTTCAACCCATTTGACTTTAAAAAGTCAAAAATACTTGTCTGATAAAAAATGCATCTAAGTACAAGTGGTCAAATCATTATGAGAATTCAAACCAAGCATACAATAATGTTAGTAAATCAAACAAACCAAGATATTATGCCAAATAGTGATCACCCACAAGCATAAAAATATAACATCCATTCATTGAAAATTTGTTTGTGACATAAGTCACAAAACATGATGTTACAAGAAAAACAACCTAAATAAATCCTAAAAAGTCCTAAAAGTTCCTATAAAAGGAAACTAGGAAGAAACTAAAGGCTCTAATTGAGGAGGGCGAGAAATCGCATTAAGGCGCTCGAGAAAGTGGTTCAAAATGAACCTCATTTCATTTTGGAGTTCATGGACCAAAATGTTAGTCCTTTGGGCCAAGTGAGTGGTCCTCTCGCATTGTGAGCAATCATGCCTTGGAAAGTAGGGAGGAAGAGTGGGCTCATTGTTTTGTGGTGGTGGTGGTGGTTGTTTGTTTGGTGGTGGTGGTGGTGGTTGGTTGTTTGATGGTGGTGGTGGTGGTAGTGGTTGGTTGTTTGATGTTGGAGGGGTGATGGAGTTGAGCAAGATGGATTGAAGATCCATAGCTTCACCAAGGCGGGAGTCTACCATATTGGAGAGAGCATAGAGGCGGGTGAGCTCCTCATTTATCTCCTCATGGGTTTGTGGTTGATTGATCCACATTGCCTCATCAATGGCAATGAGTGTGGATGTTGGTTGAGAGGGGTTGCATTTGTGGTTAAGGTGGTGGTGGATCATGGTAGAGAGGACCGTGGATATCCCGATAAATGAGATGAAAGAGCATAGGTACTTGACCTTCAAAGGTCATGGGAGGAGGATTGGTGGACCTTGGTGGATGGTCTTCCAAATCATTCAAATATGGATGAGGTGATGAAGGTGGTGTTCTAAACAATTCTAGGGGTTGAAGTTGTGGTGAATGTGGTGGTGAAGGTGATCTAGTAGGTTGTGATGGATCGGGTAGTGGTGTGGTAGCCACAGGAGTGATTGTTGGTGGTGGTGTGTTTATGATGGTGTGAGGTGGTGTTGGAGTTGCTAAGTTGAGAAAATTCTCATTGGCTATTGGTGAGGAGATTTTGAGTGGAGATGACTCTTCTGATGATGAATTAGCTAAGTTTACGAAGCAACAAGGACGGACACTCATACGAGCTGTCCTTCTTGCGGGTCTGCTTGTAGATGAGTTATTTGATTTTGGCATTGTTGAAATGTGAAAGTTTGGTAAGAAGTACAGGAGTGATACTTAGAGAGAATGATGAGTGAGTGATTTGTGATGATCCTGATCTTCCTAATTTATAGATAGTAAGGTGTATTGATATTTGTGTTTGGATTTGATGTTGATCCAATGGAGAATGTTGGTTCCTAATGATTTGGAGCAAGTAAATGAGCTTATCACATCACCAAGGTCAATCCATACAAATGGAGTTGAGTAAATTATGGGAGATTTGCAGTAAATGCAAGGAGTGAGTGGAAAATCTGTTGATGTGATGTTCCCACGGATTTCAAGGAACCAATTTGAGGGTTCCTTACTTGTTACAGGAAGGTAACTCACATGGAAATTTTGAATATTCAAATTTTGGTGGGAGATGTGTTAGGATCTCTGGGAAATAAGAGTTTCATTGTTGCTGCCGATAGTGTTAAGCTGGTTCCTGCCGATAGCTTTGGTTCCTGCTGAAAGCTCATTGCTGCCGATAGTGTTATCTTGTTTTCTGCCGATAGTGCTGTTGCTGCGGATAGTATTATTTGTTATCCGTATATTTAGAATGTTTGTTAAGATTTATTTTTAGAAGAGATTGTTGTTTATCTCTTCACACGTTTACTTGTAGAACGGGTTAGGGTTAGGTGATCTTGTTAGTATAAAAGATAAACCCGTCTATGAGTTTATGTACGCCTTTAACACCTTTAACGTTTTTAATATTCAAGAACACAATTCTTAGTTCATAGTTTGATCCATAGAGGATCATTGTTCGTTTAGAGTTTTCTTCTTTATAATACTTGCTGTTTAGTTTCCGCATAAACGCTTGTATTGCATACAGAGGTTCTTGTTTATACCAAGCTCAATCAAGCTCGAAGTACTCGATCCTACAAGTGGTATCAGAGCCTGGTAAGGATCTCTGATAAAGAAGAAAAAGGTCGATCTCATATCTCTTAACCCTCTCTCAATGGCAGACGATAACCCAGAAACCAATGTCATTAACCAGGAAGATCAACAACCCAAAACTGAAACATCCCAAGTCCAAACGCAAATCGTCACCGCGGTGTCCACCAACAATGCTAAATTCCCATATCTGAAGAAAGATGAGTATGAAGTCTGGGCTATGAGAATGGAATATTGGATCACAAACAGTGATTACAATCTGTGGAATGTCATTCTCAAGGGAAATAGCAAGAAGAATACAGGAAGGGACGAGGATGGCAATATTTATATAGAGCCACCTGTTACTGCAGAAGAGCACATGGCTGTGCAAAGGGAAACCAAAGCAAGAACCCTTCTGCTTCAAGCTATTCCAGAGGATCATATGAGTGATTTCCATCACTTGGATGATGCTAGAAAGATCTGGCATGCTGTAAAAGCCAGATTTGGAGGGAATGATGAATCCAGAAAAATGAGAAAGTCTATGCTTAAGCAAGAGTTTCAGGAATTCAAGATCTCTGAGGCTGAGGGGATTCATAAAGGGTATGACAGATTCCACAAGATCCTGAGTCAACTCAACCAGTTGAAAGCTAGGCCGGATGATGAAGATTGCAACACCAAATTTCTGAGGGCTTTACCACCATCTTGGTCGCAGGTTTCCATAACCCTCAAGGCCAAAGGAGGACTGGATTTTATGAGCTTTGATGATCTGTACAACAAGTTGAAAACCCTTGAACTTGATATCAAAGGGTATTCCACCTATACACCTCATACTCCAACCCATACTGCTTTTGTTAGTAACTCTGGTGCTAACAAAACATCATATGGAAACAGTCCAACTCCATCAACATCATCAATCTCTTACTCACCTGTCACACCAAAAGCTCAAACCAGTTCTGAGAATCTTGTAGTGGATCTGCTTCATTCATTTGTTGCTGATAGTACACCACAACAGAAGATTGTGTATGATGATTTCAATCAGGTTGATGAATTGGATATGGAAGAGATGGACTTAAGATGGCAGATGGCTATGATATCGTTGAAGTTGGATAGGTTTGAAAAGAAGGCAGGAAGAAGGGTCAATTTTAATGGACAGGAGCCTGCCAGGTTTGATAGAAGGAAGGTGAGGTGTTATAAATGTTCTCAAACAGGACATTTTGCTAGGGAATGTACAGACAAGAAGGTGGATGATAAAGCACGGTATTCTGCTTTCAGAATTCAAGAGTTGGAGTCAGAAGACCCCAAGGCTTTGGTATCTGTGGATTCAATGGTGGACTGGGAGAAACATGAGAAGTCTCTTGCAAGTGGAGCAGATAAGGTCTATGGGATGGTAGCTGGATATGGTGAAAAGAAACAAGTGGCTGATCAGTTTGGAATGATGGGTCATCCATCTCAGGTACATAACTGCCCATTTGGTTGTGATTCTAAATATGATAAATTGAAACAGGAATTTGATGATAAAGAAAGTGAAAATAAGGATAACTTTATTCAACTTAAGGCTCATAAAAAGGCTGTTAAAACTTTAGAACAACAAAAGGTCTGGTATCAACAACAACAGTCTGCTTATGAAGTGAAAATAAAGGTATTGGAAAGAGATTTAAAAAATGCTATTAATGAGGTTAAACATACTGAACGGGAAAAAGCTAAGGTAGTATTAGATAATCAGGATTTAAAGTCTAAACTAGATGATACCTTGGCTAGATTTGATAAGTGGAAAGAGTCATCCACAAACCTTCACAGGCTTATTGATAGTTCTATGTCATCAAAAACTAAAAGAGGTTTAGGGTTCGGTGACCTGGTAGGGCCAAATCAATATTATGACCCTAATGAATATAGTGTTTTTTAACCCAGAACCTGTAGATTATAGAAAGCCTGTAAAGTTTGTGAATGAGGGAGGGATGAATGATGTTCCTCCACCCATAACTGGAACATTTAAGCCGGCTAATCCTTTTGATGACTTTGATGATTCACAAATGATGTATGGCAAACAGGCAAAAGACTTGCCTAATCTTGATTGTGACTCTAATGAATTTGTCTCTTGTTCTTACAGTGACAAATCTTCAGAAATCAAGACAGATGACTATGCCACATGTGGATCAAGTGACAAGTCAGCATCAATAAAGTCAGAAGATCTCTCCTCAGAAGTAGCTAATGTTGAATCTCATTCGAAGATAGCTGCATCTAAAGATATTTCTTTTGATAGTGTTAAAAACAATAATGTTTCTGGTTGTGGTTCTTTTTCAAACAATTCTAGTTGTGGTTCTGTTTCAAACAATTATGATTGTGGTTTTCATTATGTTAAGGATAATTTTGTTTCATGTGTTGGTTTGAATAATTCTGTGTGCAATGAGAAAGTTATTGTTAAGAAAAAGGCCCCTAGAAAGAAATCTTGCTTTGTGTGTCGTAGTTATGATCATCTCATTAAAGATTGTGACTATTATGAGAAACAGATGGGTTTGAATGCATGTCAAAATAGGTTTGTATGGAAAAATGTGAATGATATTCCCCCCTATATTCCTCAAGCAGCAAGGAGAACTTCAGTTGCTACTGGCAAGCCAGTTCCTGCTGGTAAGCCTGTTGCTGCTGATAGGTTCATTCCTGCCGATAAGCCTGTTGCTGCTGTGTATTCAGTTCCTGCCGGTAGGATCAATCCTGCTGGTTGGAGAAGCAATTTGGCTAGACCTTTCAGAAAACCTACTAGTTCTTACTTTCAAAATAATTTGAGACCTGTTTGTTTTGACACCAAAAATAAGGGAGGGGCAAGATGGAAAACTGCTGTTAAGTCCTCAGCAGGTTGTTCTTGGAAAATCAATAACCAACATATGAAAATGGGGTCCAAGATCAATGGTGGATCTCATCAATCTCCAGGGTTTAATTCTTATTGATCCACTAGGCAGGCTCAAGTCAGCAATGGCTTGAGTCTCTCTTGTATCTAATGTTGTATATGTATTCTTTCTCCCAGGATTTTCCTTTTAGAAGCAAAGATGTTGGAATTGTTGATAGTGGATGTTCCAGGAGTATGACAGGGAATTTGGATAGATTGCATGACTTTGTACCTTTGAATGGAGGTACTGTGACATTTGGAGGAGGAGATGGAATAATTTCTGGGAAGGGAACTATCATTCATTGGTCAAACAGTTTTGGAGGACAGCTAAGGCAAGACACATCGTGGGAAGGGAAGTTGATATTGTTGCTACCATTGATGACCAAGAAGTGATTGTTACTGAGGAGTTGATTCGAGTTCAGCTTCAATTTCCTGAGGAGCAAGGGGAATATGATCTTTCAAGGCAAGATATTTCTGATGGTATGGCAGCTATAGGGTATCCTGTTACTGGAAGTTGCACCTTCTTGAAAAGTAGGTTGTCTCCTCAATGGAGGTTTCTGATTCACACTTTACTCCAGTGTCTTAGTGTTAAGTCAGGTGGTTGGGATCAATGTCCAAGTCCTATTGCATCTGGTCTAGTCTGTTTATCTCAGGGTAGGATCTTTAATTGGGCAAAATATATTTTTGAGGGAATGATTGAGAATCTCAGTAATGGTAAAAACAGCTTTTTGATGTACCCTAGATTTCTTCAAATCATCTTAGGTGTACAGACCATTAATACATCCCCTAAGATTATAAATAGGTTGACTGCCAAAATGTTTGCCCTGATGAAGATGAACTTTACTGGCCAACATTTGCCTTTGTTGCCTCATATGTTACACAATCCTGATCCTGCTGAGAATGTCAATATCTCACAATCACCTAATGCAACTGAGCAAGAGACTTCAGTTGCTGCTGATGCATCTGCATCTATTGCTGCTGATGATCCTTTACCACCATCACCCAGACCAGTAACACCTACACCTGAGCCTAATGACAATGTTGAATCTAATGATCAGACCATCTCAGCTGATACACCTATTATCCAGCCATCTCCTTCTGTGGATTTACCTTCTTCTTCAAGGCTTTCATCACCTAGTCCTACTAGGCAGCCATTTAGTTATGACACCAATGCAGGGGAGGGATTTAATGTTTCTCCACCCAGAGTCAATGTAGCTCCTAATACCTCAAGTGCTCCTGCTGGTGGAGATGATGATGCGGTTGATCTCACCTCTATGTCCCAGTTACTTGACAGATCTGTGAAGAAAATTGAGGCATTGGAGTCAGAACTTAATGAGACAAAAAGGATTTTTAGTGAGAAAGTGAAGAATTTGGAAAAGGAGCTCAGGGATTCTAATGAAGCTTTTAGTAGAACTATCCAAGAACTAAATGAAAAGATCAGCATATTGGAGGGTAGTCATGTGCAAAAGAAAAGAATGGTTATTCTTTCTGAGTCTGAGGAAGATCAGGATGATATGATATTTGATGGGCTTAATGTTCTAGCATCTGTTTCTCTTGATGGTGCAAATACTGAAGTACCTACAACTTCTGAGCACAACATCACTCCTCAAGCACAGGTCTCCACTGAAGCACGGACCACAGCTGCTGATGTCTCCATTGCTGCTGATGTCTCTGCTGTTACTGCCGATGTTGAAAATATTTCTTCTGCATCTAAGGCTCCTGTTACTACTGTTGGAAGTTCATCTGTTGCTGCTGAAGGTAACATCATTCCTCCTGAAGCAACTGAAAATGATGAAGAGATAGCTGCAAAGGTGCATGAACAGGAAATTGCTGCTGAAGAAGCTAGATTAGCTCAGCTTGCTCAAGATGAAGAGCTTGCAAGACAATTGTCTGTTGATGAGAAGAATGTTGCTGGGATTATAAATAACCCAAGTTCAGATGATCCTTCTTCAGAAGTGTTTAGTGCACAAGTTGAATATTTATTGAACACTGACATGATTATTAGAGCTCATGGGTTTATGGTTCTTCAAATGTCAGAATTGGATTCAGATGCAAGGTCAGATCTGCTCAAGGCATTCATCTTAAAGAAACAAAGAGCAACCACTTGGAATGAATTGATGCACAGGATCAAGGAAAGACAAAGGTTAGGATATAAGATGCCCACAAACAGAGATAATATCAATTTTATGAAGGTGTATCTGAAGAATGAAGCTAACTACAAGATCAGTGACTTCAAGGGTTGGAATGATGGTGCAATTCAAAAGTTGTTCCTTGATACTTATGCAAAGCTCAACTCTTTAGTAGACACTGATATTCCACAAAGCAAGAAAAGAGCATCTTCATCTTTGGAGTCTGATGTTGCAAAGAGAATGAAGTCTGGAGAAGGTTCTCAGGATGATTCTTTCAATGCTCCAAGTTCTAATGTTGATGCATCTGAGGTACCACAAGAAGGTCTTGTTCCTGCTGATCTTCCTACTGCTAATGCTTCTGTCTCTGCTGAGCCTTCTGTATCTATTCCTATCCTTCAATATGGTCTAAGAACAAGGCAGAAGAGTCAATCTTTCCACTCTTCTTCTATGGATATTCTTGAAATGGATGATCATGATTTGATTGAGGTTGATTCTGAAAGTGATTCAGAGGGTGACTCCATTCAGTCTTGGGGTCATATTGCTCATTGGGAGATTAGATCTACTTCAGATGGTGATGTTAATGTTTGGTTTTCTCTTGATGGGACAGTCAAATTCTTTACATTTCTGAGGGAGATCTTGAATAGGGTTGAAAGAAAAGATTTGGAGCATCTTTATAGGATAGTGGATAATCATTATCAATCTACTACTCCAACTGGAATTGGTTTGCTGCTTTGGGGAGATTTACAAGTCTTGATGAATAAATTGGATGGAGACAAGGCTAAACTAGTGTGGGGTAATCAATCATCATGGAGAGTATTTTCTTGGAGATTATATCCCTATTCCAATGTTCATGTTGTGGAACTCACCTCTGGCAAGTTCCTAACTATGTTTGTGGATATTGCTTATCCTTTAACTGAAGGAGTGTTAAAGAGAATGCTAACTCAGAAGGTCAGAGTTCCTAAGCATACTATAGGAAATGATCTAACCACAGCTGAACAATTGGTTAAATTCATCAAGGATCAAATTGCAGCTAAGGGATCATCAGCTTAAGGGGAGGATAAAGCTCAAGGGGAGGATTGTTGTTGTTGTTGTTGTATAATTTCTATCTTTCTTTCTTTCTTTTGTTTCTTTTCTTATTTTCTTTTATTTTGGTGTGTTTCTTAGTTTAAAAAAAAAAAAAAAAAAATTGTATATTTTGTGTGCTAATAAGTGGTTTTGAGCATCACCTTGCAGGTACAGTGTTGGTGTTTACACCTACACAATAAATGGTGCTCAACTCACCATGTCTTGCAGACAAGAAAGAGTTGACTCACCATGAGGGTACGGCTCTGGTGTGAATATCAAATCCGTTGATAGCTGTAATAGCTTGCTCAAAGCTATAGGGTATTCAACTCACCCATGGTTAATTCCTGAGAGTTGAAAATGGTTCTCAATTCACCATGGATGTAACCCTTATGGGATCCAAAGGATTGGCTAGTCCACAAAAGTATGGTTTGTGGTAAAGACACTTGGTATCCATATTTGGTATTCAATTCACCAAGGTTTTGCTGTAACCTAAGAATTGACTAGTCCTGAGCAAACGGCTACAGGTAAAGACAAGTCAAATCCGTTTATAGTTGCTGATTTGCTAATAAATCAGATGGTTATCAATGTACCATGGTCTAACACACCTAAACATTGGCTACTCCAGTAGTGATGGCTATTGGTAAAGAGACATCAAATCCATTAATTTTCAATGATTCACCTCTCACAGGAGTTAACACACCTGGATGTGATGAGAATAGTATGAAACTTCAAGTGATTTGATGTACATTTTGTCATAGTAGCAGCCAAGTTCAAGTGAAAGTAATGGTGACCAGTATACATGTTTTGAAGAAGATTTCTTGTTCCTGCTGAACTATTGAAGTTGCTGCTGGATGCTATAGAGGCTGGAATCTTGCAAGTTATGGATGTTGCTGCTGGTTACTTAAAATTGTTGCTGCTAAGTCGCAGTCCTCAAGCCTGAGAGTTGCAAGCTCTATCACATTGGAATCTTGCAGGTTAACCTAGTCAACCTCAAGATTAGGGGAGGATTGTTAGGATCTCTGGGAAATAAGAGTTTCATTGTTGCTGCCGATAGTGTTAAGCTGGTTCCTGCCGATAGCTTTGGTTCCTGCTGAAAGCTCATTGCTGCCGATAGTGTTATCTTGTTTCTGCCGATAGTGCTGTTGCTGCGGATAGTATTATTTGTTATCCGTATATTTAGAATGTTTGTTAAGATTTATTTTTAGAAGAGATTGTTGTTTATCTCTTCACACGTTTACTTGTAGAACGGGTTAGGGTTAGGTGATCTTGTTAGTATAAAAGATAAACCCGTCTATGAGTTTATGTACGCCTTTAACACCTTTAACGTTTTTAATATTCAAGAACACAATTCTTAGTTCATAGTTTGATCCATAAAGGATCATTGTTCGTTTAGAGTTTTCTTCTTTATAATACTTGCTGTTTAGTTTCCGCATAAACGCTTGTATTGCATACAGAGGTTCTTGTTTATACCAAGCTCAATCAAGCTCGAAGTACTCGATCCTACAAGATGGAT
Source organism: Artemisia tridentata subsp. tridentata (assembly GCA_021014915.2). NCBI lineage: Eukaryota > Viridiplantae > Streptophyta > Magnoliopsida > Asterales > Asteraceae > Artemisia > Artemisia tridentata. The sequence continues at coordinate 207,660,370 of CP139501.1, forward strand.
TTCTTATGATTCTAAGTGTTCCTAAATCATCCTAATGAGTCTAATGATCAGTAGAAGAATTCTAAAAACTAGAATCAATAATCTATGGATCGGGATTAGTCAGGAATTTTTGAAAAGTTACTGTTGGAGTTGGCGGATCCAAACGATAACAAAGGCGGAACCAAAATTTTGGTTTCGCGAAATCCGCAGGTTGTATTTTGGCGGAGCCAAAGATTTCAACTGACGGAACCCAGAATTTGGTTCCGCCAAATCCGCCATTCAAAGGTGCTAATTTAAACAAAGAACATGTCAAATTTTGCGTTACTTGTTCAAATCCCGAAAATTCTCCTAAAACATATGTAACTACTAATATGTGATAGAATAAGACTAAAAACATAGGTTCTAACACACATTTACACATAGATTAATTCAATGATAATAACTTACCATAAAAGTGGGTTAAGCCAAACGGTGGCTTAAAATCCGAAAATCGATAACAACGCGTGTTTTCATCTTGCAAAGTTAAGTTAGTTCACATACAAGTTAACTACTAACATAATATCCTAAGAAACACATAAGTTCAACACATCATTGTTTGAAAAAGTCTAATACCAATCACTCCTTTAACTTCACTTCTTTCTAAGTTTCTTGTGAAGCTTCATTACCCATCGTCCAAGATTCTTCATCATACCTTTTGTTTATTGAAATTCTGCTGATTCGTTCGGGATAGGAGGAAGTTGGCTCAAGTACTCGGGTGGAGAGATCCTAGAATTTGGCAAACCATCCCCATCACTCATGGATGATGATGATGATGATGTAGGAGGATGAGCACGTTTTCCTCTTGCTACGGCTACCTTATGATCACTTAGAGGAACAAAGGTGTGTGGAATTTTGATGTAGTCGGGAAAGAAACCTAATGCATTTCTAGGAATAGGTGCAAAAGCTCTATAGAGACGAGTCAAAAGCATCCCGTAAGGCATTGCGGTGGTACCTAAAACCGGAATATCGGCTATTCTCTTGGCGATATAATAGGCGAGGTTGAATGGTTGGTGGTTTGACATACAATACATCATGTAGCAAAGGCATGCGTTGACATGGTCTCTATTTCCTATGGTTCTTATGACATTTGCCCTCAGAACTTCTTCTAGCTTTTTAAATTGGGACCTAAGTTCATTTAGCTTCATGGCAAATGGATCTCTATCTACTTAACGACCTCGACTTAACCTAGTTTGGTTGTTTCTAGGCACAAAGAGATGCTCACGAATGGTTTCTTTTGGATTTAATGGTGTGTCATATGGTGCCAATCGATCAAGGTTGGATTCTAGAATGGACAATGACCATTTGTCCGAATAGAAGCAAGTTCCTTGATTCGGAACTCCTAAGACTTCTCCAAATTGATCTAAAGGAATGTTGAATTGATTTACGTTGACTTTGAAGTGGATGTTCATGTAACCATAGTCATTTGAACTAAGACCTACACTAGCATAGAATTCTAGTACGAATCGAGGAATTATGCGTTCATCGATATCTAGAAGACCATCGAATTGAATTGCGGCTAGTTGTTCTCGGAGAATGGTTCCTTCATAGAATGAGGGGTCTACGGTTTTACCTTCGTGAACATAGCGTTTCTCTAAGGCTTTGAAGATTTTGATTTGATCTTCGGTGAGACCTTTGGTTTTGTGGTGTTTGGGTAGGTATTTGGTGGTTTCTTTGTGATCATAATTTGTCGCGGGAGGCATGATTATCCTAGACAAAAATTTCATAGTTTAGTTAAAACTATCAAAAATACGTATATTAATTTCTAGTGTGTGCCTATATGGGGACAATGTGGAGGTACGGTTATCTCGACTCCTTTTGATGCATGAAAATTTTGTTTATGCAAGTTTTATGATAAAACGAGAGATAACCCAAACGCTCCTACTTCATTGTAGCTTCATTTGAATGTACCCGAAAATACATATTTGTTATGTATTCTCTTTAGCATTCAAGAGACATTATGCAAGTGATGTTTAAAAACATAACGTTTTGTATTTGTATGAATAATGTGCTAAAAATCATTTTTCCTAGTCGTGAGAAGATTTTTTGTAAAAATTTCTCTTAGGGATTTTGATGAATTATGATAATGTACCACAAGATGCAATTCCTAACTAAGGAAAACATGATTTGATATGCAATTCAGTAAATATTCTTCATGTTTTTGCTAAAGATATGCATAAACCCCAAGTTTTGATTTTGTGCATGAAATAGAAATCCTAGACGCAGATCAGGAATGTAGATATGATAAGGATACTTACAGTGATGATTAGAGCACAAATTGGTTGTGGAAGATGATCTAAATTGTGAGTTTGGTGTGATAAGGGTCGAATTCCAGTAGCTTGTATGTTTTTGGGAAGTGTGATGAATAGTAGAGGGTGTTTGTTTAATATACTAAAAATGGGCTGAGCAAGCTGCGGATCTGGCGGAACCAAAACAAGGGTTCCGCCCTTGTTGTCGTTTGGTTTCGAAGGGTCAGGCTGTGATTTTTGGTTATTGCCAAGTTTGGCTAATCTAAGGTTCAAGCTAAGGTTTTATCTACTTACTAGGTTCCATTAATCCAAAACCAAGTCTAAGAAAGTTGAAAGGTTCTCTCTTAAGAGGTTTAGTGAGAATGTTGGCAATGTTGTCCTCTGAGGATACTTTCTCAATTGAGATGTTTCCCTTCTGAACATTGTCGCGTAGGAAATGATGTCGTATTTCTATGTGTTTGGTTCTAGCGTGTTGGACTGGATTTTTGCTGAGGTCGATAGCTCGTTTGTTGTCACAAAGAATGGGAATGTCGTTGAGTTCAATTCCATAGTCGACGAGAGCTTGTTTCATCCACAGTGCTTGTTGACAAGCTTTTCCTGCTGACACATACTCGGCTTCAGTTGTTGATATTGCGAGGGCTGTTTGTTTCTTAGCAAACCATGAGGTGAGACAATGCCTAATAAAAGTACAAATACCACTTGTACTTTTCCTATCGACATAATCACCGGCATGGTCTGAGTCGACATACACTATGGTTTCTACACCCGTTCCTTTGGGATACCATAATCCTAAATGTGTAGTGCCTTTTATGTACCTAAATATCCGTTTAATGGCTCCAAGATGGGATATTTTGGGATCTTCTTGAAAGCGTGCACATAGACAAACACTAAACATAATGTCCGGTCTACTAGCCGTGAGGTAGAGTAAACTACCAATCATCCCTCTATATTTAGTGCTATCTACGGATTCACTTTCGTCATCCTTGGTGAGTTTGGTTTCGGAAGACATTGGTGTTTTCATTGGTTTAGAATCTTCCAAGTCCAAATTTCTTAAGCATATCATTGATATACTTGGATTGGTTGAAGAATATCCCATCTTCTAATTGTTTGATTTGGAGACCTAAGAAAAAGTTTAGTTCCCCCATCATACTCATTTCAAACTCGTCATGCATGATTTTTGAGAAATCATCGCATAACTCTTGACAAGTTGAACCGAATATAATCTCATCCACATATATCTGGACTATGATAATATGTGAGCCCTTTTTCTTGGTGAAAAGAGTATTGTCTACTAGGCCCATGGTATACTTATGGTCAACTAGGAAAGTCTTAAGTCGATCATACCAAGCTTTTGGTGCTTGCTTAAGTCCGTATAAAGCTTTTTTAAGTTTGTAGACATGATTAGGTTTTTCAAAATCGGCAAAGCCAGGAGGTTGTGCAATGTACACTTCCTCATTAATAAAACCATTTAGAAAAGCACTTTTAACATCCATTTGAAATAATTTAAAGTCGTGTGCACATGAATATGGAAGTAATATTCTAATCGACTAAAGCCTAGCAACGGGTGCAAATGTCCCGTCGTAATCTATACCTTATTGTTGATTGTAACCTTGAGCTACTAGCCTAGCTTTGTTTCTAGACACTACTCCATTTTCATGAATTTTGTTCCTAAATACCCATTTAGTTCCAATTATATTTTGATTTTGAGGTTGAGGGACTAATGCCCAAACATCATTTCTAACAAATTGGTTTAATTCTTCTTGCATTGCTATGACCCAAGATTCATCTTTTATGGCTTCGTTAACATTTTTAGGTTCAATAGTTGAAACAAAACACTAGAAATTACTTTCGTTTTGGACTTTTGACTTTAAGGTTCTTTCGTTAATTTTTCCTATGACGTTGTCTAATGGATGACTTTTGGATTCTTTGATGTTGACTATTTCTCTTTTTACCGGTTCGTCTTCTTTGTCATTTTCTATGTTTTCTTGGTTTTCAACCATTTGACTTTCAACTAAGTCATCATCTACCAAAGGCGATGTCTTAGAGGGAGGTGGACTTTCGTCGAATGTTACGTTCAACGATTCCTCGACTCTTGAGGTTTCTTTGTTCAAAACTATGTAGGCTTTACTACTTTGCGAGTACCCAAAAAATACACCTTCATACGACTTTGGGTCGAACTTGGTGAGATAGTCCTTAGTGTTTAAAATGAAGCACTTGCTTCCAAAAACTCTAAAATATCCTAAAGTAGGCTTTTTGCCTCTATATAACTCATATGGAGTCCTTTTCAAAAATGGTCTAATTAATACTCTATTTAAGATGTATGTGGATGTATCTACGGCGTGACACCAAAACTTTTGTGGTATGTTTTGTTCATTTAACATAGTTCTACTCATTTCTTGAATTGTCCTATTTTTGCGTTCTACTACACCGTTAGATTGAGGAGTTCGAGGAGCTGAGAAATTATGTGTTATGCCATTAGCATCACAAAAAGCTCCGAATTGGATTTCATTATCAAATTCACGACCGTGGTCGGTTCTAATAGACACAATGTTATTTCCTATTTGATTTTGAATTTTCTTACTTAGAATTTCAAATTTATCAAATGCCTCGTTTTTAGTTTTCAAGAACTTAGTCCAAGTATACCTAGAGTAATCATCTACTATTACCAAAGTATAGAAGTTTCCCCCGTAACTTTGTATAGCGGATGGACCAAACAAATCCATATGTAACAATTCTAGACACCTAGATGTAGACACCATGTTTTTAGCCTTATGGCTATTATGAACTTGTTTATCAATTTTGCAAGTGTCACAAAAGTGTTGGTCGTATTACAACTTGGGTAGGTTCCTAACGAGTTCCTTAGATGATAAGGATTGGATTAGCCTCATATTGGCGTGACCTAAGCGTCTATGCCATAGAGTTGAGTTTTCGTCCAGAGAGGTGAGACAAAGTTTGTTTTTAGGTGTTTTGTCTAACTTCATAACGTAAACATTATTCTTTAAAACACCTTTTCCAACAGTTATGCCATCCTTAAGTATTTTACTTCCATTTTCACTAAAAAGGACGTTATACTTTTTGCGGCATAATTGACTAATACTAAGCAAGTTAAATCCTAAATTATCTACATGAGCAACATCATCAATAGTGAGAGAGTCATGAGAGATTGTACCTTTTCCGATGATTTTACTTTTAAGCTTGCTACCGAATGTGACATTACCTCCATCATACACTTGGTAGGTTGAGAAAAGGCTTTTGTTTCCCGTCATGTGTCTTGAACACCCACTATCTTTGATCCACTCATCCGGTTCTAACCCGACTTTCAAGCACACCTAAGTTAAAGAAAAACTCAAGCGTTTGGTCCCCAATATCTCATGGGTCCATTTGGGTTAAACATTACATTATCATGGTTCATGTATGCAAATGGTGGACAAGTGTTCCATGGCAAGTGGTTGGGACCTTGAAAGTTCCTAGACATGTTTTGGTTCCAACTATTTTGATGATGATGCTGTGAGTTAAGGTTACTCTTAGGAAAGGGGTGTTTGGGAAAACTAGTTTTAGGCCTCTGTTGAACCGTTTTAGTCCTAAACTCATTTTTAACTTGACCTTTTCCTATAGTAAATGCTGGTTTTTGTTTGTTAACAGTTGTACTAGTGCTAGGTTTTCTAGTGACTTTTACAAATTCAGTACGATCCGAATTACGAACCTTCTGTTCATCAACAGTACCCGCGGATCCTTCTGGTACAACTGGTGAAACCAAAAATTTTGGATCCGCCAGATCCGTAGGTGTCTGACTTAGTTGGAACAGGTTCTTGTACTTTCACTGTTTGTTTCATAAAGTCATTTAGGTTTCCTGATTTCATAAATCCTAGTCCGGTTTTATCATGAGGCAACTTTTGAATTTGCATTAACTCATCTGCTAAACAAATGTTTTTATCAAACCTTTTAAATTTAGATTTTTGTTTGATAAGATCTTCCTGTGTGATTTTAAGTGTTTCTATTTCTAGTTTAAGTTTCTGACATGAGACACATGTTTCTTTAACACTTTTACCCTTTTCTGATCGTATTTCTTTTTCTTTTAACCAATAGACTTCGTTTTCTAAAAGTGTCATTTTGGGTTTTAAGAACTTATTTTTGTTTATGATTTTTAGAGTAATATCACACAGTTTGTTATATTCTACTTCTAAGGTTTCATCATCAATAGAGGAATATGACGAGTCAGAATGTACCTCTTCTGAGTCATGATCCATAAGAGCAACTTTGTCGTTCTTAGGCTCGTCGTTATCACCATCACTGTCACTCCAAGCTCCACTAACAAATGCTTTTTGAGACTTGTTCTTTGGAGGCTTTGGACATTCTCCTATTAGGTGACTTGAATCCCCGCACCTAAAACACTTCCTATCTACTTTTACTTTTCTATCATCACAGTCTTTCCGGAAGGATTTCTTTTCTTCACAAGGTGGTCTTACGAACTTTCCTCGTCTCCTAAAGAACTTCTTGAAATCTCTTATGGCCATGGCATATTCTTCGTCTTCGCCACTAGAACTAGACTTTTCATCATCACTTGACTCTACCCTAGCTTTCAAGGCAATGGACTCCATCTTCTCCTTTTTGCCTTTAACTATTTCTGAGTCTTTTTCCATCACCATCTCGTGAACCTTGAGATTTCCGAGGAGCTCGTCCAGTGTCATGCTTGAAAGATCCTTGGATTCTTCAATAGCCGTCACCTTTGCTCTCCACTTTGGATGGAATGCTCTAAGAAATTTCCTGACAAAGTTCTTACTAGAAAAAGATTCGTCAAGTGCTTTAAGAGATGTAATAATAGTATTAAACCTAGCAAAAGCACTATCAATGGTCTCATCTTCAGAGATAACAAATTGTTCACATTGTTGAACAAGAAGATCAATTTTGTTATCTTTGACTTGTGAGTTCCCTTGATGAGTGATAATCAATGATTGCCAAATATCCTTAGCCGTTTTACACATAAAAACTCTTTCATATTCTTTCTTAGGTAAGGCATTATAAAGCATCATTTTGGCTTCATTATTTTTGGCAATCAACTTCTTTTGCTCATCACTGTGACGAGTAAGAGAAGTACCCTCATCCCGACCACCTGATATATTTGATATAGGTTTATTATCACCTTCTACAATAATATACCACAAATCTATATCCTTTGACTTCACATAAGTTTCAAAGCGATTTTTCCAATATATAAAACTATTTGGTTCAAATAGTGGTGGTCTTTGCATAGATTGCCCTTCTTTGAAGTTTTCAAAATCCATTGATCGTTTCAAGTTTTAAAATACAATATATTTTGAAAATCTTGAGTAATATAGCTCTGATGCCAATTGTGGAAAACTAGAAGGGGGGTTGAATAGTTTTTACCGTTTTAAAATTTATTCGCTTTGTTTACTTAACGTGATTTCAAAGTAAAACAAATAATCAAGAAATATATATACAAAGTAAGGAAAGGAATGATCTAACCACACAACACGGATGTTTATAGTGGTTCGGCTACAAGGACTCTCTTCCTTGCCCTACTCTACTCCTCGAGCCTCTAACTCGAGAGTTTTTCTTCACTAAGAAACAAGCTCCCTTCTAGGCGGAGAAAACCTTTACACGTCGCTTACTCTTTATCCGGTACTAAGCTAAACACCGGGTTCTTTACAAGGGTACAACCACTCCCGTTGGTTCTTTAACAAGGGTACAACCACTTCCGACACTCTTTATGTTTTGTGGAATAAAACACTAACCAAACGCTACTGAATGAATGGTATAAACAATGATGTGTGAACACAAACAAATCACACAGTGACTATACTAAAGGTTTACAACTTTGTGTTGAACCTTGATGCTTGATCTTTTTTGCTACAAAAAGAAAGATCACTAAGAATGAAATGAATGATATGGGTTAGTAATGTATAAATGAATGAATGTATAATTTATGCTATGTAAGTGATAGTTGCCCTTGAGTGATCAGCTTGCTATTTATAGGAAAAACTGAGGGGACAACTGGCGGATTTGGCGGATCCAATATCAGGGATCCGCCCTTGTAGTTGTTTGGTTCCGCGGGAACCTGACAGCTAAGATTTTTACAAATCTTTCCATATCATTCTATATCATGCCAAGTCTTGTCAAGATCATACAAAGTCAACTTTGTTACTTAAAGATCTTTCCAAAATATTTCCCAAATCCTCAAGATATCAAAATGAGGTATGCCATTATGTCATGTTAATATTTCTAATTTAAGAAATAAAAGTAAAACATGTAAATATAAAATGTATGTAATATTATTCCTATTGATTATGTAAAATGTGTTTTTAAAAGACTTGTTACTATAAATGTAAAAGACTTTAACTTATATTTATGCTTTGCTAAAGATAAATCTTATAATTGTCATTAACAAAATAAAGCAAAGATCGTAAAATATAAATAACGTTTTTAGGACGATATTTGTATTAACAGATAGTACCAAGATCACCGACTCAACAGGAACATCAGCAGATTCCTCAAGAATGGTTTGGGATCTATAATATCTCGGATATGATCAATGCACAACTCCAGGCCCCACATCAAAACTCATCACAACCCTATGATGCCACAACCCAGGATCCAATCAGAAGAGCACCAGGAAGCCTCTAGACTAGACTTATATCTTTACTAGCTTTTACTATTATCCTAGCCACGGGATGTGCGGCGTAGTTCAAAGAAACTTGTAGTATTTTGGTTGTTGTACCATGAAATTACCAAGTATTGACTCTACTATATGGATATGGTTGTGCTATGTCTGATATCGGTCTATGTAGGCCGAAATTTTCATTTTATATATTCATGTGTGTTATGATTATATTTATGATATTTTCGTGGTTGCATCTTGTTGTGATTTCACTTCATTTATACATGTCATGGTTGCGTATATGTGAGTGTGATGATCCTTACTACTTATAAATTCTCACGGTCTCTTATGATTTTGAAGAAGTTATGTCGAAGCAAGCCGCTCCAGCCATGACACAATCCATTGTTGAACAAATCATTGCCAAGAGCATAGCCACAGCCCTCGCCAAAAATCTTACTCACGAGGAATTTATGGATTGCAATCCCCACACATTTAGTGGAACGGAAGGCGCGAGGGGATTTTGCAAATGGTTCGAAGAAGTAGAAACAATATTTCGAGGTTGTAACTGCCACAAGGAAGACAAAGTTAAGTTCGCCACTTGCACTTTTCGGGATCGTGCTCAGGAATGGTGGACTAAACATGTGCAGATAGTAGGGGTCGACGCTGGTTACTCAATCTCTTGGGAGAAACTAAAAAGGATGATGATTTTAGAATATTTTTCAAGGAGCGAATTACAAGCAATGGAGCAGGAAATCCTGGACTTTACCATGATAGGAGATGATGTTGCCAAATACACTGGTCGTTTTTACGAATTAGCACGGCTATGCCTTGCAATGGATGAACCGGAATGCAAGAAACTTGGGAGGTATATCGGGGGACTCTCCCCTGAAATTCGTATGTTGGTCGCCTCATTAGAACTCGATACCCTGCCTAAAGCTATCCGTATGGCGATTGAGGGAAAGGAACACATAGCTCACACCAAGGCTTTAGGAAACAATAATGACAACAAACGAAAATGGAACAACAACAACAATCAAGGTGAAAGTATTGCACAACAACTACCTAAGAGACAAGAAGTGGTGAAAGCCTATGCTGCTAGGCCAAGTAAAAAGAAAGGATTTGCAGGGACTCTACCCAAGTGCAATAAGTGTCGGTTTCACCACAATGGACCTTGCCCCGCTCAATGTGGGAACTGCCAAAAGGTCGGACACAAAGCCAAGGATTGCAAGGTTCCCTCACTCGTAATGGATCGGAAAGTCATGAAAACGTGCCATGAGTGTAGAGTAATTGGACACATTAAGAATGAATGCCCAGAGCCGAGGAATCAAAATGGAGGAAGAACTAGTGGAGGAGCATACACACTAATAGGAGGAGAAGCTTTCCAGGTCCTGTCGATGTTACGGGCAAGGATAATGTTTAAGGAAAAGTTTCTGCTTGTATAATAAAGACGAAGTCTAAATCCTCTAGGGTTGTATTTTCCTATTGTACTTTACCTTAGGAAGTTAGCGTAACCTAGTTGTAACCAAAACCTTTTTATCTAATGTAATCTCTATCTTTTATTATATCCACGATACTCACAACCTTCGTCTATTACATTTTCTAATCCATTTATCTTATTCCTAACCATTTCGCAACAACATACCGCTATCCTATTAGGGGTTAGGCAAATTTCATTTTTGACTATAGACTATTACCATACCGTAAGATTCTCCCACACATCCTATAACCCTTTCAACAAATTTTATCACAAGCTATTTTACTACCACTTTATAGAACTGTTTCACATAATTTTACTCAAAGCTATTTTACTACCACCATAGGAAATTATTTCATAAGATTTTAAAACGCGTTATATTATCATCACCTCATAAATTGATTTTCTAGCATTCTACCAACTATTTACTACCATATTATACGAACCGATTTTTCTTGTAAAAAAAAAAAAAAGGCTGCCATTTTAAAAAAAAAAAAAAAAAAAAAAGGCTGCCATTTTACCAAGCAACATGTTGAACACCATCTAAAACTTTTGAAAAACCTAATACTACTTTGACTAAACCGAGCATCGCATCATTAGTCCTCAATTATACATAGCCTGATCACCTATGTCTAATTCAGGAAGAATTATGCCATGAAGGAAAAAATCATCTTTTCAGAATTTTTAAAACAATGTTCATTCAAAACATCAAAAAGCAAAGCTTTGTAACCAAATAAATTTTTTATAAACATCCCTTTTGACAAACCCTCTCTAGATACCTACACCACTTGTCACTCACTCAGCCGTTAAGTTGGATTTTTGCCATTGACCTTCCTAGGAAAGACTTTCCATCTACGAGGAGGATTCCATGACATAAGAAAGCAATGAAAGGATTACAGAACTACAAACAAGGACTAGAAATATACAGTAAGTTGATTCATAACGCAACGGAAATCTTAAGATCTCACAAAGCAATCCAAACCGCTATATCTGGCATAGTCACCCAATCCTAACATTTCAGAAGTACTAGTTAGACCAAGTAAGACAACAAACCTAAGTCATGATCCATTCTAGAAATAACCAAGTAAGTTGAATGCTTATAACTGTAAGACTTACCTAATATTAACCAATAGGCATTATCCGACACACCAGAAATAAGACGTTAGACATCTAAGCATTCATGCAGACATACCTGCCCGATTATTTCATCCTTTTAATGCTTTCAATTCAAACGAATTTTCTTTAAAGTGCGTTTATACAAATCATATACCTTGTAGGAAAATATTTTTCTAAAAGTACCTATTCTGACGAGTAAATCCCTTTTGTTCAACCTTTAACAAAACCATTGTACGTTAAGAAAAGTATAACACCAATCTTTGCTAAACAGTTCTATTCGCATCATGTTGAAAGCCTGTCTATAAGACCTTGGGTCATATTTGAAAACAGCCCAATCTTGCATAACTACTAACTAAATTCAAACTTGTAAATTCATGTATTCAAACTTGTAAATTCAATTATCCAAAGAAAGATTTCAACCAAAACACTCCATATCGAGTCAAATTCTGAAAATCAACCACCGTATTAAAACACTTCATATATTTAGGATCTTGTGATTAACAAACAGTAGCATGGAAAATTCGATGAAGGAAATCTAGGGAAATACTATTGAACAGTAGAATCATAGTAATAAAGACTAAGCACCTTAGGCGAAGGGAGACTCATATCGTGACATCAATTAGAGCAAAACACGAGGAATCAAAAACTGTTACCATAGCTTTATCCTTCCGATAACGCCCCTTCTGATGAATTTATCATTGTAGAATTAGTCACGAGACATGTCGTACCAATTTCAAATACTCTTAATAAAAGGTAATTGATAAACCTCAAATTTTTGGCAATCCCTTTAAGATTATTTTTACCCACTTAGATATAAGCGCGATCTACCATCCTCAGACCAATGAACATAGTAAGAGAACTATCCAAACACTATAGGACATGCTCAGTATCGTATGATCAACTTTGAAATATTTAGGGTAATCTTTTGACATTGGTAGAGTTCACTTTCAACAATAGTTATCACACGAGTATAAAGACTGCACCATTTGAGGCACTCCATGGTCGAAGTACCAATCACCTATTGTCAGGCCGAAATCGAAAAGCCCAACTCACTAGTCTAGGACTTATTCATGAAACAACAAAGGAAAATCGTACAGATCAAGAATTAGTTACAAGCGACAAGAGAACGATAGAAAAGTTATGTCGGTACATGACGCAAATAATTGGAATTAGGTTTCCCTAAGCCGCGAACCATTAGGATATCGAGTTGGAGAATGAGTTATGTTGAAAGTATTGCCTTGGAAAGGCGTGATACTATTTTGGAAACGCGGGAAATTGAACCCTAGGTATATTGGACCATTTAAGATTCTAGCTAGAATCGGCCGAGTCGTTTATAGACTTGAGCTTCCACCAGAGCTTAGCAGTGTGCATAATACCTTTCATGTTTCTAATCTCAAGAAGTGTTTATCCGACGAATCCCTCATCATTCCGTTAGAAGAGATTCAACTCGATGACAAGCTCAATTTCATCGAAGAGCCAGTAGAAATTATGGATCGTGATGTCAAGCAATTGAAGCATAGTAGAATTCCTATCGTCAAAGTTCGCTGAAATTATCAACGAGGTCCCGAGTTCACTTGGGAACGAGAAGACCAGATCCGTCAAAAGTATCCGCATCTCTTCACCGACAACACTCCAATGACCAACACTGACTGAATCTCGAGGACGAGATTCATTTTTATGGGTGGTAGACTATGACAACCCGCTAAATTACAGGTCAATACTATTCAATAAACTCGAATTTCTTTTCTTGACATTTATTTGAGAACAGTTTACGTATAACTTTTACTTGAACCAACATGAAACTTAGAATATCTTTCGAGTACACTAGGACTTAGGCTATATTTAGTCCTCAACGTTCCAGTACCTTGCTCCTACTCCGGTTCACAATTTTAAACCCTAAAACAATTTCCTTTTCTTTATTTACTTACGGTTGTCAATTCAACAAACGCTATTCGCAAATTAAAATTTAACACCCGATATACCCAATACTCCTAACGATTTTTTTTTCTAACACATTTTTATACTTCCTAAATTATTACCAACGTTCCAAAAATATTTCCTTACGCTTAAAGTAATTTCTTTATTTTTTACGTTTAATTACGTATAATTTACATTAATCACCAAACCAATAACCAATACCTATTTTTAATACCCAATACATACAACATATAAACTCTTGTACCAAAACAACTCTTCTACTCTAAATATATTACATGTGCCCCCCCCCCCACCCCCCCCCCTTTGTTCCATAATTATTTACTAGACAAAATTTACATCACATTAATTACCCAACATTAGTCCTTGAAACATGGAGTCCAAGACTTAGTCTTGGTGGCTTGACTACAACCATGTCCCCCCGCCCCCAGCCCCCAATCGGCCTAAACCTCCCGACCTAGCCAAATCATGATTTTTGACCCAATTATTCTAACCTTGAAAATCTCTAGTATAAATAGGTTTACTTGTATCATTTTTTGCACTAGTTAGAAAGAAAAAAAAAAGTATCACCTCTCATCTTATACATAAAATTCGACACACATAAGGGAGCAAGGAAGAAGAAAGTTTGATTGTGGCTAATTCTAGTGTCATTGGAGTACTTTAGTAAGGGTTTTGGAAACACTAAGCTTGGGTTAATCAAAGATATTGCATTCTCACCACACTAATCTCCTTAAACTTCATACTTGGCCAAACTTCATACTCTTCATATCATAATGCTAGTTCAAGTGTATATACTTAGTTTATCACTTTGTACATGTTAATAAAGCTTTATATCCACAATAATCTTTTAACAAATGGTTGTGTTTTAAGCAAATTTTTATCATAAGTAAACTAGTTGGTATAAATTTCAACAAAAAAGTAAGGATAAGAACATCATATATATATATATACTAGTGAACTTGTAATCTTGACTATCCTTGATGATCAATTACATTCATGAAAAATAGACTCTTTAATATTGCTAAGTTTAGTGTTAGATCACAATTGACATGTTGAGAAATTGGTGGAAGAGTTAGGATTAGTTTTGGAGTTGTTGTTAAGTGGTTATGACAACTAGAAGGCTAGGAAAAATATTTTGACACTTTTGGCAAGGAACCTGTCCCATTTGGCTTTTCCCAGAAAACTCAGTAGCTTGGTGGCAAGATTAGGCTAGAAATATAGAAAATAGACTCAATAACGAAAACGTAGCCGCTTGAATGAGTTAAAACGGGCTTATAACGAAAAAGATACGTTAATTTTAAGTTATGCGGCGAAAACTAAATTTTCTGAAAATGTTAGATGATGTTAGGAATTTTTGAGTGGTAAAAACTGATGTTAAAAGTTAACTTGACTAGCCGGGACACTAAAAACATGTTAGTATACTTAAACATGAACCCGGGGATATATAAAACTTAAGAAACGGAGCTACGACCAGAAAGTTATGGCCTAAAGAAGGTTACGACGACATATAAGTTTGACAGCTTATTATTTGCTATTAGAAAAGCTGATGGAACATATTTAAAGTGGATTTTGGACACTTTAGAGTGTATTTTGGCTAAAATGACGTAAACGAAAATGGTAGAGCATTATGTATACTTATTAGGCGCGTTAGAGGTTTTCAAAATATCTATTAACAAGACGACTAAAGTTTGATCATGAGATTAACAAGTTACGTTTTCTAAAAAGGGTGATTTTATAAATAAAATAACACATTGACGCAACTACATTTTTGACGATAAATATTACAACAAACATGTACAAGTGGTAAATTAGCGTATGAACTTGCATGCATGACCTTGTTTTCGAACCTAAGACATATGAATTATTTAGGTTGCGGTTAGAGTTGTCGGACTTTATTTACCGTTTACCAATTTATAAATCGGGATTTGCATTTACTATGGTGAGTTTCATAGTCCCGATTTTTACATTATTTATACATGATTTTTAAACCCTCGGGGTGGAAATACATTGCTTATTTTTCGGACACAAGTATTAAAACCGTTACTTTGCCTAAGTTACCGCATTGCCATTAAAGTCCCCCTTGAATCATGAACCATTAATTACTTGTAAGCGCAGATGTTATGAATAGATCTATTTGGGTTGACACCCCCGTCCGAGTTAGTCGCGCCAACATGTCAAATGGACACATATCATTTGGATTATTTCTGAGTGTCTGGCAAACACTTATTTGGGGGCATTATTATTATTATGCTTGATTGCATACCAGTACGTCGTGCTTCGGGGTCATGAGCTTAGGCACTGTATATTATTTTTGGCTGTGACGTTTTATTTGTTGTAATTGTCTTGCTATTGAAATCTTGTGGTCCGCACTTTACTATTTACTTAAACCTATGATCTCACCAACATTATGTTGACCCTTTTAGCATGTATTCTTAGGAAATTAGGTGATGACAACCATCTATGTATGGAGCACTTTAGAGTCACATTTGGAAGCATATCATGATGAAGATTTTCTTGCATTATTTAGCATTTGGTTATGTATTTAAATCTTACATTTTGATGGTGAACTCTGATATTTATGTTTTGTAAAACGTTTAAGTTTGAATCAAACGCTTGTTTTAAAATGACTCACTTAGAGGTCATTCTTTATTACCTTTTACTTTGTTAACCATGTATATCATGCCCCGAAATTCCATTCCGCTGCGATCCAGATTTTGAGGGTGTGATATAAGTAAACAACCTCGAAAACAAAAGATTAAGATGAAAAACCAACACTGATATAAGACGTCATCACTAGTTGTAGTGAAACATCTTTCAAGCCAAGTATGTCGCCTTGTATGCCTACAAACATAGTTTAAAAGTCGGTAGTAATCAATAATATGAGACAAGATAAATATTTTGGGATATTATTGTGAGAAACCGCCACAATGAATGAGACAATCTATGATGCTTACCGCAGTCTATTAACACATATAATGCAACGTCTCATGTTTTACATCAACAAGATTGTGTATCTTACACTGTGTTCTTAAGTTTATGAAAAATAAAGAAAGGAGAGAAAAGTAAGAGAAAGAGAAAATGTCATGTTCTTAAGATCTTTGAGTAGTGTTTAACAAGGAAGATGATGAAAGTGAGTAGTGTTTAACCAAGGAAGAGGATGAAAGTGAGGAATGCTTAACCACTTTTTCATTTCAAAAGTTGCGGCCTAATGTTGAGATAAAAGTGAAATATTATTTTCTTTCATTTTCTTCTAGACTTGAGAACAAAAAATGAGTAGCTTTTCTTTTATCTCTTTTACCTTCTTTTCTATCATTTACTTTCCAATGTTTTTTTTTTTATAACAAAATGTTAATCCGAGATGGTATTTGAGTGTCACTTTCCCAAGGATTATTTATTCATTCATATTCAACTACACATAAGATTGACCGTAAGCACCACTTCTACCGGGCCCGATGACAAAATGAAATTGATGTTTCACTATAACCTTTACTTAAGAATATTTTTTGATAATTTTTTATGTACTCAGACCATGTAAACACTCATATAACGCCATTTGGCATATTTGACCAGTTAATCAATGTTTAAGAGCATTTGGTGTGGTAACCTCAAGTTATGAGTTAACACCGCGTCACGTAAGCGTAACATTAGCTTTAATATTTCAACCTTAACAAAAAAAAAGAAAGCACACCTTATCATAACTCAACCATAAGAGCGTTCCCAACGGTAACGCAAGAGGGTGCGTTAAAGTGAAAAAGGGTGCATTAAACTCGAGTTATGCGTTGGGAGTGAGCTGTGTTAACGCAGCGTTAAACCCTTAACGCTGCGTTAAGGAGTGTTTGTGTAAAAAAATTTTTTTTTTTACACTTTTGCCCCTTGTGTTTTATATACGAAATGTTTTTTTTTTTTTTGCCCCTTGTGTTTTATATACGAAATGTTTTTTTTTTCAAGTTTTGTAAACGGATATGTTATGTATTTATTTATGTAATGTATTAATATGTATGTGAACTTGACAATAGAGTTGTAAAGTTTTATAAAGTAGGAAATTAAAATACATTAAACATCAAATAGAGATACATTAAACGTCAAATATAAATTACATTAAACTACGATACGGAAATTAAAACGAAAATACAAATGAAACTACGATACGGTACGGTAATGAAACTACAAATTAATGGAATGTATCATCTGAGACCCAACCGTCTTCACTCGAAGAGGAATCATTTGAAAACCAACCCATTTCCCAGTTCTTCCTCCGTTCTTCTTCATCCCTGGCTTGCTGCTCCAAACGAGCAGCTTCCTCTTGCAGTTCACGTTGTTCCATTTCTCGTTGGACTTCCAAATCTTGCTCCAGAAGTCTGAGTTCATCTTCAGTTAGACCAAATGGATTTGGTTCTTGTTCGACAACCGGTGGAGTGTTCACCGGTTCATTTTCTGGTTGAAAAACCGGAAAGATATCTTCCGGTGGAGCATTGACTGCTTCATGTGGTGAACTTGGAAATTGTTGGGAAAAATCTTGCCGAGGAGGACTGGGGAATTATTGGGAGAAATCTTTTTTGAAAGACATTTGCAGTGATTAAAGGTTTAGTTTCGATCTTGAATATGTAAAGTTTGAATGTGTTTGTGTGTGAGAAAACCAGTGTTGTAAATATCAGAAATATCGGCCGATTTATCGGTGAGATTTCGCTTCTCGGGCCTCCACCGTCGCGAGATTTTAGTTATCGTGTGTATTTCTCGTCCGGGTCAAAATTCGGTCAAACTCGTCTGTTATCGGCGAGATATTGACTTATCGGTCAACTTAAATGTTTGACTTTTTTTATTTTTTATTATTATTTTTTTATTTTATTTTTAACGATCGGGTCGGGTATTAGGGCTGGCAAATCGTGTCATGCTTAACCATCACAACTTATAGATCCGTAAGAAGAAGAATAGATCCACGAATAGATCCACGTAAGAAGAAAAAAAAAATCGATGAGTAACTTAAGAAAACATTAGGAAACCCTTGTTTATGACTTACCAAAATGAAAAGAGAGGATGAAAGTGGCGGCTACGATTGATACACGAGAAAATACCTTCGACCTACACTTCCACGACTTCAATACAACACAAGGACGATGAGAGAGGTGGTTTAATGGTGGTAGCGGCGCGGCACAGTGGTGGCCGGTTGATGGTGGTCGGCGGCTGAGCAAGAGAGAGGTGCGAGATGAAGTGAGGCTAGGGTTGTGTTAAAATGAGAAACCCTGATCTCTTCAAAACTTCAATTGGGTGATATTATCTGCTAGCCTATATTGGGCCAACAGTCTTTGTTAGGCTTGAACTAACTGCACAATATAGCCTGTCCTAAGTTTATAAGTTTATTTGAATATATATATTTTTACAAATAAATTTTTCACTTTTGGTATATATTTAGGTTTAGATTTATGTCTTTAATATATATTCAGTTATATATGGATTTATGGACAGTTGGGCTTATACTTTACAAATTGTATATATTGTTAGTATATATATATTTTTTAAATAAATTCCTTTACAATTTAGGGTCTCCGATATATCCCCGATATATCCGATATATCGCTTCTCGGGGGTCGACCGAGACGATACCTTGGAGAAAACTGTGATAAGTGTGGGGTTATTTTTAGGCTAGACATTTGCCCGTTTTTTAAATTTGAATTTGAATTTTAAATTTTAAATATCCTGCTCGTTTTGTTAATTCGAATTTTGAATTTTGAATTTGAAAGTTAGTTGTTAAATGAATGTTATGTTTTTAAAAAAATGAAGTATTTATAAGTTTAGGGTTTGAATTTGAAAATATTTGATATAAAGGTGAGTTAAGGTGAGTTATGGTTGGGAGTGTTAAAGCTGAGTTAAAGGTGAGTGTGTTAAAGCTGACGTGGCAGTGTGTTAAAGGTTAAACCTTTGTTACGGTTGGGAGTAAGGGTGCTCACGGTCTAAAAACCGGACCGGACCGAGACCGAGGTAGGCCAAAACCGGACCGGACCGAGACCGAGGTAGGCAAAAACCCTAGACCGAGATCGGACCGAATGTGGTCGGTCCGGTCTCGGTCCTTCTGTCGGTCCGGTCCAAATAGGCTAAATGTCAGGTTTGTAAGCCAGACCGGACCGGACCAAGACCGAAATAATGAAAAACCCCAGACCGAGACCGGACCGTTGGTCCTTCGGTCGGTCCGGTTTTCGGTCGGTTTTATCAGTCGGTCCGGTCGGTCCGGTCCGATTGCTCACCCTTAGTTGGGAGTGCCCTAACACCACCTTTTGGGACCCACCTTTATTTAAATATTTACAAATTACACACACATAACAACAACTTTTTTGTCCACTAGCAATTCTAACTCTACGTTGCCATGGCAACGCAAGTTATAACTCAGGCCATAACTTGAGGAGGGCGGTATAATAATTTGATGTTAACTTGGGGTTAACGCATGCCACGTAGGCATAACGCTCCTCTTCACGTTATTATACCAAGTGCTCTAAGTTACAATATGCCATGTCCTTGCACTAAATTACTAGTTATATACAGTAAACCAAAATTAGATCAAAAAAGTTGTATAAATGTAAGTTATACAGTTATAGAGTCGCTTTATTTTGCTTACCTAAAAAACGCTGCATACCAAGGGACAGATCTGCATCGTTCGATAAAAAAGACAACATTTAATAATAAAAAACATGGAGGGACTTAATATATAAATTAGTTCATTACTTCAACAACCAACTTTTTTTCTCTCACATTTCATTATCAAAACCTGACACACACAAAAACACACACCTGACTCACTTTCTCTCTCTAACAAACTTTTAAATCAATAAAAAGACATCAAAATCAAACCGTTTTCAACCGTAAAAATCAAATAAAACACATAGAAACGGAAGAACGTGGCAAGCAAAACCAGATCTGGGAATAAAAAAGGTTCACAATGAATAGATTCAAACCGAGGATGATGGTATGGCGTTTCTAATTAATTATTTTGTTATTATTTAAATAATTGTTGTGATTTTATTCTTATTTATAGATTTTATTTGTGTTTTTGTTTCTATTTATGAAGATTTTTTGTTTGTTGTTCATTTTAGTTGTTTATTGATATATTACTTTGATAGTGTGATGATTGTGATGATTTTGTTCTTATTTCTGGATTTTATTTGTATTTTTGAAAATATTTATGAAGATGTTTGTGATAATATGAGATATTAGAGGTTAGGTTTAACTGAAAACTAGAGATGTTATGATGCTTCTGTTAGATTTGTGGTGGATTTTTCTATTTAATGGATACATTGTGCATGTTTCGATAGGTTTTACAGCGGAATTTGAACATATCTATGGTTGAATCAGCAAACTAAAGAAGCTATGGTTGAAGAAAGCACAACATCTTCATAAACAAACTGAATAAGCTCAAACACCTGTGATACAGGTGATATCACACGTGATATCTCATGTGATATCACAGGTGATATCTCAATTGATATCATAGGTGATATCACCTGTGATATCACATGTTCCTCCATCACCACCACTGATTCAACAAAAAGAAGAAGACGATGCATCTGTGATATCACCTGTGATATGAAAGGTTCCTCCAAAAAGTTGAACAATATGCGAATAAGATACTTGCAAAGATCATTCTTCATGAAAATGAATGATCAAATAAGCTGATAATAGACTATGCGAATAAGTTTGCAGCAAGAAACCCATATGAGAACGCTATTATCACTTGTGATATTTCAAAAAATAGTTAATGTTTGTTTAGTTTTTGTGATATCCTATTTAATGTGTATTTTATCACCTTATTTTACAGTTCTAAACTTCTAATAGTGTGAAATCCAATGATGTGGCTTAATATGTGTTTGTTGTTATGTCTAAATTTATGTTTTAACAACTATACTGAAATCTTTTTGTTGGTAATATAAGATGCTAATGATAATATTCTACGTTCTCTACATAAAGGTGTTAATGTGTTATCAATTGGGATACTTAACTAAAAATGTGAATTATCATATAAAATGTTAATGATTATGGTTTTGGTTCTCTATATATGTGTTATCAATTGTGTTGGGTCAAAATTTGACCCAATTGGCCCTGACAAGATTTGAAAATAAAATAGCCTAACTCACTGAATAAAATAGTGAGTCACTCACTGATACAGATTCAGTGAGTGTCGTATAAAGCTCTTTGAACTGTAGAAACACTTTACTTACTGATGCGGTGTCAGTGAGTAAAGTATATGAGCTACAAACAACTCTAGTGTCACTGAGATTTGACAAATGTCTCAGTGACCCTGAAGACGCTATCTCTACAAACTGACTGAAAAATATGGGCGGGAACTTCTTGTGGAAAATAAAGCTGACAGCAAGTACTACAAAGAAGTCAAAGCAAGCACAAGGAATTGCCATAGAAGTGGGAATATTTATTATGACTATTTCAAAAGGGATGTTGGTGATTTTCAAAAAGAGGAAGATGAAGAGGGACCACTTGATGCATGACATCTCACCAACAATCTCATGGTGTCTTTGTATTTTTACCTATATATATGTTTAGTTTGTAATAGGGATAGTATGGATTCTAAACAAACAAAATAATACATAGTATTAGTTGATAGAATCATCCTCTCATTGAATCTCAAGCATAGCTTAGATCAATGAGAGTGTATTTGTCATTCAATGGGGATAGTATACCGTAATTATCCCCTTGAAGAAGCTGAAGATGTTATTAGTTAGTCAAGTTGGTATTGAGTAATCTTGTAATTATTGTTCATCATGAATAATGAATTTGTTCTTCATTTTATAAAGATTTACTCAAATTTCGTGGACCAACAAATTGTGATACTCAATTAAGAATGTGAAATATTACATTCTTACCAAATGTGATAATGAATTTAGTATTTTACCAAGTGTATATGAAAGAAATAATAAACATCACTTGTTATATTTTAACGTCGGCTCAGCCTTTGGCTTTAATATTGCCTGAAACTTAAAAACACTTTTCTTTGCCTTTACAGTGTAGTATCACAAGTAATATAACAGGTGATAAAGTAATAAAGTTTAACTCTGGTATTATAAATATGAGTAATATCACAAGTGATAAATCAATAAACTTACCAAAAATTAGACATTATTTATGTGACTTGAATATTTTCTTCATTTTAGTGTATTATCACATGTGATATTCAAGCTACAAAATAAAATAAAGTGTAATATCACAAATGATAAATCAATTAGTAAGTTGGCGGTAGCGCGTTGCGGCGGATCCAGTTTAGTTATGGCATTCATTCTCGATTACTTTCGGCATTCAGTTAGATATGCCATGTTCTGAGCAAATTGTTGATGCAAATAATGTTCTAAAAACGTTATTTATATCTTTCGATAACTTCACGTTTTGATGATAACAAAATGTGAAAACACTTTACGTCAAAATTAACGTAAACAAGTTTTAAGTCAAAATATCCCGTTTCTACGTATATCACTCTAGGTATGAACAAACAAATTTACAACTTGACAAATGATCAAAGAAGTGAATTTGTGTTTCAAACTTCACATTTTTAATGTGACAAAACATTTTTTCAAAAATATAGCTTACAATTATTTTTAAATTATAAAGAAATGTTTTATTGGAAAAATAAGTCTAAAAATCATAACAGTTATTCCCCCCCCCCCAAATCAGCTCCAAACTTCCCCAAATAAACTTTCACCACTAAAAACAAAAATTGCAGCGTCCTTGTCTGGCACGGTACCACTAAATTTAGTGGTACAGTGTGTTATTTAGTGGTACTGTGTCCCTATAACGGACAGATTTCTTCTGCCTATAAATACCAGCCCTCTTCACAGTTTTTGGGCATCCTTTTTCATACACAACTTTCTGAGTTTAAAAATCTTATAACATCTTTTCTTCTTGATCATTTAGTTTAGTTTTCTTTTGTTTAAAGAGTGATCCAATCATCCAACCAAGTGATCATCTTCATTCCTCTACTTGTGCAAGAGAAGAACACAAGGTATCAAAGAAGATACAAAGTGTTGTAGTTATAGTTAGTGCACTTGTAACACTTGTTACATACTTGTTGTATCCTAGCGTATACCAAGTTCATTTTCTTTTGAGTAGTTTGTAAGAGTAGATCATTGTGATCTTGGAGATCTCTTGTTACTTGTGGGCTTGTATGTTGATCAAGTAGATCAAGGGTAGATCGGGTAGATCGAGTCAAGTATGTTGATTGTGTGAAGTAGCAAGGATCGTGTGGATTGTGGTAGATTGGTACTAGCTAAGATTAGTACTCGACATTTAGCTTAGTGTCGGAAATATGGATAAGCGACATTGTACGGTTTTCTCCGCCTGAAGAGAGCTTTGTTGACATAGTGCTTAGAACTCTCGAGTGTGGTACTCGAGGAGTGGAGTAGGGCGAAGAAGTGCTTCGTGATCGAACCACTATAAATTTCTTTGTCCTGGTTTGATCTTTCCATCTCATTTCTTTATATTTATTGTTTATATTAGTTAGTATGTTTAGTGTTCATATTGGTGTTGACAAAAAAGTCAACTAAAGTCAACTATGGTCAAAGTAAGCAATGTGGATGATAAGCTAGCAAGGGAAGAGCTTATTGCTTTCATAAAATAATCGAATCAAAGTTTTTCACTAGTAAAGTTTTAAAACGAATTAAAAACCAGTAAAACAATTCAACCCCCTTCTAGTTTTCCACAATTGGTACCAGAGCCAAGTCAGGCAAGATTTTAAAATAAATTGTATTTTAAAGCTTGAATCGATCAATGAATTTCGAAAAATATCAAGAAGGGCAATTTATGCAAAGACCACCACTCTTTGAAACCGATTGTTTTATATATTGGAAAACAAGATTCGAAACGTATGTGAAATCAAAAGACATTGATCTTTGGCATATTATTACCGAGGGTGACTTTCAACCGATTGAAAAGAATCCGGAAACTAAAAGGGATGAAATAGTTCCTTACAATAAACAAAGTGATAACCTTAAAAGAAAATTAGCCAAAAATGACGAGGCTAAAATGATGATTTATAAAAATAATGAGGTTAAAATGATGATTTATAATGCTTTGCCGAAAAAGGAATTTGAAAGAACTTTTATGTGTAATACGGCAAAAGAAATTTGGAAAACTTTGTTAGTCACTTACCAAGGTAATAATCAAGTCAAAGAGAACAAGATAGATCTTCTTGTGCAACAATATGAACAATTTTCCATTCCGAAAGATGAATCTATTGATAATGCTTTTGCTAGATTTAATACTATTATTACTAGTCTTAAAGCTCTTGATGAAGGTTATTCTAGCAAGAACTATGTTAGGAAGTTTCTTAGGGCTCTACATCCCAAATGGAGAGCAAAGGTCACCGCCATTGAAGAGTTAAAGAACTTGGCGACATTATCACTTGATGAACTAATAGGAAACTTGAAGGTTCATGAAATGATAATCAAGAAAGACTCCGACATAGTTAAAGGCAAAAGTGAGAAAGTTAGATCTTTAGGGTTGAAAGCCAAGAAGGAGTTTAGTGATGAGGAAAGTTTGGACTCCGATAGTGAAGACGAAGAATATTCACTAGCCGTTAGAGATTTTAAGAAGTTCTTTAGGAGAAAAGGTAGGTTTATTAGACAACCTCGTGACGAAAAGAAGTCGTCACAAAAGAACCGAGATGAGAAGAAAGGAAAGAGTGATACGAAATGTTTTAGATGCGGAGATTCCAATCATCTTATAGGAGAATGTCCCAAACCACCAAGAACCAACAACCAAAGAGCTTTCATAGGAGGATCTTGGAGTGATAGCGGTGAAGAAGAAGAGAAAAAGCCCAACGACGAAACATGTTTAATGGCTCAAGCTTCGAATGAGGTACACTCCGACTCTTCTTACTATAGTGATGATAATTTGTCAATAGATGATAATAGACTCTATGATGAATATAATAAACTATGTGAAGTAAGTTCTGAAATCATAAGTAGAAACAAAACACTAAAAGCAACATTGCATGAACTCGAAATGAAAATTTTAGAACTAAAAGACCAAGAAAAAAGACTTGAGAAAAATAAAGAAATAGATGTAGGATGTAGGTCATGCATATGTATTCGAGTAGAGAATGAAAAACTCAAAGAAAATGCGTTAAGGATCATTAAGTTTGAAAAAGGAACAAAGACACTTAATGATATGCTTGAAAATGTTAGGTATAGTGAACATGCCGGAGCGGGCTTAGGATTTGACCCAAATAAAGCTTCTACAAGTGAAACTAAACAAGTAAAATTTGTAAAATCTGGAAAATCTGAAATAACAGAGGACGACACCATTAAAGGTACAGACGGCACCACTAAAATTAGTGGTACCGTGGTACCGTCTGGTGCTAAAGTCAGAACAGGGTCTATTTTAAAAAATAACTTAAGTCCTAAACTGAGTCACATAGTTATTAATAATGTAGAAGTATCTATTGCTAGTAAAAAGGAAGTCAAAAGTTTTTACAAACCTTTGTCAACACCCGGGCTTGGTTTTGTAAAACACGATATTAGATCAAAGACTCATCCACCTAGAAAAACAAATGTTCCTAAACCTCGGTCAAGAACTCCTCTACCGAGAGGTAACTTTAGAAGACAAAGTTATCCAAGTAACTATCCCGTAACTTGAAATAACCGTCAACTACAAAGTTACTTACTGTTGGGCATTAAATGTTCTAAAGATTAGTACTGCTGGTTCATAAAGGAAAATACTCTTAAGTGTCGATACTACTGCTAGTGTATTCAATACTACTGTTAGTGTTGGAGATACTACTGCTGAAAGATACTGCTGCTAGAATAAAAGATACTAGTGCTGAGTGAATAACTATCGCGTATTCTACTGCTGAGTAGATAAGTATGAAAAAGGTATTTGTGTATAAAAGTCAAATATATACGGTAGATAATATCTTAGATATGTGTTCAGTCAACAAGTTGTAAACACAGAACATGCTATATCTTAGCTACTGACACACACAAGCTAACAAGTAGTCGAATACTCAAGTGTGCATGTGCTTAGATGTTACATAAATAGAGAGTTAGAAAAAGTTAGAATAAATCTATCTGAGTTGATATAATACAATAGAAAATAGTTTTCTTTGTAATAGAGATTCAAGGTTTTTGTAACCCTAGTGATAGTGAAGATCACTCGTATTATTCTTAATAATATTGAATCGTTTGATGTTATACTTTCTGTGTTCATTATCCAATAACAAGCATTACTGTTCCATTTCCAATAATCAATATCCTTCTAAGTGTGGTTAAGTAGATTCTGCATACTTAATCATATTCATTCAAAGTATCATATACACACGTTACAAAGGACTAACATCCTCATAGTGTATTTAAAACAATCCTCATAAGTGATAAAGGGTTGTTTTGATCCTCTCAATTGGTATTAGAGCAAGGTTGATATCTTTGATTTAGAAGAAGAAGAAGAAATGGACATGGAGTCTATTCAAACAAATATTGCTGTAAAGTTACCTATGCTCAAACAGAATGAGTTTGAGTTCTGGAGGCTAAGGATTGAACAATACTTCTTGGTTCAAGATTATGCTCTCTGGGATATTATTCTGTATGGTGATTCTTTCACACCAGGTATTACAGAATCCATTCTTGAAGGCAAAACAGTTCAGAAAAGGAATACTGGACCAGTTACCAATGATGAAAGGATACTGAAGAGGAATGATCAAAAGGCAAGAAATTTGTTGCTTATGACCATTCCTGGTGAACATATGTTATCTTTTAGCAAGTATCCTGATGCAAAAACTCTGTTTGAAGAGTTATGTGCATGGTTTGGTGGTAATGAAACTACCAAGAAGACTCAGAAGACATTGCTGAAACAAAGTTTTGAAAACTTTAGCTCAAACAACAATGAATCTCTTGATAAGTTGTTCACAAGATTGCACAAGCTTGTCAGTCAGTTAGCTGTGTTGGGAGTTGAGATAGCTAAGGAAGATCTCAACATGAAGTTTTTAAGAAGTCTACCTATAGAATTCAATACTCATGTGGTTGTCTGGATGAATAAGCCAGACATTGAAACCATGAAACTCAATGATTTGTACAACAATTTCAAAATTGTTGAATAAATTCTGAAGAAGTCTGGAAGCTACAGTACTAGTTCTGGGAATATGACACTTTTGTCATCTCCCATCATTAGTAATTCAGAGGAGGTAGATGAAGATGAAGGTGTTTCTACTGCTAGCTTTGGTGTCTCTACTGCTAGTTCACAGAAGAATGTTGCTGGACTTGGAGATTCAACATTCTATGCATTCCTAACCAGTCAAACTAGTGGTTCTCCTCTAACTCATGAAGACCTTGAACAGGTGGATGATGATGATTTAGAAGAGATGGATATCAAGTGGCAGGTTGCTTTACTTAGCATGAGGGCTAAAAAGTTTTGGCAGAGAACTGGAAAGCAGATTACCATTAATGGTAATGAAACTGCTGGGTTTGATAAGAAAAAAGTAGAGTGTTTCAATTGTCACAAGTTATGACACTTTGCAAGAGAGTGCAGAAAGCCAAGAAAACATGATAATAGGACCACATGGTATAAGCAAGATAAGAAGAAGGAAGTCACAGTGGAAGAGCCAAAGGCTATGCTAGCCATTGATGGTGTTAGCTATGATTGGAGCTTCATGGCTGATGAAGAGGAAGCACCAACAAAAGTTGCAATGGTGGCAACTGAAATTGCATTAATGGCCTTTACTGATTCTGAGGTAAATTCTAAAATCAGTTGTTCTGAATCTTGCTCTGCTCTTAAATCTTTTGAAATACTTAAAAAGCAATTTGATGATCGACTGTCAGAGCTAAGTCAAACAAGTTATAACTTAGCTAATCATAAAAGAGGTTTAGCTGTTCTTGAAACACAAATCTTGCATTATAAAGGAAATGAATCTAAGTTTAGTGATGACATAGATGTGCTAAAAAGAGATTTAGAGTACAAAATGGATGTGATTTGTGTGCTCAAAGAAGAACTAGAAAAGGTTAAAAAGGTAAATGAAAATGTTAAGATAACAGTAGATACTTTAGCTCATGCCTCAGATGGAATCAATAAAATTTGGGAAGCTCAAGTAGTCAATAAAGCTAAGTCTGATATAGGTTACAAGTCTGTTCCTCCACTATACAGAGGTGTTCCTTCACCTCCAGGTATTGACCTAGCACACACAGGTTTAGATGAGTTTCAAGAACCAACATTTGAATATGGTTCTAAGTCTACTGAAAGTCCTAAATTAGCAGAGGTTTTTGAGAGTGCAAGTGATGCTTCACTCCCTGAGGACAAGGTGTCCTCTTGTAAGAACTCAGATGGTCCAATTATTAAGGACTGGACATCTGATGATGATGAGGAAGATCAGGCTATGTCTAAACATGATGTTGTTAAGAAAGCAGGAACAAGTGTTCCTAAGTTGGTCAAAAATGATACTGTTAAGCCTAAAACAAATGTTAAACACGTTAGGCAACCAGTAAGATATTGTGAGCAATATAGAACCACAAACAAGCCCAGAGGTAACCAAAGGAATTAGAATGGCCTCAAGTCTCACCAACTAGGTGATGACTTTAACTTCTATAATAAAGCTTGTTTCGTTTGTGGAGAATTTGACCATCTTGCAGCCTTCTGTAAACTAAGGGTATATGGGTATTCAAACAATAGGGTGAATTTAAAAAGGCATACAACTAAAAGTCACTCTAATTCTACTAGAACCACACCCAGAGTAGTTTCATTAAAGTCTAGCCCAAAACAAGTTTCTACTGCTAGACCAGCAGATTCTACTGCTAGACAACCAGTTACTACTGGCAGACCATTTTACTCTGTTTACCCAAAACCAACAGTACAAAGTGTGAAAACAACTTACAAACATGCACAAACAACTACTAAAAGGCCTTTTCATACTAAAGCAGTGTTACAAAATCAAATTTGGAAACCTAAGGGTTCAACTGCTAGGGAAAAGAGGGTCAATGCTGTTAAGGCCTCAGCGTGTTGGGTTTGGAGACCAATTAAACCCAATAGTGCATCAATTATTTTAAAGAAATTTCATTACATTGATGCACGAGGCAGATCTAAGTCAGTAATGGCTTGGGTCCCCAAAGGTAACTAATATTCCTTATTTCATGTGTAGGAACATTCAAATGCTAAACTAGAAGATCAAGGATACTCAGACAGTGGATGTTCAAGGCACATGACTAGCAACATGTCTTATCTTTCAGACTTTCAATCATTAGATGGTGGATATGTTAGCTTTGGAGGAGGTATTGGTGGCAAAATTTTCGGTAAAGGTACTATTAAGACTGGAAAGTTAGACTTTGAAGATGTGTACTTTGTAAAAGAACTTGAGTATAATCTCTTTAGTGTCGCATAGATGTGTGACAAAAAGAACATTGTTCTTTTTACTGACAATGAATGTCTTGTCCTTTGTTTTAACTTTAAGATGCCTGATGAAAGTCAAGTACTTCTTAGAGTTCCTAGAAAAGGCAATTTATACAGTGTTGATATCAAGAACATTGTTCCTAAAGAGAATCTTACTTGTCTTGTTGCAAAGGCCACATTGGATGAGTCAATGAAGTGGCATAGGAGGCTTGGTCACATTAATTTCAAAACCATAAATAAAATTGTCAAAAATGGTTTGGTAAGAGGCTTGCCTCAGAAAAGATTTGAAAATGACCAAACATGAATTGCTTGTCTTAAAGGTAAACAGCATAAAGCCACTTGTAAGCCCAAAATTTTTAACTCTATTGATCAATCATTGTTTATGCTTCATATGAACTTATTTGGACCTACTTCTGTGAGTAGTATAAAGCATAAGAGATTTTGTCTAGTTGTTACTGATGACTATTGCAGATTTACATGGGTTTTCTTTTTAAGTTCTAAGGATGAGACTTCTAGCATTCTTAAGACATTTATTACAAAGATAGAAAACTTAGTAGACAAAAAGGTAAAAGTCATTAGATGTGATAATGGGACAGAGTTCAAGAATAGAGTTATGGATGATTTCTGCAAAGAAAAGGGTATTAGAAGAGAATTTAGTATTGCTAGAAATCCTCAGCAGAATGAAGTAGCTGAGAGGAGAAATAGGACACTCATAGAAGCTGCTAGAACCATGTTAGCTGACTTTAAGTTGCCTATCACTTTTTGGGCTGAAGCAGTTAATACTGCTTGCTATGTCCAAAATAGAGTTTTAGTAGTTAAGTCTCACAATAAGACATCTTATGAGCTTTTTAGAGGAAGAATTCCTGCAATAGGATTTCTTAGACCTTTTGGATGTCATGTGACAATTCTGAATACCTTAGACCATCTAGGCAAATTTAATGGTAAAGCAGATGAAGGATTCTTGGTTGGATATTCTCTCAATAGCAAAGCATTTATAGTATACAACTCAAGAACTAGGAGAGTTGTGGAAAACCTGCATGTGGAATTTCTAGAAAACAAATCCAATGTAGCAGGTGAAGGTCTCAAATGGCTATTTGATCTTGAGACACTAACCAAATCAGTGAATTATGTGCATGTTGTTACAGAAACTAATAAATTTTCAGGTTTAGAAGCTCATGATGCAACAAATGAGGCAAGGTTACAAAAAGAGAAAGATCAAGATTATGTGATGATGCCAATATGGACAAGTGTAGATTCAACTTCAATGAATGATGAACCTTCTTCTGATGAAGCTAAAGAAGGGATTGAAGGTGAAAACAAGGAAGATGGAACTGAGGAACAAGTGAATCCAATTAACAGTTCTAATGATGATAGTACTGCTGAGACAGAACAAGCTACTGCTAGGCCAAATGTTTCTACTGCTGGCCCATCAGACTCAAATGAAGCAGATTTCTCAGAAGATGAGGTGGATTTCAACAATCTCCCACCTGACTATCATGTTCCTTCTACATCACACACAAGGATTCACAAAGTCCACTCCCTAGACAATGTGATTGGTGATAAACAATCAGGAGTGAAGACAAGGAAGCAAATTATGTCTTCTGACCAACAAGGGCTTCTTGATGCTCTTTATGCATCAAAGCACCATGAGTATGCCAACTCTTGCTTATTTGTATGTTTCCTCTCACAAGCAGAACCCAAGAATGTTCTCAAAGCCTTAGATGATTCAAGCTGGGTAGAAGCTATGCAAGAGGAGCTTCTCCAAATTAAAATTCAGAAGGTTTGGGTGCTAGTTGATTTACCCAAAGGTGTGAGGGTAATTGGTACTAAATGGGTTTCAGAAACAAAAGGGATGAAAGGGGCATAGTGATAAGAAATAAGGCTTAACTTGTAACCCAAGGGTACACACAAGAGGAAGGGATAGACTATGAAGAGGTTTTTGTTCCTGTAGCAAGAATTGAAGCCATTAGATTATTTTTAGCTTATGCTTCATTTATGGGCTTCACAGTGTATCAAGTGGATGTCAAGAGTGTTTTCTTATATGGTACTATTGAAGAGGAGGTGTATGTCTCACAACCTCCAGGTTTCACTGATCCAGACCATCCAGACAAGGTGTACAAGGTTGTCAAGGCTCTTTATGGCCTTCCTCAGGCTCCAAGGGCATGGTATGAAACACTGGCTTCCTATTTAATTGAAAAGGGATTTCAAAGAGGCAAGATTGATCAGACATTATTCATCAAGAAGCACAAGAAGGATCTTTTGCTAGTTCAAGTGTATATGGATGATATCATCTTTGGATCTACAAGGAAGGAGATGTGTTTAGAGTTTGAGAAGCTTATGCATGATAAGTTTTATATGAGTTCCATGGGGGAACTTACATTCTTTTTGGGTCTGCAAGTTAAGCAATCAAGTGAAGGCATTTTTATCAGCCAAGATAAATATGTTACAGAAATTCTAAGGAAATTTCAGTTTGTTGATGCAAAAGTGGCAAGCACACCAATGGATTCTGAGAAGCCTCTTCTTAAGGATGTAGATGGAGACAATGTGGATGTTGATGCGTGGTTTTGCGACCTTACAACAGGTTTTACCTCTCGAGGGATCTCAGGAGGCTTGCAATCCCCACCAGGCAGTGTACCTGACCGATGTAGTATAGTGTAGTGGCAAGTACCGGGGGATTGATCGTTTAACTCAAAGAATAGTGTTCGTTAGGATTGAAATTTATCTACTAGGTCTAGAGGTGAGGGATGATTCTTTTTGTATTTTTACATTTTATGGAAAGCAATTAAAAATCTCGGGTTTTGGAAGGAGAGGCGAAATTAGTTGCTAATCAACTAACCCAAAAACTACTACTTAAACTAATGTGAAGGAAAGTAAACTAGGGTTTTACAAGGGAAGTGAAGCATGTCTACCTATGATATGTTACTCCTTGCTAGCTATCCAATTCTACCTATTGAATTGTCACATCTTGTTTTAATTGACGGGTTGTATTCCTTAATACCAATCATGGGGGTGTGTACGATTTTCCCCAACTCTATAAGCTCCTACTTCACTCCTATGTCGAGCCGGCTAAGAAGCTCCTAACATGGGATCACTAGAATTCGCTAATGCATTAAATACAACCAATTAACCTTCGTACACCTTGGTTCATGTTTCTTAAGACGTTCAAGCAAGTTACTGTATAGGAGGTTAGCCAGTTTTCTTAAGCCTAACATCGATATCATCCAATCATACAAGAGACAATAGGAAACAAGAATTATAAGCTAAACCAATTAGATCTATTGAAGTTGTCACGCCCTAATTGATGGAGATGGACACACACATCAACAAGAAATCAATAAGATCTAATTAGTTATACACAAGTTTCACACAATCATAGGTAAACACTAGGTGATTTAGTAAAACATAATCAATGAAGAACAAGCAACAATAATAATGGAAGACATAATTAAGATAAAATCAACACACCATTACAAGATGTTTATGGAGTGATTAAGACCTTCTAAGTTGCTGGAAAAACACCTACCTAAACCCTAGAATTGGACTTAGGATTTAGGGCTTACAAAAAGTAAAGTTATGATGTTGTATTTATAGGCAATATTTCTGTCGGCAAGGCTTGACGGCGTTAGCTCGTACAAGTGACGGCGTCAACTTCCCATTTTCACCAAATTGTAGATCTTTTCGTCCTCTTCGCGTGGCCTTTTGAATCACCCAAATCCGAGTTCGTATGAAGATTTTATGGCTAAAACAGTGACAGCTACTCCGCGCGTAAGTTGTGATTGTCTTGATCAGCATGTGACGGTTTTACTAGGGTTTCTTCTTGTGCAAGTTGTCATTCTAACGTCGTCATTCAATGGCTTCTGACGTCGTCAGGTTGAGTCCTGACGCCGTCACTTCGCCGCGGTTAGGGTTTCTTGATGGCCTTCTTGACGCCGTCCCCCTTTAATCTTCCAAAATCCTCTTTGGCTTATCAAGGATTGACGGCGTCACACTGGGGCTTGACGCCGTCACAGGTACTATTCCAACAGATTTAAAGACTTTGTCGTTTTCTTCACTTTTATGCTCCAAAAAAGTCCAAAATGCTTCCTTTTCCAAATTTCATCTCCAAAGTACCTAAAATGACAAAAGGAACGATTTAGGGCAATATTTGATCAAATAAATACGATTTAGGGCTTAAATGACCCCCTAAAAGCGGTACACTTTTCGCTTCATCAAATACCCTTACACTTGAGATTTGCTTGTCCTCAAGCAAATGCGCTTTTATTCTAATCAAAATACAAGTTAGGGATCATTTAACGCTAATATAAAAGTAATTACAACAAATAGTCGTTCCACTTTAATCATAATAAGCACGGAGATTACAGACTAGCACCTCACAAGTAGTGTTTAGATACTCACATCTCTCAGGTGTCATAAAAGTATATCTCATAAATGAAAATGAATAATATCTCTCACTACCTGTCATAGCAAATAGATTACCATAGGCTTGGGAAAGGATCAAAAACCTCCTCCACTAGGCGTAAGCACCTAAGATAAACTATCAAAGAGGGCTTTTAAACGGGTTATAACGTAGGTTTAGGGATATGATAAACACGGTTTTGTTGGATAAAGGATATTTTACTGGTGGCGAGTTAAAGATCTTGATTAATTACATGTACAATATGGCGTTGCGAAGCCAAGACTAGACTCGACTTAAGCTAATGAAAAAAAAAAAATAACAAAAAGATAAAATAAACATAAAATGAAACGGGATGGTAGTCCGTATTTTTTTTCTACTTTTTTTTTTTTTTTTTTTTTTTTTTTTTTACATACACTCTTGCCCTACCATCCAAAATAATACATCGTAGGGGCCTCGCGTTCCCCTTACACTTGAACTTTTACATGACTTTACAAATAACTATTCTAATGACTCGAATTAAGATAATCGAAACACTTGGAGTACTTTTAAAATATTTAGCACATATGGGGGTAATAATGTTGTTCTTCCCCATTACTCCATTACACTAGTACTTTACCTATGAGTCCCAATCGTCCCAAAACAATATGTACAAAGATATGACTCGACTTAGCAACCATGTAATCAATTAGATAATTAACTAAGGGTTTAAACAAATGTTGTCACAATAATACACTAAAGATGAGTGCATACAAGGTAGGCTAAGGCGATTTGGGTGTACATTTAAGTGGGGTGTAAACAAATTCTTTCTTTAAGTAAAATGCTTAAAGGTCGAAATGAAAAGATAGGCTCTGAGGGGTGTACTAGGGGTATCGTGTACTAAAAATGAGTACAACGCAAAGGGTGTAGGAGAATTACTCGACCAATGTAGCCAATGTAATTATAACAAAAACACAGGTGTAAAACAATGGGTTAATCCTAATGCCTCTTATCATGTAGTAAATCTAACTACACGAATGTAGTCTCACTTGTGGCCTCGGAATGGTCCTAACGCAAGTTCTAGAATCTAAGTGCTACCGGTACACACATCATAGCATAAATGCTTTTCCTACCAATTCTAGGGGCGAACCTCACATATTTGGGGGGGGAAAATTTTTTAGTGGTACGGTTTTTTTGCTAGTCATATAAATCCTATCCGTGAGACGCTCATTAAGATCAAAGTTTCACTCCTATATGTTGTAAAAAATTTTAAATTTGGCACTAAAATTGCCCTAACAGGTATTTATCTCAGTTTTATTACACATCTACCATTAAACAAACAAAAATCAAGCGTAATTGTATTCTCTAAAGTATCGTATTTTACCCCCCTTACACTTAAGATGAACATTGTCCCCAATGTTCAAATAACAAGATGTAAAAGTAAAAAGGTAAAAGAATGAAATCAAATACTCCCCTGATTCGTTTGGTGGATAAAGAGGTAACATGGTTAGATCTTCTTCCAAGAGAATGTAGAAGCTCCAAGACTAAAGCATCGCCAAAAGCTTGATTCCACATACATCTCCTTGTCCAAAATAACCTGTTAAACCTGAGAAAACAAACACGAAAACCTGCATAACATCGGCGGGATAAATTCTATATAAGGATATAATGCTTGTGGAATGATAATTTTGCAGATTCCTGGAGTTTATAAGTTAGAGATTTAATAAAAACTTTTTATGAAAACAAAACTTTCAAAAATTTCAGAAAATTAACACCTGACGCCGTCAGGTTGTAAGGCCTGACGCCGTCAGAAATGATCTGACAGAATTCTCATGTTAAGTTTTCGGAAAATTTCTGGAAAAACCTTTACCTTACTTCCTGGAAATCCTGCAAAATATCATTATGACTCGATACAAGCATTTGACTCAAACAAATACTAATATGTATGTTAATTTAATATTGTTATGATTCATGTTCATTTGTTCTAATAAACCGATTTGGATTTCCCTTACACTTATCTTTTGCAAAATACCTTTATATGTAGTTAAGACGAAGTTAAAAACAAGATAAAGCATTTTCACAATTTAGTTTTGAACATGAATCAATAATAATAAAAATTAAACATACATACGGAAGCAAATAAAATCAAACAAACAAATAAATAAACACACAAAGCAAATAAAGCTTGGGTTGCCTCCCAAGAAGCGCTTGTTTTTGTTCGAGTCACGAGCCTGACTCTACCCTTATTTAACGGAAATAGGGGAGGTTTTCCCTACACTTAGGATTAAGTGCGGGTGGAAGTAGCGATACACACCCTTAGGGTGGAAATATGCCACGTGAGGTGAAGGGGGTGAGTGAATGGCTTCCTTCATCCTAAAACTACCCGGATAATATTGGTTTATGGGTGGGTCGGTTCCTCTTTTGTCTCCTAGATGTAAATCTAAGGATGAAAAGTTGTGTAAAGGTTGAGGTTCCGGCTCATCAACACTAGGAAATTCCCTAGAACTAAGAGTAAGGTCATCACTAAAAGTTTTCAAACCTATATCCTCTAGTTGTGCTTGGTCCAAGGGTTCTACCTCCATCGGGATTCCTAAAGTCTCTTCTACTTCTTCCGGGTAAGTCACGGGCGGTGTGGGTACCTCAAATGATGGTTGAGTATTTTGTGGGCTTATGGTGTTTACCTCATCATTCCACGTGTCAAGATCACCTATATCCTCATCAATTGTTTTCTTAGGTAGTGATGATAACAAACCTAGCGCTTCATCCAACTTATGGTTTATTGCTTCGGCTCTATCCACAATTCCTTGGCAAACTAGGTCGCTTTTCCTATTGGCCTCACTAAGATGAGATCCAAAACATGGAGGTTGTTCATAAGAATCTATCCTAGGTGAAGGCTCATATGATTCATAGGTGTCTCTAAATGAGGTATTTTGAACTCCTTGGTGTTCTAGCCACTCAACCATATCTTGCAATCTTAGAAGTCTAAGTGAAAAGTCCATTTGAAGCAAATTACAAACAAAATCACAAAGAAAAGATAGACTACGAGAAAGCTACAAAATAAAAAGAAAAAATCTCACTTGATAGGAATCTTGTGAGTAGACCTAATAAAAATAAAATTTTAACCTAAGCAATAACTACTCCCCGGGCTGCGGCGCCAAAAACTTGATGCGTGGTTTTGCGACCTTACAACAGGTTTTACCTCTCGAGGGATCTCAAGAGGCTTGCAATCCCCACCAGGCAGTGTACCTGACCGATGTAGTATAGTGTAGTGGCAAGTACCGGGGGATTGATCGTTCAACTCAAAGAATAGTGTTCGTTAGGATTGAAATTTATCTACTAGGTCTAGAGGTGAGGGATGATTCTTTTTGTATTTTTATATTTTATGGAAAGCAGGTAAAAATCTCGGGTTTTGGAAGGAGAGGCGGAATTAGTTGCTAATCAACTAACCCAAAAACTACTACTTAAACTAATGTGAAGGAAAGTAAACTAGGGTTCTACAAGGGAAGTGAAGCATGTCTACCTATGATATGTTACTCCTTGCTAGCTATCCAATTCTACCTATTGAATTGTCACATCTTGTTTTAATTGACGGGTTGTATTCCTTAATACCAATCGTGGGGGTGTGTACGATCTTCCCCAACTTTATAAGCTCCTACTTCACTCCTATGTCGAGCCGGCTAAGAAGCTCCTAACATGAGATCACTAGAATTCGCTTATGCATTAAATACAACCAATTAACCTTAGTACACCTTGGTTCATGTTTCTTAAGACATTCAAGCAAGTTACCGTATAGGAGGTTAGCCAGTTTTCTTAAGCCTAACATCGATATCATCCAATCATACAAGAGACAATAGGAAACAAGAATTATAAGCTAAACCAATTAGATCTATTGAAGTTGTCACGCCCTAATTGATGGAGATGGATACACACATCAACAAGAAATCAATAAGATCTAATTAGTTATACACAAGTTTCACACAATCATAGGTAAACACTAGGTGATTTAGTAAAACATAATCAATGAAGAACAAGCAACAATAATAATGGAAGACATAATTAAGATAGAATCAACACACCATTACAAGATGTTTATGGAGTGATTAAGACCTTCTAAGTTGCTGGAAAAACACCTACCTAAACCCTAGAATCGGACTTAGGGTTTAGGGCTTACAAAAAGTGAAGTTATGATGTTGTATTTATAGGCAATATTTCTGTCGGCAAGGCTTGATGGCGTCAGCTCGTACAAGTGACGGCGTCAACTTCCCATTTTCACCAAATTGTAGATCTTTTCGTCCTCTTCGCGTGGCCTTTTGAATCACCCAAATCCGAGTTCGTATGAAGATTTTATGGCCAAAACAGTGACAGCTACTCCGCGCGTAAGTTGTGATTGTCTTGATCAGCATGTGACGGTTTTACTAGGGTTTCTTCTTGTGCAAGTTGTCATTCTGACGTCGTCATTCAATGGCTTCTGACGTCGTCAGGTTGAGTCCTGACGCCGTCACTTCGCCGCGGTTAGGGTTTCTTGATGGCCTTCTTGACGCAGTCCCCCTTTAATCTACCAAAATCCTCTCTGGCTTATCAAAGATTGACGGCGTCACACTGGGGCTTGACGCCGTCACAGGTACTATTCCAGCAGATTTAAATACTTTTTCGTTTTCTTCACTTTTATTCTCCAAAAACGTCCAAAATGCTTTCTTTTCCAAATTTCATCTCCAAAGTACCTAAAATGACAAAAGAAACGATTTAGGGCAATATTTGATCAAATAAATATGATTTAGGGCTTAAATGACCCCCTAAAAGCGGTACACTTTTCGCTTCATCAGATGTACACACATACAGATCTATTATAGGCTCCTTGATGTATCTTACATCATCAAGACCTGATATCATGTTCTCTGTTTGTGCTTGTGCAAGATTTCAAGTAACTCCTAAGGTTTCTCACTTAACAGCAGTCAAGAGGATTTTTAGATATCTCAAGGGTCAACCTAGGTTGGGTCAATGATATTCTAGGGAATCACCTTTTGATTTGGTAGCATATTCAGACAGTGATTATGCTGGTGCAAGCTTGGACAGAAAGTCAACAACTGGAGGATGTCAATTCCTTGGATGTAGACTTATTTCATGGCAGTGTAAAAAGCAAACAATTGTGGCTACTTCAACAACTGAAGCTAAATATGTAGCTGCTGCAAGTTGCTGTGGTCAAGTTCTTTGGCTTCAAAATCAACTTCTTGACTATGGGTACAATTTCATGAACACTGTCATATATATATATATATATATATATATATATATATATATATATATATATATATATATATATATATATATATTGATAATAGTGGTACAATTTGCATAATTAAAAATCCAGTGCAACACTCTAAAACAAAACACATTGAAATTAGACATCATTTTATAAGAGACTGCAATGAGAAAAAGTTGATTCAAGTTGTTAAAATTGATTCTGATCACAACTTTGCAGATCTTCTCACAAAAGCTTTTGATGTTGGAAGGTTTCAATACTTGGTAGCAAGTATTGGAATGCTTAATCCTTAATATTTTCAAACTGTGTGTTTTTGTATATAAATTAAGTTTGTACTGCTAGCTTTGTAAATTGGTACTGTTATTGAAAAGTTTGTACTGCTAGTACAAATTTGGATTGTTTTGTTCATACTGTTAGTCATATAATTCTACTGCTATAAGACAAATGCTTTGCATCTTGTTTTCTTGGTTTTGGAATAACAATTTCAGGTATGAACATTTGAGCACAAAGGAAGTTTCAAGTGAAATGTGTGAGCAGCAGAATAATCATACAAGTTGCTGACATAATAGGTTCATGATGGACAGAGTTTGGGAATTCATTAACAAAGGTTTACACCTAAGTTAATTGATTCTTTAAAACTTCTTTCTTGAAACCTAATTATGATGTTTGACATTGACTTGATGACTCAGTTGGTCAGATAGTAACTGACACAACTCACTTTCTATCATTTTATACTTTAATTAGTAAAATGAACAAGTCTAAGGACATCTGATAGAAAGAACGGTGAGCAAAAGTAAATCTAATACTTGTGCTAGAGGCAACAATTGCCACGAGCTGGAAAACCTGTCAAGAAAGCCCTTTGAATGGGTTTATCTATACACGGGCAGTTATTTATAACTGAAAACATTGGTTCTCATACAACCAAAGGTTAATTTAAATCGAATTCTTGATTAAGTGTCTGTTACTACACTTAATCCCTTCAAAATGGTTGTTAGCAGTATGATTTTTCAATAAAATCAAGTTCATACTACTAAGTCAAACGTTTCTTAAAATCTTTTGGATTCATAATGGCTCAGAAATCCATCTAATGATGGATTATGAGTTATTGCCCCATGATTCGCCTCTCACAGGAGTTAACACGCCTGGAAGTGTTGAGGGCAGTAAATTGAAATTTAAGGAATTGATGGCTTTATGTACAACATTGTCTGATAAAGGAGTCAAGTTCAGATGATGGTGAGAGTTCTTCCAAACAGGGGAGGAAGATTAACCAAATGTAGGGGATAAAAATTGCCCAAATTGATGAAAATGTTGGGGAGGAAGATTATCAGAGGATGAAAGATTGTGGTTGTGCATGCTCAGAATCAAGGGAGGAAGTTTAAATTGATGAAACAAAGAAGAAAGATTGGGGAGGAAAATTGAGTCTAGTAAAAGCATCATCATCTTGTATGCTCTTATCTTTTCCCACACCTGGCTCAGCAGCAGTTGTTGTATCTCTCCCTACAATGGAAGCTTCGCCTTCGAAAAGCTCCAGTTTCAGTTGATGGATGCTGGAAATAAGCTCTTTCATCTCTCTTCTTCATGTTCGGACATCTTTGGCTTAAAATGATAAAGCCCTGTCTTGAGATCATATTGGAAATTTGGACAAGATTCTGGAGTATTATATATATTCAGAAGGGATGAAGCAATTCAGAAGGGATGAAGCAATTCAGAAGGGATGAAGATATTCAAATGGAGAAAGTTCTTTCTAAGTTCTTTCAGTTTCAATTTCAGTTCACTACGTTTGTTCATCACTTGCTTGGCTTGCTGAGAGATAACTTGGCTTATTGGACTTCTTGAAGATAACAGGGAATATAATAT
Organism: Artemisia tridentata subsp. tridentata; assembly: GCA_021014915.2. Lineage (NCBI taxonomy): Eukaryota > Viridiplantae > Streptophyta > Magnoliopsida > Asterales > Asteraceae > Artemisia > Artemisia tridentata. The sequence continues at coordinate 207,701,623 of CP139501.1, forward strand.
CAGGCTTCAAGCATTCAAGATACATAGCACCATTGCCTCTTATAATTCCTCCATCCAAGGAGATTGCACCATCTTTTAGGCAATGAATGGAGTCTAAGCAAGGTATTGCTAGTGTTAAAGAAAAAGGAAATGGCTGAAAGTGATTCTCAGATGGCAGATGAGTTGGTCAGAAAGGTATTTAATCTTTTAGAACAGAGGAAAGCTCAGATCAAGAGTCTGACTATGTAGTGTTTGGAAGATCTTCAAAATCCTCATTTAATTAAAAAGAAACTTGTTGATTTGGGATAAATCACAAGTTTAGGGGAGGATTGTTGGGAATTAAATATTCTAAAGATTAGTACTGCTGGTTCATAAAGGAAAATACTCTTAAGTGTCGATACTACTTCTAGTGTATTCAATACTACTGCTAGTGTTGGAGATACTACTGCTGAAAGATACTGCTGCTAGAATAAAAGATACTACTGCTGAGTGGATAACTATCGCGTATTCTACTTCTGAGTAGATAAGTATGAAAAAGATATTTGCGTATAAAAGTCAAATATATATGGTAGATAATATCTTAGATATGTGTTCAATCAACAAGTTGTAAACACAGAACATGTTGTATCTTAGCTACTGACACACACAAGCTAGCAAGTGGTCGAATACTCAAGTGTGCATGTGCTTAGATATTACATAAATAGAGAGTTAGAAAAAGTTAGAATAAATCTATCTGAGTTGATATAATACAATAGAAAATAGTTTTCTTTGTAATAGAGATTCAAGGTTTTTGTAACCCTAGTGATAGTGAAGATCACTCGTATTATTCTCAATAATATTGAATCGTTTGATGTTATACTTTATATGTTCATTATCCAATAACAAGCATTACTGTTCCATTTCCAATAATCAATATCCTTCTAAGTGTGGTTAAGTAGATTCTACATACTTAGTCATATTCACTCAAAGTATCATATACACACGTTACAAAGGACTAACATCCTCATAGTTTATTTAAAACAATCCTCATAAGTGATAAAGGGTTGTTTTGATCCTCTCACTTACCATGGGAAATTTGTCCTCCATTCCAACATCCTAACCAAATGCAACAAATGCATGGGATGTTTAACACTAACAACTTTGGACCCATGAGATATTGGGGACCAAATGTTTGAGCTTCTGTCTTGCTAGATAGATATGATTGTGAATCGACTTGAAGTCCGATGAATGGGTTATGATTAGTGAGTGTACTAATCTCATGACGGTTAATCAAAGTCTAGTCTCATCCTACTTAGCTTACAATAAAGGTAGTCACATCTTCTAGTTTAAAAGGGAACACCTTAGGCTAAGGTACGCTTTCTCAAAACTTCCTCATTATTAGAAATGTTAAACATGTAGAGTTCTTAGAATCTAACTTAGTGAGCACTAACATAATGGATGAAAAGTGAACTCAAATAAGTACATTTTATTACTATCATTTATGATATTAATTTGACTTGTTTTACTATATTATGTATGAGGATTGATACTTAATCGTTTACTTTTGTAATTCTCATTTGAAAACAAGCATTTGGTGAAACTTGGCGATTTTGGACTAATTATGGAGCAAAACGTGCATAAAGTGAAGAGTCTACTGAAATGGACAAGATCAAGTCAATTCTGCTCAAGATGTGCCGCATCTCAGTCACGACATGCGCCGCATCACTATCAAGATCTCACCAGATACGATCCAAGATACAAGAGGACATGCGCCGCATCTAATCATGGGGTTACGTCGCATCTTCTGGCGGTGTACGAATATTCCTGAATATTATAATCTTGGACCCCACGCGAAGTTAAGTAAATGCGCCGCATCTACTTACTAGATGCGCCGCATCTTCCCTCAGACAGAAACTATAAATACCCCAAAGACCAGACGAGTTCGAGGTTCCAAAGTTTTAACCTAAGACCGAAGCAGCAGAACCTTAGGACGAATTCAGTCAAGGAGGCAGCACAAGACACACCAAACGAAGATACAAGAGCTGTAAGAAGGTGCTGCATGTGTTTAATTCATTAAGTAGTTTTGTTTTATTGTGTTAGCAAACTTTAATTCATCAGGATTGGTGGCTTGTGTAATGTGACAACGAAAGATTGCACTCCCTTTAATACTTGCTTTCCCATCAATTAAAGTTTATATGTTGATGTCTTTGGTTACTACTTATTAGTGCATTGATAACCTCTGTGTTTATTAGTGGCTTACGGGCATTTGACTGCGGAAAATAATGTGGCTCCCACGGTTATTACTAAATTGATCACTTAGGAATAACTTTTAGACATAAGTAATCATTAAGGGTTTACTCGCCGATAAGAATAGGACCAACGAGAAAGGGTTAACTACATACACTTCATATAAAGCTATCAATAAAACAAGTGACAATCTACTTAATCATAAGGACAGCCCTCTTATTGTCTCGAGTATTTATCTGTGTACGTGTGTGCTACTTGCTGATTCGTGCCTATTGGTTTATTTTATTATTTAATTGCAAACAAATCGTGCCAGTCTCTCAGGCTGAAACCCCCTTGCGTTAGGATATTAAAATACTGATTAAAATAACGAGATAATACGTTCCACTCTTAGTGATCGACACTCTACTTACCATTATATTCATACTGATCGGGTACACTGCTCGTTAAGTGTGTGTGTTATTGATAAGTCGGCTAAATATAAATTTAAAACTTGAGTAGGCATTAAAACTGCTAAACCGCAACGACACATCACGCGCATCAAGTTTTTGGCGCCGCTGCCGGGGAGTGAATTGTTATTATCTGTTAATTTGATTAGTATTTTAATTAGGTTTTTAATTTTTATCTAACCGCTAATTTTGTTGTGTATTAGATTAATTTGCATTCATTGTACTATTTTGCATATTTTCTGTTTTTGTGTGTTATTTGTTTGCTTTATTTGTTTTTATTTTCGTGTGTTTTATTTGATTTTTATTTTTCGTATTTTTTCTGTTCTGCTATCGTTGTACTGTGCTAAATCGAACGATACGGCGCATCTGATTTCTCAGATACGGCGTATTGCGTTCAATTTTTTATAAAATACAACGCGTTTAATTAATTCGATACGACGCATCTTTTCCCCAAGATACGGCGTATCTGTTTTTAATAAGAATTTTTTTTTTCTAAAACGATAAAGCGATACGACGCATCTTTTCCCCAAGATACGGCGTATCTATTTTTTTTTAAATTTTTTTTTCTAAACGTTAACGATATACGACGCATCTGCTTTAGCAGATACGGCGTATCTATTATTTTAATTAAAAACAGTTTTCGAATTATTAAACAGATACGGCGTATCGATCTCTATCGATACGGCGCATCCTTCTGAATCAAAAATCTCGTATTTTGAAACGTAACGAAAATACGGCGCATTAACTATTGTTAATACGACGCATTTAATTTTAAATAAATATCGATTTTTGATTAATTAAATTCGATACGGCGCATTCTTAAATTCTAAAGCGGAGTATCTATTTTCTGAATAAAGTCTGATTTAATTTTAACGTATTAAGATACGGCGTATCCAACTATTTGGATACGGCGCATCGTCTGCAGATATCAGCTATTTGTATTCATATATCCGTTTCTATATTCATTAATTTCTCTTCTAGCGAACAAATCCTACTAATGATTTTACCTTGGATGACAGATTTTGCTATGGAAGACATGTCAGTTAACGGATATCTTGCTAAGGAATTCTTGTTTTCAGATTCATTCAATGTGCTCATGATCGATGCAGATTTATTCTCTTGGGAGACTCCTCTTGAAGCTGCTTTTAAGGAATTCATGCGTTTATGCAACATTGACAAAGAGGTGTTCTCTTATGATGTATTTGTGAGGTACACTGGAGAAGAATTGTCGCTCTTATGGCCTATCATTGAAGCCGAAGGATTGAACTGGACTACTATCGAAGAAGATGATGGAAAATTCTATCTTGCATACATGGACTCAAGCAACAACAGCTGTGATGGAGGCAACACCCAAATCTCTTACATGCCTTATTCCGAACAGTACTGGGGATTGAATGAGAACTATCTGGATAATGACAGAAATTATGCTTTGGCGGAGTTACTATTTCATGGCAGGTTGGTACGATTGATTGATCTCTCCCTCAATGATTGGCTAGAACTTAAATATGGTAGTCCGGAATTCGCCCCTGCAAATGAAGTCAAGCAGATTATGACTTCATGGTTAACACGGAGTTTTAAGGAGCAATTTAACGAGTTCATGGAGATAAAAAGGAATATGATTGGAAAAACTTGCTTTGACGTTAACCATGATCCTAACGATGTTGCTTTTTCAGAATGGTTGGCTAGTAAGTTTAATAACCATAAGAGCATGGATCGAGCTACTAAGGATGCATTATGGGTATATTGGATGAGAGGAGAAGACGAAGAAGTAGAAAGCGATTATGGGTCGTCACTTCATGATTCAACAATCAATGAGGGCATTGAAGAACTTTTCAGAATTGACATTGATGTGTTCGATTATGAGACACCCTTGTGCAAGCAGTTCAAGGAATTTAACTACCTTCTTCAAGTCGACGATGATGTGCTTACTGGAGATCTACCAGGATTTAAGACTTATGACGATTTCAAAAACACCTGGTATTATGAATGGAATGACCAAGTACCATGGGTTTGGGATAAACCATGGGAATTTGAGCACATTAATCACACTTGTACACCCTTCGTTTTCAAGGACGGGAGTAGTGTTTGGCCGACCTGTGATTATAAAAGTGACGGAACCTGTAATGGGGGAAGTATAATTGGGATGAGACGGGTTGGAAACGATGTAACCTTTGAAGATTATGAGTGGTACGATAATGTTGAAGACTGCCCACTAAAAGAGGAGGCTTTACTAGAAAAGGGTAGAATTGAACGCTTGAAAGGACTTAAGGGAACATCGGATACTACTTTCTGGGAATGGGTGCATGAACAATTTGATGATTTTACGAAGCTTAGTCGACGGTTACAATGGGATTTGGAAAGAGAATGGGAGGCGATTCAAGACAATAAGTCATTAATTGAAGAATTAGATGATTATTTGATTAAGGATCCTTATTTCGAGTTCGTTGATAAAGACAATGAAGAGTTTACCAAAAGGAAGTGTCGACTACTTGGGATTCCTTACAATGAGCTACCCATGATTATTTCTGAAAAATTTAAAATCATCAAATATTCTTTAGGTCCTGATGAGAGTATACTGCGGCGAAGACAAAGAGTTATATTAGATTAAGTCGAACGGAAGAAAACGTCGCAGAGATATACGGGAAAATCTTTCGGATGAAGGAAGAAGGATGGACCGTGACAAGAACTAAATAAAGAGCTGAACGTGAGTCTAACTTGAAGACTCTGGAATAAAGACAAGTGCTGGCCGGGAGACAACCCGGATTTATCTTTTATTATTCTGTTTTATGTGTCGAGTCAGTCAGGCCGCCGAGGATACGGCGCATCTCAATCCTGAGATGCGACGCATCTCCTGCAATGGTCGTATCTTATTTTATTTTATTTTTCTGCATTTTTATTTTCGACTTTAAAACTTTTTATCAGTTTATTTTTAATGCGGCGCATCCCTGGTTAAGGATGCGGCACATCTTTATTCTGATCCGTATTTATTCCAGGCTCGATACGGCGTATCTTCTTCCATAAGATACGGCGCATCGACTGACCTGATGATTTTCAGTTTTAATTTTTAAGTTTTATTTTTCCTAACTACTAATGTATTATGCAAGTTTGAACCTTTCTTATCTTAGGTGTGTTTTAAAGTATTGGTGGTATTATAGTTTCCTGGATTTCCTGTGGATACATCAAGTATGAAGCTTTAAACGTTCTAATCCACAAGAAAGATGATTTTTGCTCTTATCAAATGGAGGATCATACCGAGCAAATCTCAGGGAGTTTTTCTGTTCTAATTCTTTTATTTTCCAGTTTTTAACCTTTTATACAAACAACGAGGACGTTGTTTAACTTAAGTGGGGGGATTGGAGAATTAGAACACTTAACAATTACTTGTCCTAAACTTTTCAAAATATGCTTAAAACGTGCTTAATATATCAAAACTTAAAAAAAAAATTTAGCATGTTTTTGTTTAAGATCTAAGTTGCATAGCTGCACACATGACATTATTTTCAAAAATTGTGATTTTTCAAAATTCACAAATCTATGAGTGTGCCGGTGACTTGTAAACTTTAGAACTTGGCTTGTATACTATTCGAGACCACCATAATAAGTATTATATTTATATAATTGGAATGACTTGTCTAAATTGGTAAAATTCTAGGATTACACCCAAATAGCCTATTATATGTTACGTGTTATTAGCTAACTACACTGGTTAGTTAACCCCCGTATAAACCCTTTTGTTACTCTCATTTTTAGAGTAAGATACCCCTAGAAAAACACTCAGAGCCATTCCTTTCGTTTCTTACACCTATGATTAAAATGTTTCGTTACACCTTACACCTTAGCCTACCCTGTAGATTAGAATCCGTGGTTGGTTAATTGCTATAGGCAAAGTGTGTTTCCTTACATTACCTGTATTCGCGTGCGTAATTCATTATCTTTGGTTAGGTCGGGAAATTGCACAATGCAATTGGAGTGAAAGTAAATATTGTATATCTTTGAGTTTATTTTTCGTGTGTTTACTACTTTCACTATTACCGTTATTTCTGAAAGTATGAAAAGTATGAAAAAATTATCCGGAAAGAAAGTTATAGTGATGTGGTGAAATTTTACACATCTATGTTTATGTTTTAGGTTAAAAAAAAAAAAAAAAAAAAAAAAAAAATCGAAAAAATGAGAAAAGAAAAAGAAAAAGAGTTGGATGTTTGTTTTTAAACCAACGATGTAAAGTTATGTAAGTGGTCGATATCACCACTATTTGTTGTACTATATCTATGGATTGAATGGGAATTGGCAGTTATAGGAACGCCAATTAAGGTTTATTCTTTGATTAAGATCTTGTTGAGTATAATTCGTGTCTACCTAAAGCGTGTGTTTCAAGTGTTAAAGCGTGAGTTATTCGATGATATGAGTCTTATTCATGGGATGGTTGGGATAGTGATTAACCACACTTAGGATTTTAATTTATTTGTTTTGTTTATTTTTCATTTTACACCAATTTATATCCCAAATGTTATCCATACCCTATTCTTTATCCAACCAAACCTTTGATTTATTGAGATTAGGGATTTGAGCAATCTTAAGTATCGTAGTCGTGGATTCGGCTATGTATTTATGATTTTGTCGCCCTTTTTGATATATTATTATTGGTGAAGTTTGGACCTATCTTTAGCCTATTCGAGTTAAGGATTTGAGCAATTGCAAGTATCGTGTTCGTGGATTCGATCATGTATTTGTGATTTTGTCGCCTTTTCTGGAATTTGAGATCGATAGTGAAAGAGAATAATTAACCCTTAAGCCTAAAAACCCTTTTTACCGCTTTAGACTTGTTATTCCTTGACTTTAGTGGTGGAGATGTGTATATTTGCCAAGCTTATGATAGAATATTCGTCACGACTGGACAGTTAAACGATTAGATTTGCTTTTATCAACTTATTTTATTTTACTTCTAATTCGTTAAGTGTTTAGTTGTGTGATTATGAAATAAACGAATACATGCTTAAATATAAAAATAAATCCTAACATCTTTTAGGATACATTTTCATAAGATTTAATCTAAGGTTTACTTGGGGACAAGTAAAGTTCAAGTGGGGGGATATTTGATGAACTCAAATAAGTACATTTTATTACTATCATTTATCCTATTAATTTGACTTGTTTTACTATATTATGTATGAGGATTGATACTTAATCGTTTACTTTTGTAATTCTCAGTTGAAAACAAGCATTTGGTGAAACTTGGCGATTTTGGACTAATTATGGAGCAAAACGTGCATAAAGTGAAGAGTCTACTGAAATGGACAAGATCAAGTCAATTCTGCTCAAGATGCGCCGCATCTCAGTCACGACATGCGCCGCATCACTATCAAGATCTCACCAGATACGATCCAAGATACAAGAGGACATGCGCCGCATCTAATCATGGGGTTACGCCGCATCTTCTGGCGGTGTACGAATATTCCTGAATATTATAATCTTGGACCCCACGCGAAGTTAAGTAAATGCGCCGCATCTACTTACTAGATGCGCCGCATCTTCCCTCAGACAGAAACTATAAATACCCCAAAGACCAGACGAGTTCGAGGTTCCAAAGTTTTAACCTAAGACCGAAGCAGCAGAACCCTAGGACGAATTCAGTCAAGGAGGCAGCACAAGACACACCAAACGAAGATACAAGAGCTGTAAGAAGGTGCTGCATGTGTTTAATTCATTAAGTAGTTTTGTTTTATTGTGTTAGCAAACTTTAATTCATCAGGATTGGTGGCTTGTGTAATGTGACAACGAAAGATTGCACTCCCTTTAATACTTGCTCTCCCATCAATTAAAGTTTATATGTTGATGTCTTTGGTTACTACTTATTAGTGCATTGATAACCTCTGTGTTTATTAGTGGCTTGCGGGCATTTGACTGCGGAAAATAATGTGGCTCCCACGGTTATTACTAAATTGATCACTTAGGAATAACTTTTAGACATAAGTAATCATTAAGGGTTTACTCGCCGATAAGAATAGGACCAACGAGAAAGGGTTAACTACATACACTTCATATAAAGCTATCAATAAAACAAGTGACAATCTACTTAATCATAAGGACAGCCCTCTTATTGTCTCGAGTATTTATCTGTGTACGTGTGTGCTACTTGCTGATTCGTGCCTATTGGTTTATTTTATTATTTAATTGCAAACAAATCGTGCCAGTCTCTCAGGCTGAAACCCCCTTGCGTTAGGATATTAAAATACTGATTAAAATAACGAGATAATACGTTCCACTCTTAGTGATCGACACTCTACTAACCATTATATTCATACTGACCGGGTACACTGCTCGTTAAGTGTGTGTGTTATTGATAAGTCGGCTAAATATAAATTTAAAACTTGAGTAGGCATTAAAACTGCTAAATCGCAACGACACATCACGCGCATCAATGGACATGAAAAGTGCATCCCTAAATGGTTTTGTCAACAAGGAGGTACATGTAATACAATCTCCAGGATTTGTTGATCTATTCAAACCATATCATGTTTATAAACTCAAGAAAGCATTCTATGATCTTAAACAAGCTTCCTAAGCTTGGTACGACATATTAAAGGCTTTCTTACATAAACATGAATATACCATGAAAATGGTGGACAACGTGCTTTTCACAAAGAAACGAAATTCACATCCCATCATTGCTTAAATATTTTTCGACGACAATTATATTAGGCTCAACTTGTCCAGAAATGTACAATGATCGTTCAAAGATCATGCGTGACAAGTTTGAGATGAGCATGATGAGCGAATTAGGTTTCTTCCCTAGTCCTCATATAATACTATTTGAAGATAGTATCTTCTTAAATCTAAGTATGCTAATATATATATATATATATATATATATATATATATATATATATATATATATATATATATATATATATATATATATATATATATATATCTCTACATTATATATAACAGGAGGCGTTACACGTAGATAATGCCACGTAATTGCCACCTCAATGCCACATAATCAATTTAATGCCACGTAATTGCCACCTCAATGCCACATAATCAATTTAAATGCCACATAATCACATTTTGTCCACCTAAGCAACTATTAATTTAACATTCGGATTTTATATATATATATATATATTCAAGTTTTCTTTTCTCTAGACCAAAAAGAGTACTTAAAAGGGGGCAAATTGGATTCGATTCTCTTTTTTTCTACTGTTCATTCTTTTACTGCAAGGAATGAATTTTATATATATATATATATATATATATTATATATATATATATATATATATATATATATATATATATATATATATATATATATATATATATATATATATATATATAAGAAATTTAACTTAGAACAATCTTAATCGATGAAAACGCCTATGTCCGTGGAGACGAATCTCACAAGAGACGATGAAGGTGAGTACGCGGATAGTACTAAGTTTAGGGGCATGATAGGTAATTTACTCTACCTAACGGCAAGTAGGCCCGATATCATGTCTAGTGTCTGCCCTTGTGCTCGCTTCTAAGTAGGATCCCAAAACTTCTTACCTTGAAGCGGTTAAGTGTATCTTCCGATGCATTAAAGGCACTATACACTTGGGATTGTACTATCTCAAGGGGATTGGTGTAGAAACTATTGTCTATACCAACTCTGATAATGCGGGAGATAATGTGGATCGAAAAAGTAAGAGTGATGTTTGTACCTTCATGGGTTGTTGTCAAACTTCTTGGTTCTCCAAGAAACAAACGACTCTTACTATGAAGTGCGACAACCGACTGCGACATCCATCTCAACGACATTCATATGAAGTGCAAAAACCGAGGTGCAAACTGACTTGACCAAGAACCCCGTGGAATGCTCATGTACGAAGCACATCGAAGTACGTCATCTCCTCCGTCACGATAATGCCCAAAGAGAAAACATTTCTATCGAAAAGTTTCTCTCAAAGGACAACATCGTCGATATCCCAACCAAACCTCTCAAACGAGAATCCTCTAACTATCTTCGTCTAGGTCTAGGAATGATGGAACACATTCTGTGAATTTCACAATTCCCATGTGTTCAAATGCGTCCTTTAAATCCCACTTATGAATATTTAAATATTTCACTTGAAATATAGAAGTCATCCCTTACGTCTCGTCTCATGACTTTTTAAATATTTCACTGGAAATATTAAGTCATCATTCACATCCCTTTCATGACTACTTGAATATTTCACTGAAAATATTGAAGTCATCTCTTATGTCTCGTCTCATGACTTTCTAAATATTTTGTGGAAAACTAGAAGGGGGGTTGAATAATTTTACCATTTTAAAATTCTTTTGCTTCGAATACTTAACGTGATTTCAAAGTTATACAAGCAATAAAAAATATATAACAAGTAAATAGAGAAACAAACAATCAAACCACAACACGGATGTTTATAGTGGTTTGGCCTACCAGGACTCTCTTCCTTACCCTACTCCACTCCTCGAGCCTCTAACTCGAGAGTTTTTCTTCACTAAGAAACAAGCTCCCTTCTAGGAGGAGAAAACCTTTACACGTCGCTTACTCTTTTTCCGGTACAAAGCTAGATACCGAGTTCTTTTACAAGGGCACAACCACTCCCGACACTTTGTATATTTTAAGGACTAAAATACTAACCGGACTCTACTGAGGTATAAGAATGTTTGGTACAATAATGATGTGTGAATAACAACTAAATCACACAGTGACTATTCTAACAAGTCTTGCAACAATATGTTGAAGCTTGAAATGTGTTGATCTCTTTGCTACAAAAGAAAGATCACTACAAATGAAATGAATGAATGAATGGGTTAGTAATGTATGAAAGAATGAATGAATGTTGTTTATGCTAAAAGTGATGAGTAAACATGAATGAGCAGCTTGCTATTTATAGGCAAACTGATCAAACATGCCACGGATTGGGCGGAACCAAATAAAGGGTTCCGTCCGTTATGCTATTTGGTTCCGCCAGAACCTGACAGCAAATCTCCAAATATCTTTCCAAATCTAACCAAAATCTTACCATATCTAATTCTTTGCTTGAAAATCTTTCCATGATATTCTACAAATCTTCAAGATATCCAAAGATCTCAATATGATGTATGCAATGATGTCATGTACATATATCCCTTTTTAGAATAAAAATGTAAACTATGTAAATGTATATATGAATGTAATATGTATAATCTAGTGATCATGTAGCATGTAGATGAGTTTATAAAAGCTTATTACTATAAATGTAAAAGACTTAACTTATATTTATGCTTTGCTAAAGATAAAATTTATAATTGTCATTAACAAAATATAGCAAAGATCGTAAAATATAAATAACGTTTTTAGGACGATATTTGTATTAACAATCTCCCCTTTTTGTTGATGACAAAACATAAAGTTTATTTTTAAGCAATGGAATAAATAAAGTGCAAGTCTTTTAAAAATATAGATTAAACTTGTTTTATGCAAATTTAAAAGCAATTTTTCCATTTTAAATTGTATGAAATGTATGATGTATGAGTTTAATATAATCACCCCCTTTTCGTCGAAACAAAAAGGGAAAATGCAAAGCGGAATGTAGTGTATGGCCCTTGGTCAAAACTCCCCCTAATTGGAGTGCCAAGTATGATAAGACATGGATTTTGAATGCCTATGAGCTCCCCCTTGGACAATACTCCCCTAATTGGAGTGCCATGTTTATGATGCTTGAATCTACAAAAACAAAGGTTAGTTCTTGATAACCTCCCCCTTGATCAATACTCCCCCTTGTTAGGGTGCCAAAGTATATGATTCAATGATGCATGATGCTACAAAAATAAAGGTTAGTTCATGAGTAACTCCCCTTTGTTAGGGGTACCAACGTATATGATGCAAGGATGAGAAATGCTACACAAATAAATGTTAGTTCATGAGTAACTCCCCCTTGATCTATACTCCCCGTTGCTAGGGTACCAACGTATAAGATCCAAGAATGAGAAATGCTATAAAACAAAGGTTAGTTGTAGACAATCCAACCAAGTAATATGATGCATGAGAAGGAGAGCTATAACAAAAAGATTCAATCCAAGCATAATAGTTCAACCCAAGCAACCAAGTATGATAAGTTAATCTAGAAAGTCAACCAAGAAAGTCAACCAAGTATAATAGTTGAAACCAACCATATAATGCACAAGTAGTGATCACAATCAACACATGAACAACGTCAAACACCTTTCATTGAAAATTATTTGTGACAAAAGCCACAAATTAAGATGTTACAAAGTAAACGAAATGGAAAATAACCTAAAAAGAGGATTCCTAAACATAAAAATCCTAGAAAAGAAAAAATTATAAGAAAAGCTCCTAATGAGCATCTATTGTGCCAGGTGCGAGAGAGCGTTGAGGCGCTCAAGAATGTGGTTCAAAATGAACCGCATTTTGTTTTGTAACTTGTGAACCAAAATGTTGGTTTGTTGAGTTAAGTGGGCGGTCCTCACACACATGGAACAACCATGTCTAGGAAAGTTGGGAGGAAGGTTTGGTTCATGAGTTTGTGGTGGTGGTGATTGTTGGTTGTTTGATGATGGAGGTAGTGGTGGTTGGTTGTTTGATGGTGGAGGTGGTGGAATATAGGTGGGAGACATGATGGAAGCTAGTAAAGTGGATTGTAAATCCATAGCTTCATTTAGGTGGGAATCCACCATGGTTGAGAAGGCGTAGAGGCGGTCTAGTTCCTCATTGATCTCGGCTTGAGTTTGTGGTTGGTTTATCCACATTCCCTCATCAATGGCTTAAAGGGTGGATGTTGGTGAGAGAGGTTGCGGTGGAGCTTGTTGAGATGGAGCTTGATCCCGGTAAAGTGGATCATGGATGTCCCTATAGATGGGATGAAAGAGGAATGGTTCTTGAGCCTCAAAAGACATTGGTGGTGGATTGGTGGACCTTGGTGGAAGGTCTTCCAAGGGTTCAAGATATGGGTGTGGTGAGGTTGGTGGAGTAGCAAATAGCTCTATGGGTTGAAGTTTGGGTGACTGAGGTGGTGATGGTGATCTTATTGGTTGAGATGGTGTGGGTGGTGGTGTGGTAGCCACTAGAGTTATGGTTGGTGGTGGAGTGTTGATGATGATGTGGGGTGGTGTTGGAGTTGATAGAGTAAGGAATTTTTCATTAGCAATGGGTGAGGAAATGTTCAAGGGTGAAGACTCTTCTGATGAAGAATTTAGATTCATGAAACAACAAGGTCTGACACTCATTCGAGCTGTCCTTCTGTGTGGTCTACTTGTGGATGAATTGTTTGACTTAGGCATTGTTGAGAAAAGAAGTGATGGTGATATATGCAGAAATTGCTATTAGAAATGATGGTAAAGATGTGAGTTGTGATCATCCTAAAGGTTCGAATTTATAGGCTACAAGGTTTATGGAAGATTTTGTTTGGATGTGATGTTGATCCATAGAGAAATGTTGGTTCCTAATGATTTGGAAGAAGAAAATGAACTTGTCATATCACTAAAGTCAATCCATAGAGATGGAGTTGAGTAAGTTTGAGAAGATATGCAGTAAATGCAAAGGGTGAGTGGGAAATCTAATGATTTGATGGATCCACAGATTGAAAGGAACCAATTTGAGGGTTCCTTGCTTGTTACAGAAAGGTAACTTGAGTGGAAATTTGAATTTTCAAATTTTGGTGGGAAATTGTGTTCCTATTGGTCTAATGTTGCTAAGATGATCCTAATGAGATGAATTATCAGTAAAGGAATACTAATTTAAGAATCAATGATCTAAAGTGTTGGATTAGACGGGAAATTTAAAAAAGTTACTGTTGGTCCGCGGAGCCAAACGATAACAAAGGCGGACCCCTATTTTTGGTTCCACGAAATCCGTGGGGCTTATTTTGGCGGAGCCAAAAAATTGAACAGACGGAACCATATTTTTGGTTCCGCCATATCCGCCAATCAAAAAAAGTTTACAGAGCGGATTTCTAAAGGTCCTAAACCCGTTCAAATCCCGTAAATTATCCTAAAACATATATAATTAATTAGTTGTGATTGATTAATGACAAAAACACAGGTATAAACACATGTTAACATAGAGATCAAACGAACGATTTTGAACTTACTAATAAAGGAAGTTTAGCCAAACAGTGGCTTAAACATGGAAAATTGATAACATCAAAGTGTTATCGTCCTGCATAGTCAAGTTAGTTTTCATAGAGGTTTAACAACAAGATAATATCCTAAAATCATAACAATTCAACACATCATTTTTTCAAATTGTTTGTACCAAACACTCCCTATTCCCTCACTGCTTGTCGAGTTTCTTGTTTATCTTCATTATCCAACGCCCAATGTTCTTGAACATTCCACGTGTCTGCTTGAATTCTTCACTTTGTTGCTCGATTGGTGGAAGTTGGCTCAAATATTCCGAAGGAGGAATCCTAGAGTTAGGCAGACCATCATCCTCACTTATGGATGATGATGATGAGGAGGTTGGAGGATGAGGGCGTTTTCCCTTCAACTTGGCCACTCTCTTGTCACTTAGGGGAACAAAGGTATATGGAATGAGAGAGTAGTCCGGACAAAAACCTTTTGCGTTAGGAGGAATGGGTGCAAACCCTCTATATAGAGACGGGTGAGAAGCATCCCGTAAGGCATGGCGGTTGTTCCTAACACAGGAATGTCGGCCATTCTCTTGGCGACATAGTAAGCTAGGTTGAAGGGTTGGTGGGTTGAAACATAATAGAGCATATAACAAAGGCTAGCATTGAGATGGTCCCTATTTCCTATGGTGCATAAAATGTTTGCCCGAAGAATTTCTTCCAACTTCTTGAATTGGGGCCTAAGATCATTTAGCTCCATGCCAAACGGGTCTCTATCAATCTCATGACCTTGACGTGTTGTCCTAGTGTGGGTGGTCTTAGGTAGGAAGAGATGATCTCGGATGGTTTCTTTTGGAGTCAAGGGTGTGTCATATGGAGGCATACGATCAATGAAAGAATCTAGGCTTGACAACGACCGCTTGTCGGTGTAAAGACAAGTACCTACACCCGGAATTCCTAAGACTTCCGTAAATTGGTTCAAAGGGATGTTAAATTGGTGTTGGTTGACTTTGAAATGGATGCTTATGAGACCATAGTCTTTGGAACTAAGTACGACACTAGCATAGAATTTTAGCACAAATCTAGGAACTATAGGTTCGTCTATGTCCAAAAGACAATCAAAGTTGATGGCGGCTAGTTGTTGTCGGATGTTGGTTTCTTCTAAAAAGGAGGGTCTATGGTTCAACCCTCGTGAACGTACCTCTTTTCTAAAGCCTTAAATATCTTAACTTGTTCAGTTGAAAGTCCTTTGGTATTATGGTGTTTAGGGAGGTAGTTAAGGGTGTCTTTGTGGTCGTAGTATGTTGTGGGAGGCATGATGATATCCTAGACACAAAAATTACATAATTTAGTTAAAACTAACGAAAGTTTAGATATGATGTTCTAGTGTATGCCTACATGGGGACAATGTGGAGGTGCGGTTATCTCGACTCCTTTTGATGCATGAAAATTTCATTTATGCAAATTTTATAACAAAAATGAGAGATAACCCAAACGCTCCTAATTCAATGTAGCTTCGTTTGAATGTACCCAAAAATACATATTAGTTATGTCTTCCCTTTAGCATTCAAGAGACATTATGCAAATTATGTTTAGAACATAACGTTTTTATTTGTATGAACAATGTCCAAAAAGCATTTTTCCTAGTCGTGAGAAGATTTTTATAAAAAATTTCTCATGGGGTTTTTAGTGAATTAAGATAATGTCCTACAAGATGCAATTCCTAACTATGGAAAACATGATTTGTTATGTAATTTGTTGAATATGCTTCATGATTAGTAAAAAATTATGCATAAACCCCAAGTTTTGATTTTGTGCAAGAAATAAAAATCCTAGACTCAGATCAGGAATGACCTAAATTCTGAGAATGAGGTGCTATGGGTCGAGTTTGTGTTTCTTGTATGTTTTTGGGGAATGTGAGAAGAGGGTGTTTGTCTGATATATTTAAAAACAATCTCAGGAACCCACGGTTTTGGCGGAACCAAAAACTGGGTTCCGTCCTTGTGGTCGATTGGTTCCGTGGGAACTGTTTCGATTTTTGGTTTTTATCGTGTTTGGTTAATCTAAGGTTTAAGCTTAGGTTTTATCTACACATTAGGTTCCATTAATCCTAAACCAAGTCTAAGAAGGTTAAAGGGTTCTCTCTTAAGAGGTTTTGTGAGGATGTCGGCAATATTATCTTCTGAGGATACTTTCTCGATTGAGATATTCCCTTTTTGAACATTGTCGCGTAGAAAGTGTTGACTAATTTCTATGTGTTTGGTTCTAGCATTTTGAACTGGATTCTTGCTAAGGTCGATGGCTCCTTTGTTTTCACAGAGAATTAGGATATCGTTGAGTTGAATCCCATAGTCGACGAGAGCTTGTTTCATCCACAACGCTTGTTGACATGCTTTACCCGCAGACACGTACTCGGCTTCGGTTATTGAAATTGCTAGATCCGTTTGTTTCTTGGAGAACCATGCGGTAACAAAATGTCCAACAAAAGTACAAATACCACTTGTACTCTTTCTATCGACATAGTCACCGACATGGTCTGAGTAGGTATACACTATGGTTTCAATTCCCGTTCCTTTGGGATACCATAATCCTAAATGTGTAGTACCTTTAATGTATCTAAAAATCCTTTTTATGGCTTCAAGATGGGATGTTTTGGGATCTTCTTGAAAGCGTGCACATAGACAAACACAAAACATAATGTCGGGTCTACTAGCCGTGAGATAGAGTAGACTACCAATCATTCCTCTATATTTAGTGCTATCTACGGATTCACCTTCTTCATCCTTTGTGAGTTTGGTTTCTGAAGACATAGGAGTTTTCATGGGTTTGGAATCTTCAAGACCAAATTTCTTAAGCATATCTTTGATGTACTTAGATTGGTTGAAGAATATCCCATCTTCTAATTGTTTTATTTGGAGTCCTAAGAAAAAGTTTAGTTCCCCCATCATACTCATTTCAAACTCGTCATGCATGGTTTTTTAGAAATTGTCGCATAACGCTTGACAAGTTGATCCGAATATAATGTCATCCACATATGTCTGAACTATGATAATATGTAATCCCTTTTTCTTAGTGAAAAGGGTGTTGTCTACTAGTCCCATGGTATACTTATGTTCAACTAGGAAAGTCTTAAGTCGATCAGACCATGCTTTTGGTGCTTGCTTAAGTCCGTATAAAGCTTTTTTAAGTTTGTAGACATGATTAGGTTTTTCAAAGTCGGCAAAGCCGGTAGGTTGTGCTACGTACACTTCCTCATTAATAAAACCATTAAGAAATGCACTTTTGACATCCATTTAGAAAAGTTTAAAGTCATGTGCACATGCATATGCAAGTAGTATTCTAATTGTTAGACCTGTTTCCCATATACAAGTAGGCCCCACTCTAGATGAGTTGAATAAGGCTTGTTGTAATTGGTTAGTCAACGGAAGTTGTGTAGCGGTCAAACCCGATAGTCAAAGTATATATAATATGGCTATAGAAAGTATCATGTGCCACAACTAGAAAGGATATAGCCTTTAAGGACTAAAGTTGTAATAAACTATATGTGTCATATTATGGATGTGGCCAAAGTAGAGGATAAGAGACTTGAGGGGCCAATCTTGCCCAATGGACAAACTCCCAACTAACTAGTTATAAAATATCTAGTTATTCATAAGTTTCCTTAAGATTCTAGAGGGTGTTTGATGTCCGGTTTTAGAGAAGGAAAAAGAGAGGGAAAATAATGAAGATTTATGTGCTATGATAATGGGTTGAAGATGGCTATTCATTAGCATGATTATGGCAAGTAAGTAACTTATAATTAGTGTTTAATTTATTGATGGAGAAATTAGGGTTCATGAACCCTAATTTGGGTGTAATGGGTAAAGGGTGATTTCAAGATAATTGATGGGTTATAGTGATTATGAGATAAGTTATATGGGTTTAGTTAGTATTTTAAAAGGGTGTTCATCATATGATCAAAGTATGATCATATGATGACCAAGTATGTTAAAGGGTGTCTTAGTTGTATAGTTATTTGATTATGTGTTATTAAGTGTTGATGAACTCAAATAAGTACATTTTATTACCATCATTTATCCTATTTATTTGACTTGTTTTATTATATTATCTGTGAGAATCGATACGTTAATGTTTGCTTTTGTAATTCTCAGGTAAAAACAAGTATTATGTGAAACTTGGCGATTTTGGACTAATTATGGAGCAAAACAAGCAAGAAGTTAAGAGTCTACTGAAATGTACAAGATCAAGATCATTCTGCTCCAGATACGCCGCATCTTACTTATTATATACGGCGCATCACTATCAAGATTTCACAAGCTATGATCCAAGACAGCAAGGACATGCGCCGCATCTAAGAATGGAGTTACGCCGCATCTTCTGGCGGTGTACGAATATTCCTGAATATATTAATCTTGGACCCCACGCGAAGTTAAGTCAATGCGCCGCATCTACTTATCCTATGCGCCGCATCTAGCCCTCAGACAGAAACTATAAATACCCCAAAGTCAGACGAATTACAAGTTGGACAATTTAGCTAAGTACGAGACAGAAGAAACCCTAAGCCGAATTCAGTCGAAGTAGCAACACAAGACACACCTTGAACGAAGATACAAGAGCTGTAAGAAGGTCCTGCATGTATTCAATTCATTAAGTAGTTTTGTTTTATTGTATTAGTACACTTTAATTGGTCAGGATTGATGGGCTTGTGTTATGTTATCATTCACTTCAACTCCCCTTAAAATTGCTTTCCCATTAATTAAAGTTTATATGTTGATGTCTTTGGTGACTTTTATTAGTGCATTGATAACCTTTGTGTCTAGCTGAGCATTGCTTGGGTCGCCATGCCCCTTCCTCGCCTATTTATTAGATCGCCTATGCATTCTATCGTCTGTAGAAAAGTAGGAAGAAAGATAAATAGGATAGTCATAAGTAATCATTAAGGGTTTACTCGCTGATAAGATTAGAACCAACGAGAAAGGACTTAATCTCGGTGCTTTGCATCGAACTATACACTTCATATAAAACTAGCAATAAAACAAGTGACAAGCTACTTAACTATCAGGACAGGTCTTCTTATTGTCTCAAGTATTTATCTGTGTACGTGTGTGCTATTCGCTGATTCGTGCTTATTTGTTTAGTTTATTATTTAATCATAACCAAACCGTGCCAGTCTCTCAGGCTGAAACCCCCTTGCGTTAGATTAGGTTGTATAGCTAACTTAAGATATTAAAATACTGATTAGGATAACTAGATAATACGTTCCACTCTTAGTGATCGACACTCTACTTACCATTATATTCATACTGACCGGGTACACTGCTCGTTAAAGTTTGTGTGTTATTGATAAGTTGGTTAAATATAAATTTAAAACTTGAATACTGCTAAAACCACAACGACATACCGTGGGTATAAATTAGAGCACTACCACACGCACATCAAGTTTTTGGCGTCGTTACCGGGGAGTGAATTGTTATTATCTGTTAATTTAATTGGTATTTTAATTAGGTTTTTAATTTTTATTCTAACCGCTAACTCTGTTATATATTAGGTTAAATTGCATTCATTGTATTATTTGCATATTTTCTGTTTTTGTGTGTTTAATTTTTGTTTATTTTGGTTTGTTTTTATTATTTGTTTTTATTTTCCGTATTTTTCTTGTATTCTGCTATCGTTGTACTGAGCTAATTCAAACGATACGGCGCATCTATTTTCATAGATACGACGTATTGCGTTTAATTTTTATAAAATACAACGCGTTTAATAAATTCGATACGACGCATCTTTCCCCAAGATACGGCGTATCTGTTTTTAATAAAAAAAATTTTTAAGCGATAACGCCATACGACGCATCTGCTTTAGCAGATACGGTGTATCTATTATTTTAATTAAAAACAGTTTTCGAATTATTAAACAGATACGATGCATCGATTTTTATCGATACGGCGCATCTTCTGAATCAAAAATCTTGTATTTTGAATCGTAACGAAAATACGGCGCATTAACTTTTGTTAATACGACGCATTTAATTTTAAATATAATTGATTTTTGGTAATTAAAACCGATACGGCGCATTCTAATTTCTAAGCGGCGTATCTATTTTCTGAATAAAGTCTGATTAAATTTTAACGATTATAAGATACGGCGTATCCAACTTTTTGGATACGGCGCATCGTCTGCAGATATCAGTAACTTTAATTTTTCGTATTCCGTTTTCGTTGTTGATTTTCTGATATATTACTTTCTTGAACATACCCTACTGATGTTTTTGTGATAGTTTCAGGAAGTGCATGACCAGGAGTTCTACGAAGAACTTGATTCAACCTTTCGAAGATCCTGAACGAGCTTTTCATTCGCTTAAAAGGCTTTTCAACACAAAAAGCTTTGATATTTCAAGTTCATTCGAGCTTGATTATTTTTCTGAAGAGAATGAGGAAGTTGAAACAGAAACAATGGCAGAAAACAAAACTATGGAGGAATACATGAACAAAACCCGTGCTGAATACACTTCAGGAGTTGCTAGACCAAAGTTTGATGAAAAGTCTAAGTTTGAGTTGAAGGGTCAGTTTCTCAAGGAGCTAAGAGAAAATGCTTTCAGTGGATCGGAACATGAGGATGCTAATGAGCATGTTGAAAAGGTCCTCGAGATTGCGGATTTGTTTACTACAGAAGGAGTCATTGACGATCAACTCATGCTAAGAATCTTTCCAATTTCACTTAAAGGAGCTGCTAACAAGTGGCTAAGGAATGAACCTGCTAGTTCAATCACTACATGGGAAGATTTGAAGAGCAAATTCCTGAAGAGATATTGTCCACCTGCTAAAACCGCTAAAAAGATGGAGGCTATCAACAGTTTCAAGCAAGAGCCTGATGAAACTCTTTATCAAGCTTGGGAACAATTCAAAGACCTATTGATGAAATGCCCTCAACATTATCTAAGTGAAATGCAGGAGATAATATTGTTTTATCAAGGATTGGACGTGCCTACTAGACAGATTTTGGATGCTAAGGGAGCTGTGCCTCAAATGAGTGCAGCCAATGCTAGGAAAGCTATCCAAGAAGCTGCTGATCATTCTCAAAAATGGCACGATGGGACCTCTACTAGATCTAAGAGCATCACTAATTTTGACGAGTTTGCTGCTATTCAAGCTCAATTGGATAAAATTAGTAGAGAGATGAAGAAGCGTGATGAGAAAGTGTATGCTGCCCAAGTTGGATGTGAAAAATGCGAAGGACCTCACTACACTAAGGATTGCCCGAACAAGAATGAAAGTGAGACGTTTGAAGAAGCATACTACACACAATTTGGACAACCATTCCGACCTTCAGGAAGATTTAGGGAAGCTACTCCGGGATTCTATCAAAAGAACAACTTCAATCCCGCTTATCAAGAAAGGAGGAAGACTTTAGATGACACTTTAAAGAAAATTATGGCCGATGCTGCTAAAAGACATGATGAGAACACTGCTATGATCAAAGAAATCCGAGCTTCAACTGACACTATTACAAGAAATCAAGGAGCTTCGATCAAAGCATTGGAACAACAAATTGGTCAAATGAGCAAAGTTCTTCAAGAAAGGGGATACGGAAGTTTACCTAGCTCAACTGAAACCAACCCAAGAGATCATGTCAAGGCCATAAGCACCATTGAAGAAGTCACTCCTAACATTCCTTTTCCTAGAAGACTGATGAATGGTAATGATGGTGCAAGACCCGAATTTTTCTTTAATTCTTCAATCAGTTTAAGGAGACTACTCAAAGAGAAGACAAAGATTGAAGAGGAGATCAAGGCTACAATGAAAGAAGAGAGCTCTGCAACCGACTTACATGCCTTGCCTCATAAAGAAAAGGACCCAGGAAGTTTTACTTTACCTTGTTCAATTAATGATATATCTTTCAATAAAGTGTTAGCTGACTTAGGAGCTAGTGTTAGTGTAATACCCCTTAAGACATTCACTACCCTAGGACTAGGAAAATTAGCACCAACTAAGTTGCTTTTTGAATTGGCTGATAAAACGGTAAAACAACCTGAAGGGATTGCTAATAATGTGCTAGTTAAGATTGAGAAGTTTGTTTTCCCTGTAGACTTTGTTATATTAGATATGCCCGAGGATGTTAAGATTCCTTTAATCCTTGGAAGACCTTTCTTGTCTACCGCCCGTGCTAAGATTGATGTGTTTAAAATAAAAATCTCATTAAGGGTAGGGAATAATAAACTAGTCTATAAGTGCCAAGATCCTGTTAAAAGCATAATTAGAGGCGTCTATGTGCTAGGATTAAGAGAACGTATGGACCTCGATCTTGAAGCTAGGCTCATGGGAGAAACATTGATTCAAAACAACTCAACTAATCCTAATCATGAAGACTTCGAGGAATTTATTGACCTTAATGTACCTATCGAACTTAGGCGCGATATTGTTAATGATTCTGATGATGAGTGGTATGATTGCATAGTGATTAACAAACGTAGGAGAATAGTTGAGCATACGAATTTGAATAATGATGTGTTTATTGAACTACCACCCCACCTTGCTTATTTATGCCTATATAATAATAAGAATTTCCCGTCTATCATTTTGTCATCTCTGCCCGAAAGGGACATAACTTTGTTTATACAGATATTAAAGAAGAACGGCGTGGAAATTATGGACGAGCAAGGAGTGTTCAATATTACTGGACTGGCGATGAGGGAGCGCGATGCTTCTGACTCCTTCAATGATCGGTATTAAAGAGCTGAACGTGAGTCTAACTTGAAGACTCTGGAATAAAGACAAGTGCTGACCGGGAGACAACCCGGAGAAAATTTTTACTATTCTGTTCTGTGTCGAGTCAGTCAGGCCCGCAGAGGATACGGCGCATCTCAATCCCAAGATGCGACGCATCTCCTGCTCTTGTCATATCTTACTTTATTTTCTGCATTTTTATTTTTAACTTTAAAACTTTTTGTCAGTTTATTTTAATGCGGCGCATCCCTAGTTAAGGATGCGACGCATCTTTTATTCTGATTCGTATTTATTCCAGGCTCGATATGGCGTATCTTCTTCCATAAGATACGGCGTATCGACTGACCTGATGATTTTCATTTTTATTTTCAAGTTTTATTTTCGCTAACTACTAATGTATTATGCAAGTTTGAACCTTCTTAACTTAGGTGTGTTAAAGTCTTGGTGGTATTATAGATTCCTACAATTCCTGTGGATACATCAAATATGACGCTTAAACGTTCTCATCCACAAGAAAGATGATTTTTGCACTTATACAAATAATGGAGGATCATACCGAGCAAATCTCAGGGGAGTTTTTCTGTTCTAATTCTTTTATTTTCCAGTTTTTAACCTTTGATACAAACAACGAGGACGTTGTTTAACTTAAGTGGGGGGATTGGAGAATTAGAACACTTACTTGTCCTAAACTTTTTCAAAATATGCTTAAAATGTGCTTAATGTATCAAAATTTAAAATTTTTAGCATGTTTTTGTTTAAAGTCTAAATTACATAGCTGCACACATGACATTATTTCAAAAATTGTGAACTTTTCAAAAATTCACAAATCTATGAGTGTGCCGGTGACTTGTAAACTTTAGAACTTGGCTTGTATACTATTCGAGACCACCATAATAAGTATTATTTATATAATTGGAATGACTTGTCTAAATTGGTAAATTTCTAGGATTACACCCAAATAGCCTTTATATGTTATGTTATATTAGCTAACTACACTGGTTAGTTAACCCCCGTATAAACCCTTTTGTTACTCTCACTTTTAGATTAAGATACCCCTAGAAAAACACTCAGAGCCATTCCTTTCGTTTCTTACACCTTTGTTATAATGTTTCGTTACACCCTTACACCTTAGCCTACCCTGTAGATTAAAATCCGTGGTTGGTTAATTGCTTTAGGCAAAGTGTGTTTCCTTACATTACCTGTGTTCGCGTGCGTAATTCATTATCTATGGTTAGGTCGGGAAATTGCACAATGCAATTGGAGTGAAAGTAAATATTGTATATCTTTGAGTTTATTTTTCGTGTGTTTACTACTTTCACTATTACCGTTATTTCTGAAGTCATGAAAAGTATGGAAAAATTATCCAGAGTTATCATTATAGTGATGTGGTGAAATTTTACACATCTATGTTTAAAGTTAAAAAAAAAAAAAAAAAAAAAAAATCGAAAAAAAAATTGAAAAGAAAAAGAAAGAAAAGTTGGAAGTTTGTTTAACCAACTTATGTAAAGTTTTGTATTAAGTGGTCGATATCACCACTATTTGTTGTATATTATATCTATGGATTGATTGGGAGTTGGACGTTATGGGAACGCCAATTAAGGTTATTCTTTGATTGAGATCTTGTTGAGTATAATTCGTGTCTACCTAAAGCGTGTGTTTCAAGTGTTAAAGCGTGAGTTATTCTATGATATGAGTCTTATTCATGGGATGGTTGGGATAGTGATTAACCACACTTAGGATTTTAATTTATCTGTTTTGTTTATTTTTCATTTTACACCAATTTATATCCCAAATATTATCCATACCCTATATTATTCTTTATCCAAACCTTTGATTTATTGAGATTAGGGATTTGAGCAATCTTAAGTATCGTAGTCGTGGATTCGGCTATGTATTTATGATTTTGTCGCCCTTTTTGATATAATATTATTGGTGAAGATTACTTGGTCCTATCTTTAGCCTATTCGAGTTAAGGATTTGAGCAATTGCAAGTATCGTATTCGTGGATTCGATCATGTATTTGTGATTTTGTCGCCTTTTCTGGAATTTGAGATCGATAGAGATTAAGAAGAATGATTAACCCTTAACCTACAAACCCTTTTTACCGCTTTAGATTTGTTATTCCTTGGCTTTAGTGGAGGAGATGCGTATACTTGCCAAGCTTATGATAGAATATTCGTCACGACTGGACAGTTAAACGATTAGATTTGCTTTTATCAAAATATTTTATTTTACTTCTAATTCGTTAAGTGTTGATGAGATCAAAATATGATCATATGATGACCAAGTATGTTAAAGGGTGTCTTAGTTGTATAGTTATTTGATTATGTGTTATTAAGTGTTGATGAACTCAAATAAGTACATTTTATTACCATCATTTATCCTATTTATTTGACTTGTTTTATTATATTATCTGTGAGAATTGATACGTTAATGTTTACTTTTGTAATTCTCAGGTAAAAACAAGTATTATGTGAAACTTGGCGATTTTGGACTAATTATGGAGCAAAACAAGCAAGAAGTTAAGAGTCTACTGAAATGTACAAGATCAAGATCATTCTGCTCCAGATACGCCGCATCTTACTTATTATATACGGTGCATCACTATCAAGATTTCACAAGCTACGATCCAAGACAGCAAGGACATGCGCCGCATCTAAGAATGGAGTTACGCCGCATCTTCTGGCGGTGTACGAATATTCCTGAATATATTAATCTTGGACCCCACGCGAAGTTAAGTCAATGCGCCGCATCTACTTATCCTATGCGCCGCATCTAGCCCTCAGACAGAAACTATAAATACCCCAAAGTCAGACGAATTACGAGTTGGACAATTTAGCTAAGTACGAGACAGAAGAAACCCTAAGCCGAATTCAGTCGAAGTAGCAGCACAAGACACACCTTGAACGAAGATACAAGAGCTGTAAGAAGGTCCTGCATGTATTCAATTCATTAAGTAGTTTTGTTTTATTGTATTAGTACACTTTAATTGGTCAGGATTGATGGGCTTGTGTTATGTTATCATTCACTTCAACTCCCCTTAAAATTGCTTTCCCATTAATTAAAGTTTATATGTTGATGTCTTTGGTGACTTTTATTAGTGCATTGATAACCTCTGTGTCTAGCTGAGCATTGCTTGGGTCGCCATGCCCCTTCCTCGCCTATTTATTAGATCGCCTATGCATTCTATCGTCTGTAGAAAAGTAGGAAGAAAGATAAATAGGATAGTCATAAGTAATCATTAAGGGTTTACTCGCCGATAAGATTAGAACCAACGAGAAAGGACTTAATCTCGGTGCGTTGCATCGAACTATACACTTCATATAAAACTAGCAATAAAACAAGTGACAAGCTACTTAACTATCAGGACAGGTCTTCTTATTGTCTCAAGTATTTATCTGTGTACATGTGTGCTATTCGCTGATTCGTGCTTATTAGTTTAGTTTATTATTTAATCATAACCAAACCGTGCCAGTCTCTCTGGCTGAAATCCCCTTGCGTTAGATTAGGTTGTATAGCTAACTTAAGATATTAAAATACTGATTAGGATAACTAGATAATACGTTCCACTCTTAGTGATCGACACTCTACTTACCATTATATTCATACTGACCGGGTACACTGCTCGTTAAAGTGTGTGTGTTATTGATAAGTCGGCTAAATATAAATTTAAAACTTGAATACTGCTAAAACCACAACGATATACCGTGGGTATAAATTAGAGCACTACCACACGCACATCAAGTGTTATGAATGATGATTATGAACTAGGAAGATGATGGTAATGATGTGACGATGGTGATGATAATGATGAATATGATGATGATGGTGGTATCATGATTGGTAGCTTAGCTTTGGAAGCTAAGGTATGTAACTTTGATTTCTATATGCTTAGTATGAATGTTCTCATGTTATGTGTTAATATTGAGTTGATAGGATTAAGCCTTGGATTAGTAAGTTGGGTTAATAACAGGTATGTTAATGATGCTAGAATCAAGAGATAGGACTAAAGGTTGAAAGACCCAAGGTAAGTCTATGTTTGATATGTGTTCAATGTTATAATGTTAATGTATTATGGTTATGATGTGGTTATGCTAATGGTGACAAGATTTGTTTGGCCATGAGCCAAATGATTAAAGAACTTCTTGATGCATATATATGTGAATGGGAGTATTGACCATGTATTAATCTAGTTACTTACTAAGCGAAAGCTTACGTTTTAGTTTTTCAATGTCCTTGTAGGTTTATGTGCGGCGGGAAGAAAGTACTTGGATTATAGCTTAAGGATTTGGAAGCGGATTGGAAGGTAGTATGCGTTTAGGAGCTTAGTTAGAATACCGAGCTTAAGTGTAAAGTTTGTACCCCCGTTGGTCTTTTATTGATTTGTAAAGTAAAGTCAAGTGTCAAAATGTATGTTAATGGAGTCATAATGATTTGGTGGTCTAACGGTGTGTCAAAGTATGTTTTATGTGTTTATAGTCAAAGTTAAAGGGGCGTTTGGATTAAGTGTAAATATACCCATTTTGGGTTGTACATGGGTCAAGTGTATATGGAACACATTTGGTATGTTTAAGTAATGATGTTGGGTAAGTTTGGTGGGAAAACGAAGTGGTATAAGTAGTTTGTAGTGTAAATGGGTCAAAACGAGTTTTGGTGCAAAACCCGTGATTGTGTAAAGTACGTTTCCGAGAGTCAAACGGTAAATATTTTTGTATGAAAATGAGCCCAATGGCATACTAAGTAAATCTAGAAAGTTTGGTTAGTTATCAAGTTCGGGAGGTTGGACTTTCAAGAAAGGATTTTGAAAATGAGTCGGGCTGGACAGAAGCCTCCATCCGATTGGATGGAGGTCCTTCGACAGTTTTTTGCAATTTTTGAAAAATCATATCTTTTGATCTGTAAGTCGTTACGGGTTGCGCCACCCGTCGTTTTGAAGGTAATTGAGTCTAGTTTCATTTTAAATTAGTCTCAAGGTCTGAATGTTTACGGATTTTCATAAATGGTCAAAAGAGTGACAGAATGTCCGTAACAGGTCAAGCGTTTCCGCGTACAAGTTTTTAATTTTTGGTCTAAGCGGGCATGGGGTGTAACACTAATTGACTCGAGCCTGGCTACCGGAGCAAATGTTTCATCGTAGTCTATACCTTCTTGTTGATTGTAGCCTTGAGCTACTAGCCTAGTTTTGTTTCTAGACACTACACCATTTTCATCCATTTTATTTCTAAAAACCCATTTTGTTCCGATTATGGTTTGACATTTAGGTTGAGGGTCTAATGTCCAAACGTCATTTCCAACAAATTGGTTCAATTCTTCTTGCATTGCTATAACCCAAGATTCATCTTTTATGACCTCATTTATATTTTTGGGCTCAATGGTTGAAATTAAACAAAAGAAATTACTTTGGTCTTGAACTTTTGATCTTAATGTTCTTTCAATAATTTCTCCTATCATATTATCTAATGGATGACTTTTGGACTCTTTGATATTGACTATTTCTTTATTCAAAGGTTCATCTTCCTTGTCATTTTGTACATTTTCTTGGTTTTCAACCATTTGACTTTCAATTAAGTCATCATCTACCAAAGGTGATGTCTTAGAGGGAGGTGGACTTTCGTCGAATGTTACGTTCAACGATTCCTCAACTCTTGAGGTTTCTTTATTCAAAACGATATATGCTTTACTGTTTTGTGAGTATCCAAGGAACACACCTTCATAAAACTTTGGGTCAAACTTGGTGAGATAATGCTTAGTGTTTAAAATGAAGCACTTGCTTCCAAAAACTCTAAAATATCCTAAAGTAGGCTTTTTGCCTCTATAAAGTTCATATGGAGTTTTGTTCAAAAATGGTCTAATTAAGACTCTATTTAAGATATATGTGGATGTGTCAACGGCGTTGCACCAAAACTTCAGTGGTATGTTTTGTTCATTTAACATTGTTCGACTCATTTCTTGAAGTGTTCTATTTTTAAGTTCTAACACACCATTAGATTGAGGAGTACGCGGAGTTGAAAAGTTGTGTGTTTTGCCATTTGCATCACAAAAAGCTCCAAATTGTGTTTCGTTATCAAATTCACGACCGTGGTCTGTTCTAATTGACACAATGCTATTTCCTATTTGATTTTGAATTTTCTTACTTAGAATTTCAAATTTATCAAATGCTTCATTTTTAGTTTTCAAAAATTTAGTCCAGGTATACCTTGAGTAATCATCTACTATTACCAAAGTATAGAAGTTTCCTCCATAACTTTGTATAGCGGATGGACCAAAAAAATCCATATGCAATAGTTCTAAACACCTAGATGTGGACACCATGTTTTTAGCCTTATGGCTATTATGAACTTGTTTTCCAATTCTTCAAGCATCACAAAAGTGTTGGTCGTATTTCAACTTGGGTAGGTTCCTAAGGATTGGATTAGTCTCATATTAGCATGACCTAAGCGTCTATGCCAAAGAGTTGAGTTGTCGTCTAGAGAGGTAAGACAAAGTCTGTCTTTAGATGTTTTGTCTAATTTCATAACATATACGTTATTTTTCAAAACATCTTTTCCTACGGTTATACCGTCTTTAAGTATTTTACTTCTATTTTCACTGAAAATGACGTTATACTTTTTACGGCATAGTTGACTAATACTAAGCAAGTTTAAACATAAGTTATCTACATGAGCAACATCATCAATAGAGAGTGAGTCATGAGAGATTGTACCTTTTTCGATGATTTAACTTTTAAGATTGCTACCAAACGTAAAATTACCTCCGTTGTATGGTTGGTAGGTAGAGAAAAGGCTTTTGTTTCCCGTCATGTGCCTTGAACACCCTGTTAGGACTATAAATATTCATATGAAGACTCGGTCACCTCGTGTAATCATTAGCATTGAATAGCTTGTAGGATTATTAGTTGTAAGTTAATATAGATTAGTTATTATAGAACTCGTAGAGTGGGTCGGGTCTTTACCCACTGTCAGCTCGCTCCACAGCCCACTCGAGGCACATATGCTAGCACTATAAATACCCCTCTCCACCTAGGGAGAGGGTTGGAACTTCTCACAATATCAATCTAACATCTTCACTTTCTCTTTCTAAGGTTCCCAACTCACTTTCTCTCTCTAAAACTCTTAATCTATTCGGCCCTAATCTCATCTTTTGTGTGTTCAAGTGTTATGAATATGCTACAATTGATATCAAGAGCCATGGTTAGGTTCTAGTTATTGCATATTCACGGATTGGTGTTGAGATTTTGGCACTTTTGTGTTATTTTTGTGGGTCAAATAGTTTAGCCAAGGAAATTATTGGTTTTGCTTTGTTTGTGGTTCAAATCGTTAAAATTTAGTACTTTTGTGTTCACATAGTTCTCTAGTTTAGTTTCTTGGTGTGGAAAACTAGAAGGGGGGGGGTTGAATAGTTTTATGTCCTTTTAATTTTATTTTGAAAACTTTGTTTACTTTTTAAAACTTAGATTCGAATTTATGTGATCTCAACTTCTTGAACAATATGAACAATATGTATATAAGAAAACATA
This sequence comes from Artemisia tridentata subsp. tridentata, assembly GCA_021014915.2. Classification (NCBI taxonomy): domain Eukaryota; kingdom Viridiplantae; phylum Streptophyta; class Magnoliopsida; order Asterales; family Asteraceae; genus Artemisia; species Artemisia tridentata. The sequence goes on from CP139501.1 coordinate 207,732,584, forward strand.
AATAAGTAATGCAAGTAAGGTAATAAAATGAAATGAAAGCTAGAGATGGAAAGATCTAACCGAGAGACAGGAGATTTATAGTGGTTCGGCTACAAGGACACCTTCCTTGCCCTACTCCACTCCCCGAGCACCTAACTCAAGAGTTTTCTTCACTATGTCAACAAGCTCCCTTATGGCGGAGAAAACCTTACACAACTTTGGCTTACACCGGCTTAACGACACAAAGCTAGATGTCGAGTTCTAATCGTAGCTAGAACCAATCTCACAACTTAAACACGACTTAATCACACCTTCTTCTTCACGACTACTTCACGACTTCTTCACGACTTCTTCACAACTACTTCACGACTTCTTCACAACTTCTTCACGACTTCTTCATGACTTCTTCACTACTACTTCACGACACTTCACAACTAAGCACAACCTATGTACACTTCTACTTCTTCACACCTTCACTACTTACACACCTTAACAACACAACTTCTCTACTTACACACTAACCTATCCCAAACAATTATACACACAACTATCTAACAACAATACACAACTTATAAACAAATGTATGATGACACAAACAACTTAGGTATCTAAGTTGCAATACTTCTTCTCTAGTTGTTGAAGGAGTATTCTTCTTTTGCACTTGAATGGAGGAAGCTTGGATCACTTAGAAACCAAAGCTTAAGATTATATGATCAAAGGGTTTTTGAAGATATGAAATGTGATTTAAAACAGAAAGTTTTAGTGTGCAAAAGGTGAGTAAAAATCCAGGAGAAGGCTGGTATTTATAGGAGAAAAACTGGACAGCTGGAGGCCTACTGGAGCGGGGGCGGTCCCCTTAAATAGGGGGCGGTCCCCTTAATTATTAAGGGGGCCGCCTAGCAAAATTAAGGGGGCCGCCCCTACTAAACGTTGGCCAAATTTGTCCTTTTATGGGGAAGGTTTTTCTGAAATATTTTAACTGATTTTGGTTAAAAATTTGAATTCATATTTTTATAAAAGATTAAACATTTTTATTTAATACCAAAAATGTTTTTCAAAAATATATAAAATGTTTTTGATGTTTTATAAAAAATCTAGTTATTAAGAAAATGTTCCTTTGAACATATAATGCATTAAGCACTTGTTTATTCATACCTTAAGTGATTAAGTTGTAGAAATGAATATTTACAACTAAATACTTGTTTATTTGATAAGTTTATGTTTAATGAGTTTATATTTTGTGATCATTAAAACATAGAGATATGAATAATGTTTTTAGGCATTATTTATGTCAACAATCTCCCCCTTTTTGATGATTACAAAACTTAAACTTATTAAATCCAAAAATTTATTTTTGGACAAGTATTTAGTGAGTTTACATTCACTTCTCCCCCTTTTTGTAGAATCAAAAAAGGTTATGCCGACAAGTTTTAGAAACTAAATTTTTCGGGACGAGAACTCCCCCTTGATGTTTACTCCCCCTCGTTCGAGGGCACCAAGGAGACGAGCTATGGAAATCTTGGCTGCAAAAACAAGTTAGGAGACACAAGATACATATACATAGCAAAAATATTTAGAACAATCAACTAATACATTCAAGATGATCATATAATATATGAATCATCATTACATTACATAAAATACTTGAAACATAATGATTACAACAAAACTAGAAATACTAATGGTCCTCATATTGCCAAAGAGAGCGATTGGACTTGCTTGCGACACAAAAGGGTGAGGGAGTTTATTTTGAGGTGGAAAGCATGTGGATGGGTTTTAGTTATGTGATGGTGAGGGAAATGGAGCGGATCCATTGAGGTTATATCGTTGTAGTGGAGGAATGGGATGAGGACGAGTGAGTAGATATTCGATCCAAGAAATATCTTCACTTAAATGGAGGATTTGTTTTTGAAGGAAGATGCAACAAGGGCAATAGTGGGTGTGGTTTGTAACTTGATCCAAGTTAAGAGAGTGTGGTAGGCAATTTGAGTAAGGTGAGGATGGAGGTTGTCCCTTGTTGCGTTGTGTGAGGTGCATAGCAAGGAGATCATTAAGATCATGGATTTGGTTAATCTCTTCATGAAGCTTTTGCCTTTCATGAATGGGGATTTGGTTATTTGGTGGAAATGGATGGTATTGGGGTGAAAGGTTTGATGTTTGACCAAGGTGATGAGGGTTTTCAAGTATTCCATTGAAGTTGGTTTGAGGTTTAGGGGAGTAGTTTGGAATGAATGTGGATGTTTGGCCAGAATGGTAGGGTTTGTGAAATGGTTCAATGGAATGAGGTTGTGATCTTGGAGAGTAGTTGGGGATGAATGATGATGGAGGTGTTGGTTGTCTAGTTGTGATGGGCTTGTGGTGAGGGTTAGGTTTTCTTTTCCACCCGGTTTTTAAGGTCATCCTTGCTAGCTTAGAGGTTTTTGGTTTTGGGTTGATTGAAGAAGACATGATGGGATGATTGAATGTGGTGAGATATGGGGTTATTTATAGTGGAGGATTTGTGTTGTTTAGGAATGAATAGGCTTGTTGGGTGATTAGGACAAAATGTGTTTGTGAATTTGGGGAAGTATAGGATCAAATGGGCTAAAAAGCAGAAAAAGATTCTCTGAACCCGTCCAGCAGATGGCCGGTCCCCTTAATTATGGGCGGTCCCCTTAATAATTAAGGGGGCCGCCCATCTGGTACCTTTCTGGGTTCCAGAAATGGGTTTTTTTGCAGAAATAGGTGAGGATGGCTATGTTTTGAGCTTTTGGTTTTAGGCAAGTCCCACTCTTTGAGGCAATAGAGAAACATATTAAGCATGCATGACATATAAGACAAATAAATAAGCAAGCAATAATTAATATCTAGCAATTAAGAGAATTAAGGAACCTAATCATCTAAGGCAAGGGTAATGAAGCAAAGGCACTAGAAACTAATGGGGAATAGGTGATGGAACAATTGTGAGGATGTGATTAATAAGCTTGTTCTAGTGTGTGCCTATATGCAACAAATATGGAGATGTGATTGTTTCGACTTCTAAATGCAAAAATTTCCTAAGAAACAATCCAAGGTGTCATTGATTTGATTTTGCTCAATATATGAATATCAAAGATGTATATATTAGATTATATACTTTGACAATTCATGTGAGATCTTTATGCATGAAAAAAAAATGTTTTTAGCATTATTCAACAATGTAAGAAAAATAGTTTTCATGTGTTTTCCTAGATGTGAGAATGATTTGTAGAAAATAGATTGGGTTTTGTTTATAAATATGTTTATGCAAAGAAATATCCCAATCTTTTATTTTGTGCAAAACAGATTCCTAGACTCAGATGGGAGGAAACAGAAAAAAAATTGTTACAGTCAAATGGCCGGTCCCCTTAATGACAAGCCGGTCCCCTTAATAATTAAGGGGACAGCCTTTATGACATTAAGGGGTCCGCCTATCTGGAAAAAAATTTTACTAAAAAGGCAGAAAATTCAGTCAATTTGTTCCATCATTCCTAGGCCTAAACGTAAGTGGTTAAAGAGTTCACGCTTAAGGGGCTTAGTGAATATGTCTGCTAAGTTATCTTCTGATGCAGCCTTTTCTATAGATATGTTTCCTTTTTGAACGTTATCGCGGAGGAAGTGGTGGCGTATTTCTATATGTTTAGTCCTAGAGTGTTGAACGGGATTCTTACTTAAATCTATAGCACCTTTATTATCACACATAATTGGGACGTCATCTAACCTAATGCCATAATCTACGAGAGCTTGTTTCATCCATAGTGCTTGTTGACATGCCTTTCCAGCGCTTACATATTCGGCTTCTGTGGTAGAAATAGCAAGAATGGTTTGCTTCTTCGAGAACCAAGATGTTAGACAACATCCCATTAACGTGCAAATTCCTCTAGTGCTTTTTCTATCCACGTAGTCTCCCGCATGATCCGAATCCGCATAGATGATGGTTTCTATGCCCGATCCCTTAGGATACCATATTCCTAAGTGTATAGTGCCTTTAATGTATCGGAAGATACGCTTAACCGCTTCTAGGTGAGAGGTTTTGGGATCCTCTTGAAAGCGAGCACAAAGGCAGACACTAAACATGATATCCGGTCTACTTGCCGTTAAGTATAGTAAACTACCTATCATTCCTCTATACTTAGTGTTTTCTACGGACTCACCCTCTTCATCTCTTGTGAGTTTTACTTCCATAGACATTGGTGTCTTCATGGGCTTAGCGTCTTCTAATCCAAATTTCTTAAGCATTTCCTTAATGTACTTAGATTGATTAAAAAATATTCCATCTTCTAATTGTTTTATTTGTAATCCTAGGAAGAAATTAAGTTCACCCATCATACTCATCTCAAACTCATCATGCATGATTTTGGCGAATTCATCACACATATCCTGACAAGTCGATCCGAATATAATGTCGTCGACATATATTTAGACAATGATGAGATTTGGGTTTTTCTTTTTCGTGAAAAGAGTGTTATCTACCATTCCCAGGGAATAATCATGTTTAATAAGAAATGCCTTTAATCGATCATACCAAGCCTTGGGAGCTTGTTTGAGTCCATATAAAGCTTTCTTGAGTTTATAAACATAATCAGGTTTTGCGAAGTCAATGAATCCTGGAGGTTGTGCCACGTATACCTCCTCATTGATAAAACCGTTAAGGAATGCACTTTTCACGTCCATTTGAAATAACTTAAAATCTAGGGCGCATGCATAGGCAAGTAGTATTCTTATAGATTCTAATCTAGCTACGGGGGCATAAGTTTCATCATAATCTATTCCTTCTTGTTGATTATATCATTGGGCAACTAACCTAGCCTTGTTCCTAGTAACTATTCCATTTTCATCTAAATTATTTCTATAAACCCACTTAGTTCCTATGATGGTCATGTTCATGGGATTTGGGACTAGTTCCCAAACGTCATTAGTCTTAAATTGATTTAGTTCTTCTTGCATAGCCATAACCCAACTTTCATCTTTTAATGCCTCGTTTATATTTTTAGGTTCTATAGTTGATAGGAAACAAAAGAAGTTATTTTTATCTTGAGCTTGTGATCTAAGGGTTCTTTGATTTAAGTTTCCTATTATATTATCTAACGGGTGTGATTTAGATTCCTTAACATTTACTATTTCGTTTTCACCTAATATCAATGTTGCAAAAATCGGTCAACTCGGCCGATTAATCGCCGATTACAAGGTAATCGGCCATATACCTTGTAGAATTTCAAAAATCGGCCAAAAAATCGGTCAGGCAAAAAAATCAGCCAAAAATCGGCCGAATCGGCCAAATCGGTCCGCTTTAAAAAAATCGGCCGAATCGGCCAAAATCGGCCAGGCAAAAGAATCAGCCAAAAATCGGCCGAATCGGCCAAATCGGTCCGCTTTAAAAAAATAAAAATTTAGGCATTCTACTTAATTTGGGAATCGTTTATTTCACTTATAACGCACAATGAGCCTCATAATTAGAATTGGAGCCTTTTATTGAGGTTTGAAAACATAGTAGGCTTGAAATCCGTTACGATCTTTAGTTTGGTCTCCAGAAATACCCAAAACATGCAAAAAATGCCAATCCGATTAATCATCGATTAATCCCGCCTTGGCCGATTAATCGCTGCAGGGTGGTCGACCGCCCGGCTACCGATTCACGATTTTTGCAACATTGCCTAATATTATATCTTCATTATCATCACCTAAGGGTTTAATTTTACTAACCTCAATAGCTTCTTCTTCAACTAGGTCATCATCTTCTAGGGGCAATGTCTTAGGTGGTGGTGGAGTTTCATCAAATGTTACATTTAAGGACTCTTCTACTTTCATAGTGTGTTTATTAAGTATTATGTATGCTTTACTATTTTGTGAATACCCTAGAAAGATTCCTTCGTACGACTTAGGATCAAACTTAGTAAGGTAATCTTTTGTATTGAGAACAAAACATTTGCTCCCGAATACCCTAAAGTAATTTAGATTAGGTTTTCTACCTCTTAATAACTCATATGGGGTTTTTCCTAATATTCTCCTAATTGAGACTCTATTTATAATATATGTTGATGTATCTACGGCATGGCACCAAAATTTTTGTGGGATAGATTGTTCATTTAGCATTGTTCTGCTCATTTCTTGTAAGGTTCGATTCTTTCCTTCTACTACCCCATTTGATTGTGGAGTGCGAGGAGCGGAGAAATTGTGAGATATCCCATTTAAATCACAATATTTTCCGAATTGCACTTCGTTATCAAATTCCCGACCATGGTCCGTCCTAATTGATACTATAGAACATCCTAATTTATTTTGAATCATTTTACTGAATATTTCAAATTTATTAAAGGCTTCGGTTTTATCACTTAAAAAACTAGTCCACGTGTATCGTGAATAGTCATCTACAATTACTAAGGTATAACGATTACCTCCGTAACTCCGCACAGCAGTTGGACCAAAAAGGTCCATGTGTAATAATTCTAGACATCTAGTAGTGGAGACTATGTTCTTAGCTTTGTGACTAGCATATGCTTGTTTTCCTATTTTACATGCATCGTAAAAGTGTTGGTCATATCTTAGGTTAGGAAAGTTTCTAACTAATTCTTTAGAGGCTAGAGATTGTATTTGTTGCATATTTGCGTGACCTAATCTTCTATGCCACAATGTAGAGTTTTCATCTAAGGTTGCTAGACATATTTTATCTTCCGGTTTATTTCCTAGTTTCATAACATATACGCCACCTTTCCTAACTCCTCTACCTATGACCTTTCCGTCCTTAACTATTTCGCTATCTTTACTTGTAAAAGTAACCCTACACTTATTATCGCATATTTATCCTATACTAAGCAAGTTATATGTTAAGTTATCTACATGCTCAACATTTTCAATAGTTAGGGAGTCTTGAGAGATCGTACCTTTGCCAATGATTTTTTCACGAAAATCACTACCGAAAATAACATTACCTCCGTTGTATGCCTTGTAGGAGGAGAATAGCTTCCGGTTTCCCGTCATGTGCTTCGAGCATCCGCTATCCTTAATCCATTCGTCGGGCTCCAAATTTATTCCTAGACATATTTCATCGGTGGCTTGAGCTACAAGGCACTTTTCGTCTTTTGCTTTGTCCGCTTCATCTTTGTCGCTATCGCTCCATGTTCCACTAACAAATGCGCTTTCGTAATCATAACCCGGTGGCTTTGGACATTCGCCAATGAGATGGTTTTAACTTCCACATCTAAAGCACTTTCTGTAGGGTATTCACAATGCAAGAAACACTAGATTGAGGCTTAGTTATGGATCGATTAGACAAAGAACTAGAGAGAGAAAGTGGGAACTTCTAGAGAGAGAAACAATGTGTGTATTAGCTTAAGATAATGTGAAGTTCCAACCCTTCCCATGTGTGGGAAGGGGTATTTATACTTACAATATATTATGCCCCTAGCGGGCTTTAGAGTGAGCTGACAGAGGGTAAAGACCCGACCCACTCCACAGTACTATTAATAATAACTAAGCTACTAATAATATTACTAATAATCCTACGAGCTATGATGTACTAATAATTACTCGGGGTGACCGAGTCTTCAGCTGAATATTCATATTCCTAACAATCTCCCCCTAAGGGAGGTCACCCCAGAAGTAATGTTCTGAATTTCAGCACTTCTTCCTTGGATCTTGACATCATAGCTCGTAATCATTGAATCTTCAATGTCATAGATTGTTGTGCAAACATCAGTGATCAGAAGATGACTTCTTTTTGTCTTGGATGAACTTTGAGTAATCTTTGAAAGTATCATCCCTCTTGAGTCTCCAAGTCATCTTTCAGTAGTACGACTCCATGTGATGACATATACTTCGAGCCGACATGCTCACACGATATGGTGTCATGATCTTCAGCATCAGAGTTAGCAGAAGCTGTGTTGAAGGTCTTTTAGGTTGATCATGACTTCTTTGATGATGATGTGGTGTGAACATGTGGTGATGGATTGGCATCTTTTCTGCAACCAGCTACAACAGCAACCAGCTACAGCGTTCCACAGCAACAACCGCCAGATATTCCTGCATATGACAGTTAGCAATAATTCGACCGGTACTAACAAGTTTGGACTTCGAGATAGTCAACAGCATAGTGTGAAGACTCTCTCTAATCCTTACCAAGACCGTTCCTAATCGAAAACCCACAGAGGGCTTTTTAAGATTTTACCGTAGTAAATCAACGATTAGGTGAGTCGCTGGAGATCACTCCACGACTGTAGACCGGTTGAAACCGCCGCGACCACTAAGCGTAATCCACGAGGAATTACCGAAGTGACCTGCTTTCAGGGCTGCTTGATGTTGACCCTGGCAGGAATTTCCATTCAATCATTGAGAATTACATAAGTAAATTCTCTCATAAATGTTCCGGCAGATTGCTAAGATCTGCGTAGGACTCATGAGATTACAACTGGTGTCCTTAATGTTGAACAACCAGTGTAGAAATAATTCGTGTCCCTATGAGATCTTATTATGCATCTCGTGGCACTAGACTCGATAGTGCATTTTGATTTAGTGATCGGAGGCTGGAGAGGACTTCCACCTTTTCAATATCATCTAACTCGGAGTGAGAGAGACGATAGGAATGTATTGAACTCCGTGAAAAATGAAACAAGAATCCTTTGAGGGACCTTGAGTGGCTAGGGAGGGTTGTGCAGCGTATCACTGGGTCCATGATACTTTGTCTTCAATGCCAGCAATCAACTAAGTGATTCTGACAGCATATGTATTGACCCGGTTTCTGCCTAAGTTGTAAGGAGGGCTATTTCTTTTCACCCTTTCTCTTTACAATTCTTTTTCATTCTTCAACCCTTTCAGTGCTTACCGAGACTTCATAACTAACACCTTGTTGGGTTTATTCCAGTGTCAGCTCCATTTCAGTCGGCACTCTTCCCTCATTCACTTTTCTCCTTTTTAATCATACCTAAGGACTTCTATACTAACTAGTGGATTATCCCTGGGTAGATCCCTCCGGCTCTGGCGGGATCATGGGAACTTGAACCTAACCTAACCATCCTTATAACTCCATGCGTTAATTAAGATGGTCGGTCTTTGATATTCATCCATGATTGCCAAACCAAATCCTTGAAAAATCTCTCAAAGTGTTCATGATTCTGAAACATATTTTTGCAAACACTTGAGAGTTTTACATTTTTCAAATGGTCCCCCTCAACATGTGCTCGAGTGACAGTTTTGTAAATTTGCACATGTTAGGTAGAGCTCGCACTTTTTGAATTGATCCACTTTCAGTTAACATGACCGATTCGAGACACGCTTACATCACTAGTTAGACTAGCTTGAAATTATTACCCGGCCTGGTCAAGTCCACAGAAAGTTTCTCGAAATGGTACACTCTACTCAGATACGTCTTTTTCGAGACACGCTTACATCACTGGTTAGACCAGCTTGAAATTATTACCCAGCCAAGACGTATCCTTTCGATTGATGACAATTCAAGTTTCGTCAATTCTTTGGTGAAGTCTGAGCCTTGCTCACATAAGATGCCAAATCCTTTGTTTTGTTAAAAACATTTGCTCCCCCTCAATATGTGCATCGATATAAGAAAGATTTTCGCACATATGGAAGAGCTTGCGTTTATGACCAAAACATTTTGCTCCCCCTCAATATGTGCATTGATATATAAAATGGTTTAGCACATACGGGAGAGCATACATTAACATTCAAAATCATCACATTTTATCAGAATTTCCTATTTAAATCACATTCTCTCCCCTGATCAAAAATTTCAAACCATTTGAGATTTGTGATCCCAAGTGATTTAAATAAGTTTAGAAAAATTTGGGAGAAAATGTGGTCAGGTTAAAATGTATTCTGATTTAGGAGCATACTATGCTCCCCTTGAAACAACGAGAGAGTGTCACTGCTGATGTTTGCACAAATTAGGCAAGGTGTCGGAAATTTGAACAAATATGCTCCCCCTCAATTGATGACCCGTTTTCCATTAAAGGAGCTGCAGACATTCAATTGAGCGACGGGTATTTGTGAAAATTTAAATCAATTTACCACCTTGTGTACCATCAAGACTCTCTTGAAGAATCAAACAAGATAAAGAGTCTGATGTAAAGAAGACTTCTCTTCTAATACACGAAATGACGCACTGAAACGTACATCTATTCGGGAGAACATGGATATAAAGTAATCCATGCCCAGGTGAACATCACCCGGTTGGAGGAACAGCTGTCTTTTTGGCGACATGCTTTCCCCATTGTACAGTGCGGGTTGCAGCATGAAGTAACTGCAAGCCATTAGACATGTTTTAACCAGTTAGTATAACTTCTGCTCGAGCTTCATTTAAAGTCCCGTGTCATTATTGAATGACATTTCTAAGACCGTAAATGTTATCGATAAACAGAAGACATGCCTAGGTGAAACTATTTTTGGTATTTTCTATTTTTCTGATTTTTATGGTTTTTCTTGGTTTTAATATTTTTCTATATACAATTTTCTGGTTCTATAATTTTCTATTTACAGTATGGTATAAGATATGTACAAGAAAATGTTACTCAGCTTAAGACGATGATGACATGAATACCAAAATGAGGATACGTTCAGCATGTGATAGAAATCTGTAGTCAACATCTCTTAAACTTTCACCACCAAAGCTTTCAAGGCTCCAAAATAATCATCTGAGCTTGAGCCTTCTCAATGTGAAGCTTTGATAGCTTCCCCCCAAACCGATAATCTTCCTTTTGAGCAGTTTCAAAGCTCTCTTTCAAGCTTACGAAAGGTATGTGTACAGTGAAAACCGTATCAAACCCCACTAAGTATTGCCGCTCCTTTTAAGAATAACCATCGAGATTCTCCGATCGGGGGACCATCACATAAATAAGCAACGAATCATCTCACACTTAAATCAACCTTCTCACATTTCTTCCCGCTAAAGTCTGAAGTAATGCATGCCAAGAGTATCCAGAGACCACTTCCCCCAAGTATTGAAGTGATGCAATCAGTCTCGATATATGAAGCCCAAAAACCCGAAGTACACACTCAATCCCATTAATGAAGTCGAAGAAGCATCATCAAGATCAATTAAGGCCCGAAAATCCCCTTATCTCCTTTCAGGACATTGCAGATGAGAACTGTTACACCAAATTCAGCTAAGTCCCGAGTGTAAGCAATTTATCCCGTATCTCGTTGACATGATAACACCAAGACAGTACCATAACAGCTACTGAGTACTGGATGTACACATTTCCTTTAGTAGGATACCGACTAACCATAGGAACCATCATACAATTGTGTACCTCTTTTATCATCAGAAACTGACATTCTCTTCCCCCACGTAGTTGGAATGATACACCTGAAGGAACGAGTTAGAACATTGATTTTCTCTGCGGTTATGACATTTGTCTTCCCGGAATAGTCTTCAATTGAGAAGAAGTATAAAGCTCATCATGTGTACTCATTGTGCATTCAGAGTATGTCTCCTTCCCCCTTGCTGGTTTTGATACCTCAGAATCAGCAACACATTTTACGAACATATTCTTGAAATCTTGTGAGAAGAACAAATTAGGCTCAAGTGAGAGTCAACCACTACCAAAACTGTCTCTGACTATCTTTACCAACCCTCAAGTAGTCTAACTTTACATGATGACTGATGGAGCAAACCCGATTTACCAAACTTGAATATGAAGATAGAATTCCCCATTCTTGTGACTTACGCTTGCACTAATGTTGGAAGAACAGTGTAGAGAATTAGTGCTCCAAGCAAATCTCTAAGTACTCAATACCCAACCAAGGTATGAGACATTAACACCTCTTACGATTATCCACAACGTCATCGGCGTGTGACACTGAGTACTACAACGTAACTCCTTTAAGTGATAGTTACCCCGACTGCTGGTAACTAGATAACCTAAGTCTTCAACTTAAATCTTAAGCACGAGCAAGTTATCATAGAAAGTCATGCATCCAACCAACCCCGACTTCAAGATAGGATAAGATCACGCCTTTGAGGAAGTCAACTTCAATCTCGAATAAGTGATACCTAATCAACTCCATGGTCACAATTAGATGCCCAGCTCAAGTGAGTGAACCAACAACCAAGTATACATCGAATCACTTGTTCACACTTCTCCCCCTCAAAGATTGCATACGAGGATGCCATTTTTGATTGAGTGAATAAACGTCCAATCGGATGGAAGTAGATCCACTTGATATCTGAATGAGCATGGAGCAAGTATGAAGCCTTTTGATGAGAATAGTCAGAAACATGGAGAGTCGTATGACCACTTCTCAAATCTCAATCACCATGTAGTTTATTCACCTTTCTCCCCCTCAAAAATTGCATATGACGACCAACTGCCATTTTTGATAGAGCAGGTGAATAAGAATATACTCCAATGTACTTTTATCCCCTTTGGTGACTGAATGAGCATTTGAAGAACATGAAGCTTGATGAGAATGGTCATAAATAAGAAGATTCCTCTTCTTCCGAAGATAAAGCGCACTCAAGCGTACGCCTTTCTTTTCTTTGATGAACGGGGCCTGAAGAGATGTCAGCAGACGCCATTATGAAAACATTGAGACCCGAGGCTTGAACTGCATTGTTCAAACGTCATTATGATGAAGAGCGAGGCCTGCACTGATGTGTACAGACGTCATAATGTTGAAGAGCGAGGCCTGCACTGATGTGTACAGACGTCATTATGTTGAAGAGCGAGGCTTGCACTGAAGTGTACAGACGTCATTATGTTGAAGAGCGAGGCCTGCACTGACTTGTACAGACGTCATTGTCGTTGATGTTCATCAAGCTTGAATTGTTTGAACCCCTTCATCATGAGATATCACTCTTTTCGGCACCCAAACTCTGAGTCTTTCCTTAATACAAGGCCTGAACGATGTACCTGCACTTAAGTAAAGACTTCCTGCATTGACATTAAGAGTTTGTTTGCATTTATATGGGTTAGTGATATCAGAATTTAGACCATTTGGGTTTTCACTGTCAACCTTGGTTTCGCACTTAGTGAACATCTTTCGAATAGGTATCCACCTAAGACCAACAATCTTAAAAGTTCTACCCGTCGGTATCCACCTAAGGCAAGATCTAGGAGTGTTTGGTTTCTCATGCACAGTTACAGACTTTTTGGGAGAAAACCTTTGTCCTAGGGCAACCGGCCTATCAGGTTTCTGCATACACCTCTTTGGTTCTACGGGCCTGTTGTTGTTTCTAGTCTTAGAGGATGGAACCTTGGCATGTGTATTCACTTCCTTCAGGAGTTTTGTTATACAATCATCATGGGTTGCATTGAAAACACATTTCTGACAAGTCGAGCAAACAAAGTGTTTGGAATCAGAAAGAGATCTAGGGTTCTTAGAGTGATCGGCTACGGGAATTGCCTTAATTGACACGCAACTACTCTTAGAAACAGGCAAATTCCTAGTCTTTTCATGTGTGTTTTTCTTAGCGTCCACTAGGTTTTGATTCTGAACAATGTCTTTATGTCTAACATGTTCCTTTGGTGTCACAAGTGACACACGCGTTGAACTAATCCTAGAAGAACTAGATGCACTCATGTGATGTGGTTTTGCAACAGCATATTCCTTTTCACTAGGTCTAGACTGTGAAGTGACTGGTTTTGACAAAACTTTTTCCGCATCAACTTGGGAGGCAAACCGTGTTTTTGAAACATTTAACCGTTCAGATCTAAACGCTGTCAGTTGTCTAACAACTGATTGGTTCCCAAGTGGTGGTTTCCCCAAGATTGATGGTTTTGCAAACTTAGTGTTCACACCATTTCCATTCAATTTTCTCAATTCGTTTTTCAATGATGCAATCGCAAAACCCTTTTCCTGAAGTTGAGCCTTGAATTCATCATTTTTGGCAATCAAAGAGGTAATTTGCTCTACATTCTTAGTTTTTGATTCTTTGATTGTATCACTCAGTTCTTTGCAATGAATTTTCAAAGACTCATTTTCCTTAAACAATTCAGTCACTTTATGATCCAATTCTGCATTATTTGTTGCAATAACATCATTGTCATGTTTAGTCTTAACTTCATTACATATGTCACGCATCTCAGCCAATCTGTTTTTCAGGTTTTTTATCGTTAAGTTTTTGGCTTCTAGCTGAGCTTTCAAATCATTTATCATAAAAAATTCACGGAATTCAGGAAATTCCGGGTTTCTACATGGTAGTTTATTTTGAAGACTTTCTTTCTTTTGTTGCATTGAGATTTCAAGATCAATACAATGTTTTTCAAGCTGTAAAAATCTTTTTGAAAGTTCATTATAAACTTCTTTATCAACCATATCATTTGATTTGAAAAACTCAGCCGTAGGCAAAGAACTCGACGTATTATCATGTTCATGTTCAGCATCCTGATCAATTTCTCCCCCTTATGACTCATATTTGTTGAATCAGAGGTAATATTGCTATCAGTCGTTTCCAACAGATATGTGTCATAAGTAAGTTTAAGATGATCAGTATGTTGTTGTTCATTAGAAAGAGCATTATCTAGATAAGACAGATGTACCACAGCAGATTGTGCTTGGTGATTTTCAGGTACGTAGGCTGCATTCTCACATATTGTGAAACCACCTCCTGTGCTGTCACCATCATCAAACTTGTCTGATCTTGTTCCATTCCCCATTTGTTTAGCCCTTTCATCAATAAACCCATTAACATTACTCATCAATTGTAGTAATGTAACTCTGAACACGTCAACCTCGAATCCAGTGTAATTAGCAAAACACCCTTTTGTCATCTGACTGTCATAGTCATAGTCCTCAGTGTATTGCGAGTCAATGAACACCTGGAGTTGGTTACTGATCACACTGAAAGCTGCTCCGGATCTTGCTTCAGAGAATTCTTCTTTGTCAAGTTGTTGTTCAAGTTGATCTAAATATAGAGTCATTTCGACTGTGAAATCATGAACATCTTGACCAAAGAGTACTGTGAAAGCCCGTGTGTAACCCATCACGTATTCAGATTTATCAAACAGAACCTTGAGATGTGAATGAAGTAGACGAAAACATTCGATGCGACTTTCCTTTGCATTAAACAGCATAAGTGACTGATGAAGCTCTTTCTCTTGTGATTTCGGGCACGAAGATTCCACATTGGTATTATCAGAATCACACACGTACATTTGTTGTCCAGAATTGGAAATCATTTGGTTATCATATGTGTCGTACAACTTGAGTACCTCAGATATGAAGGAATCTGAAGTAGTAGACATGATGTAACCGTGCACGGGATTTTACAATTCTATGATTTAAACCGAGAAATAGATTCTTTCGCGGGATTTTACAAAAATCAAGAATGAACCGTGAACTGATGCTTGATATGTGTTATGATGAAGGTCTGGTAGACTTGTTGATCTGATTGGTATGGTTGTTGCAAGTTATTATGGCAAAATTTTGGTCTGAAAAACTTAGAAACTCAATAACTTCATTCTGGAGCGATTTCAGGCTTCGAAAGTTGGGTTGAATGAATAAATTATGGCCGTTTTGACAGGTGTTTCGCTGAAAACGGAGTTACGGTTCAAAAGTTATGGCCGTTTGAAGTTTTGACGTAAAAAGTCAACTTTGGATACAAACCGCCTAGACACAAACCGAGTTCACGCTGAAGAGACAAACCGAGTAGACACAAACCGAGTTCACGCTGAAGAGACAAACCGCGTTGATACAAACCGAGTACACACTGGAGAGACAAACCGAGTAGACACAAACCGAGTAGACTTTTCAGAGACAAACCGAGTCTACACAAACCGAGTACACGCTGGAGGGACAAATCGAGTACGCGCTGCAGGGACAAACCGAGTAGACACAAACTCCCAAGCACGTCGCTTTCACTGCCTTTTGTCTTTTTGCCTAAACAAGTAATAGGACAAACCGTATCAACGAATTGACACAAATCGAGTCCAAGAATACGTCCCAATGACACAAACCGCTGCCAAGAACACTACAACAAATACCCACGAATTGCTCAAAAATCACCACACCGTTCTTAGATCTGTGAATCCAAACACCAAATACCACTTTAATACTATTCTTAAGCTAGAAAGTACAAGGTATAACAACTTCTAATCACTAAACAAAGCACAAAATGAAATATTAGTAACTTTTCAAATCGATCCAAAAAAAAACCTCAAAAACTACACAAATCCGTGAATACCAACTCTCATGGACCTAACCATGGCTCTTGATACCAATTGTAGGGTATTCACAATGCAAGAAACACTAGATTGAGGCTTAGTTATGGATCGATTAGACAAAGAACTAGAGAGAGAAAGTGGGAACTTCTAGAGAGAGAAACAATGTGTGTATTAGCTTAAGATAATGTGAAGTTCCAACCCTTCCCATGTGTGGGAAGGGGTATTTATACTTACAATATATTATGCCCCTAGCGGGCTGTAGAGTGAGCTGACAGAGGGTAAAGACCCGACCCACTCCACATTACTATTAATAATAACTAAGCTACTAATAATATTACTAATAATCCTACGAGCTATGATGTACTAATAATTACTCGGGGTGACCGAGTCTTCAGCTGAATATTCATTTTCCTAACACTTTCTTTTCCCGTAGTTATCATTTCTATTTCTTTGTAGCGATCTTCTTTCATCTCGCGGTTGTCTCGTGAATCTTCCTCGTCTCTTGAAGAATTTCTTGAATTCTCTAACGGCCATTGCATATTCTTCGTCTTCACTCTCGTCACTTGAATCATCGTCATCACTAAGTTCCTTTTTGGCTTTTAGCGCGAGAGACTTGATTTGATCTTTCTTGCTCTTGACCGTTTCCGAGTCCCTTTTTATAATTTCTTCATGAACCTTTAAGTTGCCAATAAGCTCATCAAGTAATAACGTCATCAAGTTCTTTGATTCTTCAATCGCCGTGACCTTCGCACGCCATTTTGGATGTAATGCCCTAAGAAATTTCCTTACACAATTTTTGCTAGAAAAAGTCTCATCAAGTGCTTTTAAACTTGTGATGATTGTGTTAAATTTAGCAAATGCATTATCAATAGATTCGTCTTCAGGAATTGTAAATTGTTCATATTGTTGCACAAGAAGATCTATTTTATTATCTTTGACTTGACTATTACCTTGGTGAGTGATTAGTAAAGAATCCCAAATCTCTTTTGCGGTTTGACACATAAAAATTCTTTCATATTCTTTGCGTGGTAACGAATTATAAATAACCATTTTAGCTTCATTATTTTTTGCTAGTTTCTTTTTTTAAATCATCATTTTGTTTTTCAAATGGTACAATTTCATCTATTTTAGTTAGGATATTATATTGAATAGGGGGAAAATCACCATAGGTAATAACATGCCAAAGATCAAGATCCTTTGATTTCACATAAGTTTCGAATCTATTTTTCCAATAAAGAAAACCATCACTTTCAAATAGTGGTGGTCTTTGCATAGATTACCCTTCTAAATATTTTAAAGATTCCATAGATCGTTTCAAGTTTTAAAATACAGTTAATTTTAAAAATCTTGTTTAACCTGGCTCTGATACCAATTGTGGAAAACTAGAAGGGGGGGTTGAATAGTTTTATGTCCTTTTAATTTTATTTTGAAAACTTTGTTTACTTTTTAAAACTTAGATTCGAATTTATGTGATCTCAACTTCTTGAACAATATGAACAATATGTATATAAGAAAACATAAATAAGTAATGCAAGTAAGGTAATAAAATAAAATGAAAGCTAGAGATGGAAAGATCTAACCGAGAGACAAGAGATTTATAGTGGTTCGGCTACAAGGACACCTTCCTTGCCCTACTCCACTCCCCGAGCACCTAACTCAAGAGTTTTCTTCACTATGTCAACAAGCTCCCTTATGGCGGAGAAAACCTTACACAACTTTGGCTTACACCGGCTTAACGACACAAAGCTAGATGTCGAGTTCTAATCGTAGCTGGAACCAATCTCACAACTTAAACACGACTTAATCACACCTTCTTCTTCACGACTACTTCACGACTTCTTCACGACTTCTTCACAACTACTTCACGACTTCTTCACAACTTCTTCACGACTTCTTCACGACACTTCACAACTAAGCACAACCTATGTACACTTCTACTTCTTCACACCTTCACTACTTACACACCTTAACAACACAACTTCTCTACTTACACACTAACCTATCCCAAACAATTATACACACAACTATCTAACAACAATACACAACTTATAAACAAATGTATGATGACACAAACAACTTAGGTATCTAAGTTGCAATACTTCTTCTCTAGTTGTTGAAGGAGTATTCTTCTTTTGCACTTGAATGGAGGAAGCTTGGATCACTTAGAAACCAAAGCTTAAGATTATATGATCAAAGGGTTTTTGAAGATATGAAATGTGATTTAAAACAGAAAGTTTTAGTGTGCAAAAGGTGAGTAAAAATCCAGGAGAAGGCTGGTATTTATAGGAGAAAAACTGGACAGCTGGAGGCCTACTGGAGCGGGGGCGGTCCCCTTAAATAGGGGGCGGTCCCCTTAATTATTAAGGGGGCCTCCTAGCAAAATTAAGGGGGCCGCCCCTACTAAACGTTGGCCAAATTTGTCCTTTTGTGGGGAAGGTTTTTCTGGAACATTTTAACTGATTTTGGTTAAAAATTTGAATTCATATTTTTATAAAAGATTAAACATTTTTATTTAATACCAAAAATGTTTTTCAAAAATATATAAAATGTTTTTGATGTTTTATAAAAAATCTAGTTATTAAGAAAATGTTCCTTTGTTCATATATTGCATTAAGCACTTGTTTATTCATACCTTAAGTGATTAAGTTGTAGAAATGAATATTTACAACTAAATACTTGTTTATTTGATAAGTTTATGTTTAATGAGTTTATATTTTGTGATCATTAAAACATAGAGATATGAATAATATTTTTAGGCATTATTTATGTAAACACTTGGCATTCTACGGTTAATTTGGTGTGTTTCGTGGAAGATTTGAAGAGTTTCTTTGCTGCGGATTGACATTCGGACAGGTTTCCTTCGCTGCGATTTGTCTCTCGGTAAAGGATTCATGGTTGCGGTTTGAGTTATTTGGGAAATTGTTGGTTTCGGTTTGCCAAGAAGCTCTGACTGCGGTTTGGATTTTAACCATAAAGGGAAACACGACAAAACGTACTGAAAGTGACGTTTGTCCTTTTGCTGCTGCGGTTTGTGCTCTTTGTCCTGTTGCGGTTTGTCGTTTAGTTGTTGCAGTTTGACCAGTCTTGCGGTTTGACCAAGGTGTTGCGGTTTGACACTTTGCGGTTTGACTCTTTGCGGTTTAGATCTTTTGCGGTTTGATTCTTTGCGGTTTGGTCTTTGCGGTTTGATTCTTTGCGGTTTAGGTCTTTGCGGTTTGACTCTTTGCGGTTTATATCTTTGCGGTTTGACTCCTTGCGTTTTAGGTCTAAACGTTGCGGTTTGTCTTGTGTGACTGCGGTTTGAGCTTTGCGGTTAGCTAAGGGTAATTTCGGTTTGGGTGTTGCGGTTTGATACTTGTTAGGATTCGACACACGGTTAAGGTGGTTAAACCTTTTGTACTTTGTGTGTATGATATATTGAGTTTATATGATTAAGAATGCGGAATCTACTTAATCACACTTAGAAGGTTATTTGTGTTATGGAAATGGAACAGTTGTGTTTGTTATATGAAAATGAACAAATGAAAGATTATCACCAAACGATTCAATATTATTAAGATAATAATACGAGTGATCTTGAGATATCACTAGGGTTACAACCTTGAATCTTATGTTTCTATATCTTGTGATATTGTTTTTGTTCTTTGTTCTTGAGAGAGATATTTTGCACTATATGTTTTTAACACATACACTTAGACACATATATCTCTAGTCTAAGATTTTCTTTTATAGTCCAAGAAGATCTTTACACTATTGCTTAAAGTCTTGATAAACTACTTGCTATGATAATACGTGTGTCAGTCAATAAGATACATCTTGTATCTATGTTTACAACTTGTTCTGTGAATATAACATTATGACTGATCACATGGGGTAAGATATTATCTACCGTATATTGTTGACTTAAATACACATAATATCTTTTCATACTTATCGACTCAGCAGCAGAATGTACATTAGCAGCAGCAATGTTAACGCTAGCAGCATAATCCTTCAGCAGTAGAATGTTAAGCCTAGCAGCAGAATCATTTAACGCTAGCAGCAGAATCAAACACTAACAGCAGGAACCAAATGCTCTAGCAACAGAATCACACTTAACGTTTTTCTTTGAATAGAACCCGATATTAAACTTTTTGAATATTTAATTCCCAACAATCCTCCCCTAAACATGTGAATCCATTTCAACATGTTTCTGAATTAAATTATGGATTGTGAAGATCTTTCAAACACTTCTGTTCTTCAAGATTGAATATCTTTCTCAGTAACTCATCTGCTTTGTTCTTTGACTTCAACAATATCAATACACATCTTCAGTCTTCAAACATTGACCTAAAAGATGGTGCAATTTCCTTGGATGGAGGAATTATAAGAGGCAATGGTGCTGTGTATCTTGGATGTTTGTTTCAACAAGTGAAATCATCTAACAGCATGCCTTTGCAAGTGATGAACAAATGTAGTGAACTGAAATTGAAACTTTTCTTCGTTTGACCTAGATAGAACATTCTCCTTTGGAATGCTTCATCCCTTCTGAATATATATAATACTCCAGAATAAGCTCTATTCTTGTCATTTTCAACCTCCATGTCATCATCTTGTATGCTCTTGTCTTTTCCTCCCTTTCATTGGTTAATCTTCCAAATTTATTTCCTCCCCTGAGATGTTTCCTCCCCTGAGATGCAAATAATATTTTATCCTCCCATGTTTGGAAGATCTCTCACAATGTATCTCCTCCCATCATCTGAGTTATCACTTATAACTATTTATCAGACAATGTTGTACATGAAGCCATCAATTCCTTAAGAGTTTAATTTGCTGCCCTCATCACTTCTAGGTGTTTTAACTCCTATGAGAGGTGATTCATGGGGCAATAACTCATAATCCATCAGTTGATGGTTTTCTGAGTCATTTTTATTTCAAAAAGCCTTTTAAGAAAATTTTTGACTTTTAGCTGCATGCATATGATTTTATTATGAAAAATCATACTGCTTTCAACCATTTTGAAGGGATTAAGTGTATAACAGACACTTAATCAAGATTTCGGTTTAAAGCAACCTCTGGTTGTGTGAGAACCAATGTTTTTAGTTATAAATAACTGCCTGTGTAAAGATAAACCTATTCAAAAGGCTTTCTTGAAAGGGTTTCCAGCTCATAGCAATTGTTGCCTCTAACACAAGTGTTAGATTCACTTTTACTAGCTGTTCTTTCTATCAGATGTCCTTAGACTTGCTCATTATACTTAAAAGTATAAAATGATAGAAAGTGAGTTGCATCAGTTACTATCTGATCAACTAAGTCATCAATTCAATGTGAAACATCATAATCAAGTTTCAAGAAAGAAGTTTTAAGGAGGTTTGAAATTCCTAAACTTTTTCTATCATGAACCTATTATGTCAGCAACTAATATTATCATTTTGCTGCTTCCATTTCACTTGAAAACTTCCTTTTGTGCTCACATGATCATACCTGAAATTGTTAGTCTAAAACCAAAAGAACAATGTACAAAGTACTTGTCTTGTATTAGAATAATCATAGGACTAACTGTATGAATAACACAAATTAAATTTGTACTAGCAGCACAAATTTTAGTAATAGCAGTAGTATCTTTTAAAACTAGCAGCACAATCAAAAATTTATTTACAAAAACACAAAGTTTAAAATCATTGAGGATTAAGCATTCCAATACTTGCTACCAAGTACTGAAACCTTCCAACATCAAATACTTTGGTTAGCAGATCTGCAAAATTGAATTCTGAAGCAATTTTAAGAACTTGAATTAATCTTTTCTCATTGCAGTCTCTTATAAAGTGATGTCTAATTTCAATGTGTTTTGTTTTAGAATGTTGTACTGGATTTTTAATAATACAAATTGTACTACTATTATCAATATGAATAACAGTGTTCATGAAATTGTACCCATAGTCAAGAAGTTGGTTTTGAAGCCATAAGACTTGAGCACAGCAACTTGCAGCAGCTACGTATTCAGCTTCAGTTGTTGAAGTAGCCACAGTTGTTTGCTTCTTACACTGCCATGAAATAAGTCTACACCTAAGGAATAAACATCCTCCAGTTGTTGACTTTTTGTCCAAGCTTGCACCAACATAACACTATCCGAAAATGCTACCAAATCAAAAGGTGATTCTCTAGAATACCGTAGTCCCAACCTAGGTTGACCCTTGAGATATCTAAAAATCCTCTTGACTGCTGTTAAATGAGAAACCTTTGGAGTTACTTGAAATCTTGCACAAACACAAACAGAGAACATGATGTCAGGTCTTGATGATGTGAGATACATCAAAGATCCTATCATAGATCTGTATGTGTGTACATCTACATTTTCTCCATCTAAGTCTTTTGGAAGAGGCTTCTCAGAATCCATTAGTGTGCTTGCCATTTTTGAATCAGCAAAGTTGAACTTCCTTAGTATCTCAGCAACATATTTATCTTGACTAATAAATATGCCTTCATATGACTGTTTAACTTGCAAACCCAAAAAGAATGTAAGTTCTCCCATGGAACTCATCTGTAACTTATCATGCACAAGCTTCTCAAACTCCAAACACATCTCCTTCCTTGTAGATCCAAAGATAATGTCATCCACATGCACCTGCACTAACAGAAGATCCTTCTTGTGCTGTTTGATGAAAAGTGTCTGATCAATCTTTTCTCTTTGAAATCCATTTGCTTTTAAATTGGAAGCCAGTGTTTCATACCAAGCTCTAGGTGCTTGATGAAGGCCATAAAGAGCCTTTACAACTCTGTACACTTTGTCTGGATGGTCAGGATCAATGAAGCCTGGAGGTTGTGAGACATACACCTCTTCTTCAATTGTGCCATATAAAAATGCACTCTTGACATCCATTTGGTAAACTGTGAATCCTAAAAATGAAGCATAAGCTAAGAAAAGCCTAATTGCCTCAAGTCTTGCTACTGGAGCAAAAACTTCATCATAGTCTATACCTTCTTGTTGTGTGTACCCTTGGGCTACTAATCTAGCCTTATACCTAATCACTATGCCCCTTTCATCCCTTTTATTCTTGTAAACCCATCTAGTGCCAATTACCTTTGCATCCTTAGGTAAATCAACTAGCACCCAAACTTTCTGAATCTTGAACTGAAGAAGATCCTCTTACATAGCTTTTACCTAGCTTGAATCATCTAAGGCTTTCAGAATATTCTTTGGTTCAGCTTGTGAGAGAAAACGTACAAACAAGCAAGAGTTTGAAAACTCATGCTGCTTTGAAGCATAAAGGGCATCAAGAAGCCCTTGTTGGTCTGAAGACATCAGTTGTTGTCTTGTCTTCACACCTGATTATACATCTCCAATCACATTATCCAGGGAGTGGACTTTGTGAATTCTTGTTTGTGGAGTAGAAGGAACTTGATAATTTGATGGAAGATTGTTGAAATCCTCCTCACTGTCTGAGAATTCTGCTTCTTTCATTTCTGAAGGGCCAACAGCAGAATCACCAGCAGAAACAATTTGTTGTTCCTGAGTTCCATCTTCTTTCCTTTCATCTTCAACACCTTCTTTAGCTTTGCTAGAAGAAGATTCATTAGATGTTGAAGTTGATTCCACACTTGTACTTGACCATATTGGCATCCAAACATGATCTTGGTTTGTCTCCTTTTCTAACCTTGCCTCATCTGTTGCTTGTGAACCTGAAAAATCATTAGTTTTTGCAACAACAGGCACATAATTCATTGATTTGGTTAGAGATTCAAGATCAAATAGCCATTTTGGTCCTTGACCTTCTACATTGGATTTATCTTCCAAAAACTCCACATGTAGATTTTCCTCTACAATCATAGTTCTTGTGTTGTATACTCTAAATGCTTTGCTATTAAGAGAATATCCAACAAAGAATCCTTCATCTGCTTTACCATCAAATTTTCCTAAATGGTCTAAGGTATTGAGAATTGTCACATGACATCCAAAAGGTCTAAGAAATCCTATTGCAGGAGTTCTACCTCTAAAAAGTTCATATGATGTCTTATTGTGAGGCTGTACAACTAAAACTCTATTTTGAACATAGCAAGCAGTGCTAACTGCTTCAGCCCAAAAAGTTATAGGTAGCTTAGAATCAGCTAACATAGTTCTAGCAGCTTCAATTAGTGTTCTATTCTTCCTCTCAACAACACCATTCTGTTGTGGAATTCTAGCAACACTAAATTCTCTCCTAATACCTTTTTGTTTGAAGAAATCATCCATAACTCTATTCTTAAACTCTGTCCCATTATCACATCTAATGACTTTCACTTTCTTGTCTACTTGGTTTTCTATCTTTGTAATGAATGTCTTAAGGATGCTTGTAGTTTCATCCTTAGAACCTAAAAAGAAAACCCATGTAAATCTGGTATAGTCATCAATTATAACAAGACAATATCTCTTATGCATTATACTACTTACTGAAACAGGTCCAAATAAGTCCATATGAAGCATAGACAATGATTGATTGATAGAGTTAAAAATCTTGGGCTTACAAGTGGCTTTGTGTTGTTTGCCTTTAAGACAAGCAATGCATGTTTGATCATTTTCAAATCTTTTGTGAGGTAAACCTCTTACCAAACCATTCTTAACAATCTGATTTATGGTTTTCAAATTAATATGACCAAGCCTTCTATGCCATTTCATTGATTCATCCAATGTGGCCTTTGCAACAAGACAAGTTAAATCCTTTTTAGGAACAATGTTCTTCATGTCAACACTGTACATATTGCCCTTTCTAGGAATTTTAAGAAGTACTTGACTTTCATCAGGCATCTTAAAATCAGGAGAAAGTACAAGACATTCAGTCTCACATAAAAGAACATTGTTCTTTTTGTCACACATTTGTGAGACACTAAAAAGATTATAATTTAGCTCTTTTACATAGAACACATCTTCAAAATCTAAATTTCCAGTTTTTATGGTACCTTTACCGGAAATTTTGCCACCAACACCTCCTCCAAAGGTAACATATCCACCATCTAATGTTTGAAAATCAGAAAGATAGGACTTGTTGCCTGTCATGTGCCTAGAACATCCACTATCTGAGTATCCTTGATCCTCTTGTTGATCAATTGAATGTTCCTGCACATTAATGAGAAGTATTTGTTTCTTTTGGGGACCCAATCCATTACTGACTTGGATCTGCCTCTTGCATCAATGTAATTTAATCTTTTAAGGACAGTTGATGCAACATTGGATTTAAGAATCCAACATGCTGAGGCCTTAACAACATTTGCCCTGTTTCCCTTAGCAGCAGAATGAACTGATTGCTTAGCAGCAGGAACTGCTAGTTTTTCAGTTCTACCCTTTGGTTTCCAAACTTGTGTTTGAACCACTGCTTTTGTTTGAATGGGCCTTAGAACAGTCTTTAGTGCATGCTTAAAAAAAGTTTTTGCACCCTTAGCTGTTGATTTTGGGTTAACAGTCATAAATGGTCGAGCAGCAGGAACGATTAGTCTAGCAGCAGGAACCATTTGTCTACCAGCAGGATCTGTGTTTGAGATAGACTTGTTTGAGACTGTTCTGGGTTTTGTTCTATTAACACTAGAACTAGAGTGAAAATGATATTTTGGTGTTTGCCTTTTGTAGTTCACTCTATTGTTTTCATACCAAGATACCCAATGGTTGTAGAAAGCTGCAAGATGGTCAAAACTACCACATGTGTAACAAGCTTTGTTATAAAAAGCAAAGTCATCACCTAGTTGATGAGACTTGAGGTTATTCCAATTTCTTTGGTTACCTCTGGGCTTGTTGGTGGTTCTATATTGCTCACAATATCTAACTGGTTGCCTAACATGCTTAATGTTTGATTTAGGCTTATCAGTATTGTGTTTGACTATCTTAGGAACACTTGTTCCTACTTTCTTAACCACTTCAGGGTTAGACATAACATGTTCTTCTTCATCACTATCAGTTGTACTATCCTAGACAACTATAGCATCTCCTTTCTTAACAAAGGACACCTTGTCCTGATAAAGTAAAGTTTTATCTAAACTTTCCCTTACTTTTTCTATCTTAGGACTCTTAGTGGCCTTAGAACCATATTCCATTATTGGTTCTTGAAACTCAGCAAAACCTGTGTGTGCTAGGTCAACACCTGGAGGTGAAGGAACACCTCTATATGGTGGAGGAACAGATTTGTATCCTAAACCAGACTTAGCTTTATCAATTACTTGAGCTTCCCAAATCTTATTCATTCCCTCTGAGGCATGAGCTAAAGCATCTACAGTTATCTTAACATTTTCAGTTTTATTATTGGCTTCAGCTAATTGTTTACTAGTAAGTAATTCATCTCTAAATGCTATGCCTCTTTTTAGAGCATTTAAGTCATCAGTAAACCTAGATTCATTACCTTGAAAGTGTGCAATTTGTTTTTCAAGCACACCTATAGCTCTTTTATGATTACTTAAATTGGCTAAGGCAATAATTAGTTCTTCTCGCCTATTATCAGCTTTTCTTTTAAGTTCTTCATTTTCTTTAAGAGCAGAACATGATTCAGAACATTTGGCCACAAGAGCAGCATCTGTTGGTGCTTCCTCTTCATCAGCCATGAAGCTCCAGTCATAGTTAACCCCATCTATGGCTAGCATAGCCCTTGGTTCTTCAACTGTGACTTCCTTCTTCTTCTCTTGCCTATACCATGTGCTTCTATTATCCTGCTTCCTTGGGTTTCTACATTCTTTAGCAAAGTGTCCTAACCTATGACAGTTGAAACACTCCACTTTCTTCTTATCAAACCCAGCAGTTTCATTACCATCAATGGTAATCTGCTTACCAGTTCTCTGCCAGAACTTCTTAGCCCTCATGCTAAGCAAAGCAACCTGCCATTTGATGTCCATCTCTTCCAAATCATTATCATCCAACTGATCAAGATCTTCATGAATTAGAGGAGAACCACTAGTTTGACTAGACATGAATACATTGAATGTTGGATCTCCAAGTCCTGCAACATTCTTTTGTGAACTAGTAGAAAGACCACCATAAATAGCAGTAGAAACACCTTCAACTTCATCTACCTCTTCTGACTTACTAATACTAGGAGATGACAAGAGTGCCACATTCCCAGAGCTAGTACTATAGATTCCAGACTTCTTTAGACTTTGTTCAACAATTTTGAAGTTATTGAACAAATCATTGAGTTTCATGGTTTCAATATCTGGCTTGTTCATCCAGACAACCACATGAGTATGGAACTCATCAGGTAGACTTCTCAAAAACTTCATGTTGAGATCTTCCTTTGCTATCTCAACACTCAATACACTTAGCTGACTGACAAGCTTGTGTAATCTAGAAAACAACTTATCAAGAGATTCATTGGTATTTGAACTGAAATTTTCAAATTGTTGTTTCAGCAATGTCTTTTCTATTTTCTTGGTAGTTTCATTACCACCAAACCATGCACAAATCTCTTCAAAAAGAGTTTTTGCATCTGGATACTTGCTAAAGGATAGCATCTGCTCACCAGGAATGGTCATAAGTAACAAGTTTCTTGCTTGTTGATCATTTCTCTTCTGTATCATTTCTTCATTTGAAACTGGTCCAGTATTTCTTTGTCTTACTGATTTGCCATCAATGATAACATCTGAATAGCCTAGTGAAAAAGAATTACCATATGTAATGATATCCCAGAGAGCATAATCTTGAACCATAAAATATTGCTCAATTCTCAACCTCCATAGCTCAAACTCATTTTGTTTGATCATGGGCAACTTTGCAGCAACATTTGTAGCAGTATCCTGAACATCCATTTCTTAAGTTTCTTCTTCTAAATCAATAATATCAGCCTTGCTCTGATACCACTTGTTAGGATTCGACACACGGTTAAGGTGGTTAAACCTTTTGTACTTTGTGTGTATGATATATTGAGTTTATATGATTAAGAATGCGGAATCTACTTAATCACACTTAGAAGGTTATTTGTGTTATGGAAATGGAACAGTTGTGTTTGTTATATGACAATGAACAAATGAAAGATTATCACCAAACGATTCAATATTATTAAGATAATAATACGAGTGATCTTGAGATATCACTAGGGTTACAACCTTGAATCTTATGTTTCTATATCTTGTGATATTGTTTTTGTTCTTTGTTCTTGAGAGAGATATTTTGCACTATATGTTTTTAACACATACACTTAGACACACATATCTCTAGTCTAAGATCTTCTTTTATAGTCCAAGAAGATCTTTACACTATTGCATAAAGTCTTGATAAACTACTTGCTATGATAATACGTGTGTCAGTCAATAAGATACATCTTGTATCTATGTTTACAACTTGTTCTGTAAATATAACATTATGACTGATCACATGGGGTAAGATATTATCTACCGTATATTGTTGACTTAAATACACATAATATCTTTTCATACTTATCCACTCAGCAGCAGAACGTACATTAGCAGCAGCAATGTTAACGCTAGCAGCAGAATCCTTCAGCAGTAGAATGTTAAGCCTAGCAGCAGAATCATTTAACGCTAGCAGAATAATCAAACACTAAACGTTTTTCTTTGAATAGAACCCGATATTAAACTTCTAGAATATTTAATTCCCAACAATACTGAAATAATACTTTTAGTTGCAGTTTGACTCAAGTAATCCAATCACGGTTTATTCTTGATTTTAGAAAATCCCGCGAAAGATTTGATTTCTCGGTTTAAATCAAAGAATTGTAAAATCCCGAATACATTATGGCTAGCATAGCAAGCACTGCTTCAGATGACATTCATGCTGCTGGGTCCGATACCCGCCCTCCTATGCTTGATAGGACGGATTATGATTCGTGGGCACAACGAATTCGACTCTACTGCTTGGGAAAAGAGAATGGAGTTAACATTCTCAAATCCATTGATGAAGGACCTTTTTAGATGGGCACCATGAGAGATACTGTTACTACCGATGAGAATGGAGTTGTCACGCTTGTAATTGACAGGCCACGTACTTACAATGATCTTAATGAGGAAGAAAAGAAGCGGTATGATGCTGACATTCGAGCTTCCAATATTGTAATTCAAGGCCTGCCCAAAGATGTTTACAAACTCATCAACTTCAACACTGAAGCCAAAGCTGTTTGGGACAATGTCAAAATGCTTCTGGCTGGATCAGAATTAACAAAAGAAGATCGTGAGTCGCAACTGTATGATGAGTTTGAGCATTTCAAGATGAACCCTGGAGAAAACATCACAGATTAATATGTGAGGTTTCATAAGCTGGTAAACGACATGAGAATCATCAGAATGACTATGCCAAACATCCAACTCAATTCCAAGTTTGTGAACAACATGTCGCCTGAATGGGACAGATTTGTCACTGCGGTCAAGCTCAACAAAGGTTTGAGGCAGACCAATTATGAACAGTGAGAGGGATTCGATACACTTGAAGGGTGTTAGTCCTTTGTGACTTTGTGTATATGATATGTTTGAGTTAATATGATTATGTATGCGGAATCTACTTAACCACACTTAGAAGGTTTATTTGGATATGGAAATGGAACAGTTATGTTTGTTATTGAACAATGAACAAAGAAAGTTTATCACCAAACGATTCAATATTATTCAAAATAATACGAGTGATCTTCACTATCACTAGGGTTACAAAACCTTGAATCTTAATGTTTCTATAACTTGAGATATTGTTGTGTTTGTTCTTTTCTCTTAACAGATATTCTAGTTCTATTCTTTTCACAAATCTAAGTTTAAGATCTCCCTTTTATACAAACAAAGAAGATCATTACAATTATGATAAGTCTTGTCGAACTACTTGCTATCTTATGTTGAGTGTGTCAGTAGCTAAGATACAACATGTATCTATGTTTACAACTTGTTTGACTGACTACAAATTAAAGACATTATCGATCATATATACTTGACTTTTATACACAAATATCTTTTTATACTTATCCAACCAGTAGTAGTAAACGTGACACTAATCCATACAGCAGTAGTATAAGTTACACCAGCAGTAGGATCAACCAGCAGTACCTTCTTTGTACTAGCAGTACTAACTTCAGTTAGTACTGTTAGTTATATGATGAAGCGAAAAGTGTACCGCTTTTAGGGGGTCATTTAAGCCCTAAATCGTATTTATTTGATCAAATATTGCCCTAAATCGTTCCTTTTGTCATTTTAGGTACTTTGGAGAAGAAATCTGGAAAAGGAAGCATTTTGGACGTTTTTGGAGCATAAAAGTGAAGAAAACGACAAAGTCTCCAAAGAGGTGGATATGACAAATACACGTGACGCGCCAGAAAGTTTTGCAATGGAAGTCTGACGGCGTCACCCTTTAAGGTGATCAAGGCCGTCACGATTTAAGTTAAAGAGAGACGGCGTCAAGCATAATTCTGACGGCGTCAACCCTTGACGCGCCAGAGTGGATTTTGGAGGATTAAAGAGGGACGGCGTCAGGAAGACCATCCGGGAACCCTAGCCGCGGCGAGGTGACGGCGTCACCTCCTACAACGTGACGCCGTCAGCCCCTAAATTCTATATATAGTTTTGCAATTTTTAGTCATTAGTGTGCAACTTTGTGAGGAGAAACCCTAAGACGAATTTTCTGCCATTTTTAAGGGTTTTATACCCTTGGATCTCCCATGTTTAATTGAAGATAAGTAATCAATTAATCATTCAATATGTCTATGTGTTGTTTGATTATATCTTGTTCTTGTCTTTTAATTAACATGCTAGGCTAGATTTATCTTGTGTTTGCTTAGATCTAATGAAACCTAACTATTGATTATTGGTTGTTGGTGTGTTATTAATTGTATTGGATGATTGTTTATCGATGTTAGGCTTAAGAAAACTGGCTAACCTCCTATACGGTAACTTGCTTGAACGTCTTAAGAAACATGAACCAATGCGTACTAAGGTTTTTATGGTTGTATTTAATGCATGAGTGAATTCTAGTGATCCCATGTTAGGAGCTTCTTAGCCGGCTCGACATAGGAGTGAAGTAGGAGCTTGTAGAGTTGGGGAAGTACGTACGCCACCCCACGATTGGTATTAAGGAATACACCCGTCATCCACGCAATTAATACACACTAATCAACCGGTAAAAGATAGTTAGGGAGTAAGGAAATCTAAGTAAACACATTTCTCTCCATATAAGTTTCACAACCTTTTCATTTTCAGTTATTTTATTTTATTTGCATTTGTAGCTATTTGGGTTAGTTGACTAGCAACTAATTCCGCCTACTCCTTCAAACCCGAGATTTTACTTGCTTTCATAAAATTATAAAAATACGAAAAGAATCTTCCCTCACCCTTAGACCTATTAGAGTAGTTTTTCAATCCTAACGACACTATTCCCCTAGAGAACGATCAATCCCCCGGTACTTGCCACTACACTATACTACATCGGTCAGGTACACTGCCTGGTGGGGATTGCAAGCCTCTTGAGATCCCTCGAGAGGTAAAACCTGTTGTAAGGTCGCAAAACCACGCATCAAGTTTTTGGCGCCGCTGCCGGGGAGTAGTTATTGCTTAGGTTGAAATTTTATTTTTATTAGGTCTACTCACAAGATTCCTATCAAGTGAGATTTTTTCTTTTTATTTTGTAGCTTTCTCGTAGTCTATCTTTTCTTTGTGATTTTGTTTGTAATTTGCTTCAAATGGACCTTTCACTTAGACTTCTAAGATTGCAAGATATGGTTGAGTGGCTAGAACACCAAGGAGTTCAAAATACCTCATTTAGAGACACCTATGAATCATATGAGCCTTCACCTAGGATAGATTCTTATGAACAACCTCCATGTTTAGGATCTCATCTTAGTGAGGCCAATAGGAAAAGCGACCTAGTTTGCCAAGGAATTGTGGATAGAGCCGAAGCAATAAACCATAAGTTGGATGAAGCGCTAGGTTTGTTATCATCACTACCTAAGAAAACAATTGATGAGGATATAGGTGATCTTGACACGTGGAATGATGAGGTAAACACCATAAACCCACAAAATACTCAACCATCATTTGAGGCACCCACACCGCCCGTGACTTACCCGGAAGATGTAGAAGAGACTATAGGAACCCCAATAGAGGTAGAACCCTTGGACCAAACACAACTAGAGGATGTAGGTTTGAATACTTGTAGTCATAACCTTTCTTTTAGTTCTATGGAAGTTCCTAGTTTTGATGAACCGGAGCCTAAACCAAAACCGTTACCTAATCTTCCATCCTTAGATGTGAACTTAGGAATTGAATTAGGTCCCGATCCACCCATCAAACCATGTAGTCCGGGTAATGTTAAGATTAAGGTAGTAGACTCTAGGCCATGTGGAGTGGAAGCTAATATAGGAGTGAACCATGACCTTACATACTTACATCACCCATTCATGATTGATCACAAGAAACATTATGGGTTTAAACCGGGTTTATTAGGTCAAGATGGATTCCCAACTAGGAATTTCTCGAAGTTGATAGAAGATGATCCCTTTTTAGGAGAAAACTTTAATTCACCCATTGACCAAAGTGAACTAGGTAAGGTTATGATGAAAGGAGCACACCCCTTTGAGTATATAATTCATCCACCACTCTTTCCTCACGCGGCATACTTCCACCGAGATGGTGTGTATCGCTACTATCACCCGCACTTAATCCTAAGTGTAGGAAAAACCTCTCCTTTATCCGTTAAATAAGGGTAGAGTCAGGCTCGTGACTCGAACAAAAACAAGCGCTTCTTGGGAGGCAACCCAAGCTTTATTTGCTTTGTGTGTTTATTTGTTTGTTTGTTTGATTTTATTTACTTCCGTATGTATGTTTAATTTTTATTATTATTGATTCATGTTCGAAACTAAATTGTGAAAATGCTTTATCTTGTTTTTAACTTCGTCTTAACTACATATAAAGGTATTTTGCAAAAGATAAGTGTAAGGAAAATCCAAATCGGTTTATTATAACAGATGAACATGAATCATAACAATATTAAATTAACATACATATTAGTAATTGTTTGAGTCAAATGCTTGTATCGAGTCATAATGATGTTTTGCAGGATTTCCAGGAAGTAAGGTATAGGTTTTTCCAGAAATTTTCCGGAAACTTAACATGAGAATTCTGTCAGATCATTTCTGACGGCGTCAGGCCTTACAACCTGACGGCGTCAGGTTTTAATTTTCTGAAATTTTTGAAAGTTTTGTTTTTCTACCAGAATCATAAAAAGTTTTTATTAAATCTCTAACTTATAAACTCCAGGAATCTGCAAAATAATCATTCCACAAGCATTATATCCTTATATAGATTTATCCCGTCGATGTTATGCAGGTTTTCGTGTTTGTTTTCTCAGGTTTAACAGGTTATTTTGGACAAGGAGATGTATGTGGAATCAAGCTTTTGGCATGCTTTAGTCTTGAAGCTTCCACATTACCTTGGAAGAAGATCTAACCATGTTACCTCTTTATCCACCAAACAAATCAGGGGAGTATTTGATTTCATTCTTTTACCTTATTTACTTTTACATCTTGTTATTTGAACATTGGGGACAATGTTCATCTTAAGTGTAAGGGGGGGGGTAAAGTACGATACTTTAGAGAATGCTATTACACTTTATTTTTGTTTGTTTAATGGTAGATGTGTAATAAAACTGAGAGAAATACCTGTTAAGGCAATTTTAGTGCCAAATTTAAATTTTTTTACAACATATAGGAGTGAAACTTTGATCTTAATGAGCGTCTCACGGATAGGAGTTATATGACTAGCACAAAATCGTACCACTAAAAAATTTTCCACCCCCAAATATGTGAGGATCGCCCCTAGAATTGGTAGGAAAAGCATTTATGCTATGATGTGTGTACCGGTAGCACTTAGATTCTAGAACTTGCGTTAGGACCATTCCGAGGCCACAAGTGAGACTACATTCGTGTAGTTAGATTTACTACATGATAAGAGGCATTAGGATTAACCCATTGTTTTACACCTGTGTTTTTGTTATAATTACATTGGCTACATTGGTCAAGTAATTCTCCCACACCCTTTGCGTTGTACTCATTTTTAGTACACGATACCCCTAGTACACCCCTCAGAGCCTATCTTTTCGTTTCGACCTTTAAGCATTTTACTTAAAGGAAGAATTTGTTTACACCCCACTTAAATGTACACCCAAATCGCCTTAGCCTACCTTGTATGCACTCATTTTTAGTGCATTATTGTGACAACATTTGTTTAAACCCCAAGTTAATTATCTAATTGATTACATGGTTGCTAAGTCGAGTCATATCCTTGTACATATTGTTTTGGGACGATTGGGACTTATGGGTAAAGTACTAGTGTAATGGAGTAATGGGGAAGAACAACATTATTACCCCTATATGTGCTAAATATTTTAAAAGTACTCCAAGTGTTTCGATTATCTTAATTCGAGTCATTAGAATAGTTAATTGTAAAGTTATGTAAAAGTTCAAGTGTAAGAGGAATGCAACGCCCCTATGATGTATTATTTTGGATGGTAGGGCAAGAGTGTATGAAAAAATAATAATAATAATAATAAAAAAATCGAAAAAATAAAGAAAAATACAAAAAAATGAGAAAAAGAAAAGTAGAAAAAACATACGGACTACCATCCCGTTTCATTTTATGTTTATTTTATCTTTTTGTTATTTCTTTCATTAGCTTAAGTCGAGTCTAGTCTTGGCTTAGCAACGCCATATTGTACATGTAATTAATCAAGATCTTTAACTCGCCACCAGTAAAATATCCCTTATCCAACAAATCCGTGTTTATCATATCCCTACACCTAACGTTATAACCTGTTTAAAAGCCCTCTTTGATAGTTTATCTTAGGTGCTTACGCCTAGTGGAGAAGGTTTTTGATCCTTTCCCAAGCCTATGGTAATCTATTTGCTATGACAGGTAGTGAGAGATATTATATGTTTTCATTTATGAGATATACTTTTATGACACCTGAGAGATGTGAGTATCTAAACACTACTTGTGAGGTGCTAGTTTATAATCTCCGTGCTTATTATGATTAAATTGGAACGACTATTTGTTGTAATTACTTTTATATTAGTGTTAAATGACCCCTAACTTGTATTTTGATTAGAATAAAAGCGCATTTGCTTGAGTACAAGCAAATCTCAAGTGTAAGGGTATTTGATGAAGCGAAAAGTGTACCGCTTTTAGGGGGTCATTTAAGCCCTAAATCGTATTTATTTGATCAAATATTGCCCTAAATCGTTCCTTTTGTCATTTTAGGTACTTTGGAGAAGAAATCTGGAAAAGGAAGCATTTTGGACGTTTTTGGAGCATAAAAGTAAAGAAAACGACAAAGTCTCCAAAGCTGCTGGAAAAGTACACCTGACGGCGTCAAGGATTGCTCCTGACGGCGTCACGGCTTGGCAAAAGAGGTGGATATGACAAATACACATGACGCGCCAGAAAGTTTTGCAATGGAAGTCTGACGGCGTCACCCTTTAAGGTGATCAAGGCCGTCACGGTTTAAGTTAAAGAGAGACGGCGTCAAGCATAATTCTGACGGCGTCAACCCTTGACGCGCCAGAGTGGATTTTGGAGGATTAAAGAGGGACGACGTCAGGAAGACCATCCGGGAACCCTAGCCGCGGCGAGGTGACGGCGTCACCTCCTACAACGTGACGCCGTCAGCCCCTAAATTCTATATATAGTTTTGCAATTTTTAGTCATTAGTGTGCAACTTTGTGAGGAGAAACCCTAAGACGAATTTTCTGCCATTTTTAAGGGTTTTATACCCTTGGATCTCCCATGTTTAATTGAAGATAAGTAATCAATTAATCATTCAATATGTCTATGTGTTGTTTAATTATATCTTGTTCTTGTCTTTTAATTAACATGCTAGGCTAGATTTATCTTGTGTTTGCTTAGATCTAATGAAACCTAACTATTGATTATTGGTTGTTGGTGTGTTATTAATTGTATTGGATGATTGTTTATCGATGTTAGGCTTAAGAAAACTAGTAACCTCCTATACGGTAACTTGCTTGAACGTCTTAAGAAACATGAACCAATGCGTACTAAGGTTTTTATGGTTGTATTTAATGCATGAGCGAATTCTAGTGATCCCATGTTAGGAGCTTCTTAGCCGGCTCGACATAGGAGTGAAGTAGGAGCTTGTAGAGTTGGGGAAGTACGTACGCCACCCCACGATTGGTATTAAGGAATACACCCGTCATCCACGCAATTAATACACACTAATCAACCGGTAAAAGATAGTTAGGGAGTAAGGAAATCTAAGTAAACACATTTCTCTCCATATAAGTTTCACAACCTTTTCATTTTCAGTTATTTTATTTTATTTGCATTTGTAGCTATTTGGGTTAGTTGACTAGCAACTAATTTCGCCCACTCCTTCAAACCCGAGATTTTACTTGCTTTCATAAAATTATAAAAATACAAAAAGAATCTTCCCTTACCCTTAGACCTATTAGAGTAGTTTTTCAATCCTAACGACACTATTCCCCTAGAGAACGATCAATCCCCCGGTACTTGCCACTACACTATACTACATCGGTCAGGTACACTGCCTGGTGGGGATTGCAAGCCTCTGGAGATCCCTCGAGAGGTAAAACCTGTTGTAAGGTCGCAAAACCACGCATCATTATAACTTGAGAGGCTTTAGATATACACCAGCAGTAGGAACTGTTACTGTATTCTTCTCGGCAGTACTAACTTTGTGAACTTGTAATTCCCAATACTAATCTTCAGAATATTTAATTCCCAACAATCCTCCCCTAAACATGTGATTCCCTAATCAACATGTTTCTTCTGAATTAAATTTTGATTGTGAGGATCTTTCAAACACTTCATAGTCAGATTCTTGATCTGAGCTTTCCTTTGTTCTTCAAGATTATTCTGTCTAACTTATCTGCTTTCTGTGAAATTCTTTCAGCAATAACATCATATTTCTTTGTCTTGAACACAAAATCAATACCTTGAATAAAAGATGGTGAAATTTCCTTGGATGGAAGAATTCTAAGAGGCAACGGTGCTGTGTATCTTGGATGCTTTTTCAACAACTGAAATCATCTTCCAGCATGCCTTTGCAAGTGATGAACATACGTAGTGAACTGAAATTGAAACTGAAAGCTCCTAGATAGAACTTTATCCATTTGAATGCTTCATCCCTTCTGAATATATATAATACTCCAGAATCAGCTCTGTTCTTGTCATTTTCAACCTCCATGTCATCATCTTGTATGCTCTTTCTTTTCCTCCCTTACATTTGGTTAATCTTCCTTGGGCTTTATTTCCTCCCCTGAGATATTTCCTCCCCTGAGATACAAATAACATTTTATCTTCCCCTGTTTGGAAGATCTCTCACCATCATCCCATCATTATCTGATCTACCAATGTGAACTTGTTTTCAGACAATGTTGTACATGAAGCCATCAATTTCTTAAGAGTTTATGTGCTGCCCTCATCACTTCTGGGTGTGTTAACTCCTATGAGAGGTGATTCATGGGGCATTGACTCATTATCCATCAATGGAAGGTTTTTCTGAGCCACTTTGAAAATCCTTTTTAAGAAAAACTTTTGACATAGCAGTATGTTCATGATTTTATTATAGAAAAATCATACTGCTTTCAGCCATTTTAAAGGGATTAAGTGTATAACAGAAACTTAATCAAGAATGCGGTTTAAAATAACTTCTTGTTGTGTGAGAACCAATGTTTTTCAGTTATAAATAACTGCCTGTGTAAAGATAAACCTATTCAAATGGCTTTCTTGACAAGGTTTCCAGCTCATAGCAATTGTTACCTCTAACACAAGTGTTAGATTCACTTTTACTAGCTGTCTTTCTATTAGATGTCCTTAGACTTGCTCATTATACTAATTAAAGTATAAAATGATAGAAAGTGAGTTGAATCAGTTACTATCTGATCAACTGAACCATCAATTCAATGTGAAACATTATAATCAGGTTTCAAGAAAGAAGTTTTAAAGATTTTATTAACTTAGGTGTTAACCTTTGTTAATGAAATCCCAAACTCAGTCCATCATTAACCTATTATATCAGCAACTAAGAATCATTCTGCTGCTTCCATTTCTCTTGAAACTTCTTTTGTGCTCAATGTTCATACCTGAAATTGTTAGTCCAAAACCAAGAAACAAAATGTAGAGCATTTGTCTTATAGCAGTATAAAACTTATATGACTAACAGTATGAACTGCACAAACAAAAATTTGTACAAGCAGTACAAACTTTTCAATAACAGTACCAATTTACAAAGTAAACAGTACAAACATAAATAAAACAGAGTTTAAAATCATTGAGGATTAAGTATTCCAATACTTGCTACCAAGTACTGAAATCTTCCAACATCAAAAGCTTTTGTAAGAAGATTTGAAAAGTTGTGATCATAATCAATTTTAAGAACTTGAATCAACCTTTCTCATTACAATCTCTAATAAAATGATGTCTTATTTCAATGTGTTTTGTTTTAGAATATTTCACTGGATTTTTAATTATGCAAATAGTACTACTATTATCAATATGAATGACAGTGTTCATATAATTGTACCCATAGTCAAGAAGTTGGTTTTGAAGCCATAGGACTTGACCACAGCAACTTGCAGCAGCTACATATTTAGCTTCAGTTGTTGAAGTAGCCACAATTGTTTGCTTCTTACACTGCCATGAGATAAGTCTACACCCAAGGAATTGACATCCTCCAGTTGTTGACTTTCTGTCCAAGCTAGCACCCGCATAATCACTATCTGAAAATGCTACCAAGTCAAAGGGTGATTCTATTGAATACCATAGACCCAACCTAGTTTGACCCTTGAGATATCTAAAAATCCTTTTGACAGTTGTTAAATGAGAAACCTTTGGAGTTACTTGAAATCTTGCACAAGCACAAACTGAGAACATGATGTCAGGTCTTGATGAAGTGAGATACATCAAAGAACCTATCATAGATCTGTAAGTGTATACATCTACATTGTCTCCATCTAAATCTTTAAGAAGTGGCTTCTTAGAGTCCATTGGTGTGCTTGCCACTTTTGAATCAGCAAATTGAAATTTTCTAAGTATCTCTGCAACATATTTATCTTGACTAATAAATATGCCTTCACTAGATTGCTTAACTTGCAGACCCAAAAAGAATGTAAGTTCCCCCATGGAACTCATTTGAAACTTATCATGCATAAGCTTCTCAAACTCCAAACATATCTCCTTCCTTGTAGATCCAAAGATGATATCATCCACATACACCTGAACTAGCAAAAGATCACTCTTGTGCTTCTTGATGAATAATGTCTGATCAATCTTGCCTCTTTGAAATCCATTTTCTATTAAGTAGGAAGCCAGTGTTTCATACCATGCTCTAGGTGCCTGATGAAGGCCATAAAGAGCCTTAACTACTCTGTACACTTTGGATGGTCAGGATCAATGAACCCTGGAGGTTGTGAGACATACACCTCTTCTTCAATAGTACCATATAAAAATGCACTATTGACATCCATTTAATTGCCTCAAGTCTTGCTACTGGAGCAAAAACCTCATCATAGTCTATACCTTCTTCTTGTGTGTACCCTTGGGCTACTAATCTAGCCTTATTCCTAATCACTATGCCCCTTTCATCCCTTTTATTCTTGAAAACCCATCTAGTGCCAATTACCTTTTCATCCTTAGGTAAATCAACTAGCACCCAAACCTTCTGAATCTTAAACTGAAGAAGCTCCTCTTGCATAGCTTCCACCCAGCTTGAATCATCTAGGGCTTTAAGAATGTTCTTTGGTTCTGCATCAAGAAGCCCTTGTTGGTCTGAAGACAACAGTCGTTGTCTTGTCTTCACACCTGATTGTACATCTCCAATCACATTTTCTAGTGAGTGGACTTTGTGAATCCTGGTGTGTGGAGTAGAAGGAACTTGATAGTTAGGTGAGATATTGCTCAAATCCACCTCTTCATCTGAGAAATCTGCTTCATTTGAGTCTGAAGGGCCAGCAGTAGAAACATTTGGCTCAGCAGTAGAAAAATTAAGCCTAGCAGTAGAATGCTCTGTCTTAGCAGTACTATCATCAGTAGAAACATTCTCTTGTTCCTTTATTCCATCTTCCTTGTGTTCAACTTCAACATCTTCTTTAGCTTTACCAGAAGAAGATTCATCATTTGTTGAAGTTGAAACACACTGGTTCTTATTGGCATCCATACATGATCTTGATTTGGCTCCTTGTCTAACCCTGCCTCATTTGTTGTTTGTGAACCTGAAAAATCATTAGTTTCTGCAACAACAGGCACATAATTCATAGAATGGGTTAGTGACTCAAGATCAAAAAGCCAATTTGGACCTTGACCTACTACATTGGATTTATGCTCTAAAAATTCCACATGCAGGTTTTCCTCTACTATTCTAGTTCTTGAGTTGTATACTCTAAAAGCTTTGCTATTAAGAGAATATCCAACTAAGAATCCTTCATCTGCTTTACCATCAAACTTTCCAAGATGGTCTAAGGTATTCAGAATTGTTACATGACATCCAAAAGGTCTAAGAAATCCTATTGCAGGAGTTCTACCTCTAAAAAGTTCATATGATATCTTATTGTGAGATTTGACAGCCAAAACCATATTTTGAACATAGCAAGCAGTACTAACTGCTTCAGCCCAAAAAGTGATAGGCAACTTAGAGTCGGCAAATATGGTTCTAGCAGCTTCTATAAGTGTTCTATTTCTCCTCTCAGCTACTCCATTTTGTTGAGGAGTTCTAGCTACACTAAATTCTCTCCTAATACCTTTTTCCTTATAGAAGTCATCCATAACTCTATTCTTAAACTCTGTCCCATTATCACATCTAATGACTTTTACTCTTTTGTCTACTTGGTTTTCTATCTGTGTAATAAATGTCTTAAGGATGCAAGATGTCTCATCCTTAGAACCTAAAAAGAAAACCCATGTAAAGCTACTATAGTCATCAGTAATAACTAGACAATATATTTTATGCATCATACTACTAACAGAAGTAGGTCTAAATAAATCCATATGAAGCATAAACAATGATTGATCAATATAGTTAAAACTTTTGGGCTTACAAGTGGCTTTGTGTTGTTTGCCTTTAAGACAAGCAATGCATGTTTGGTCATTTTCAAATCGTTTTTGAGGTAAACCTCTTACCAAACCATTCTTAACAATCTTATTTATGGTTTTGAAGTTAATGTGACCAAGCCTCCTATGCCATTTCATTGATTCATCCAATGTGGCCTTTGCAACAAGACAAGTTAAAGCCTTTTTAGGAACAATGTTCTTCATATCAACACTGTACATGTTGCCCATTCTTGGAATTTTAAGAAGTACTTGACTTTCATCAGGCATCTTAAAATCAGAAGAAAGTACAAGACATTCAGTGTCAGTAAAGAGAACTTTGTTCTTTTTGTCACACATTTGTGAGACACTAAAAAGATTATACTTTAGCTCTTGCACATAGTACACATCTTCAAAATCTAAATTTCCAGTTTTAATTGTACCTTTACCAGAAATTTTGCCACCAATACCTCTCCAAAGGTAACATAGCCACCATCTAATGTTTGAAAATCGGAAAGATAGGACTTGTTGCCTGTCATGTGCCTTGAACATCCACTATCTGAGTATCCTTGATCCTCTTGTTTATCAGTTGAATGTTCCTGCACAAAAATGATGAATATTAGTTTCCTTTGGGGACCCAAGCCATTACTGACTTGGATCTGCCTCGTGCATCAATGTAATTTAATCTCTTAAGAATGGTTGATGCACCATTAGGTTTAGTTTGTCTCCAAACCCAACGTGCTGAGGCCTTAACAGCATTTTCCCTGTTTTCCCAAGCAGCAGTATGAACTACATGCTTAGCAGTAGAAACTGCTAGCTTTGTAGTTGTTCCCTTTGGTTTCCAAACTTGTTTTTGGACCACTGCTTTTGTTTGAATGGGCCTTTTAACAGTTTTTGATGCATTTTTGTGAGTTGATTTTTCATTTTTAACTGTTGGTCTTGGGTTAACAGTCATGAATGGTCTAGCAGTAGGAACTGCTTTTGAAACTGCTCTGGGTTTTGTTTTCTTAGAATTAGAGTGAAAATGAAATTGAGGAGTTTGCCTTTTGTAATTCACCCTATTGTTTGCATACCCAGATACTCATTGGTTACAGAAAGCAGCAAGATGATCAAAACTACCAAAAATGTAACAAGCTTTGTTATAAAAGGCAAAGTCATCACCTAATTGGTGAGACTTGAGGTTATTCCAATTTCTATGGTTACCTCTGGGCTTGTTGGTGGTTCTATATTGTTCACAATATTTAACTGATTGCCTAACATGTTTAATGTTTGATTTAGGCCTAACAGAATCTATTTTGACCTCTTTAGGAACACTTGTTCCTGCTTTCTTAACAACTTCAGGTTTAGACATAACCTGTTCATCTTCATCATCATCAAATACCCAGTCTTCAATGACTACTCTATCTGATCTTCTATCAGAGGACACCTTGTCCTCAGGAAGTGAAGTTTTACTTAAACTTTCACTTACTTTCTTAGGTTCATCAACAACTAGCTTTGTTTTTGGCTGTACACCATATTGTAGCTCAGGTTGTTGAAATTCAGCTACACCTGAATTTTCTAGGTCAATCTCTAGGGGTTTAGGGATTCATCTGTA
This sequence comes from Artemisia tridentata subsp. tridentata, assembly GCA_021014915.2. NCBI lineage: Eukaryota > Viridiplantae > Streptophyta > Magnoliopsida > Asterales > Asteraceae > Artemisia > Artemisia tridentata. The sequence continues at coordinate 207,775,235 of CP139501.1, forward strand.
AGGGGGTGGGACAGCATTATATCCAACCCTGACTTGGCTCAATTAATCACTTGACATTCTATCATGTTGGTTACACCTCTAGAAGCATGTTCTAGTGTTTCTGTAGTCAAGTGAATGTTTCCATTTTCCTTTTTGATCCTATCATAAGCCTCTCTCAAAAGCTTAATTTCAGCATCTCTAAAGAATATGTCTTGTCTAAGAAGAGCTTTGTCATCAGAAAAAACAAATTCATTTTGTTTGTAATGAATGATCTGCTTCTCTAGGGATTCTAAACCACATTTATAATCTACTAAGTCTTGTTGAGTTCTGCTTAGGACTTTCTTTTGGTCATCATAATGTTTGATTAAAGTTTGTAGTTCTGAAAGAGTTGTGCAAGTATTAGAACAAACTTTATGATTTTGTACCTCAGTAGAGAAAGCCATGAGTGCCATCTGTAAAGAATCTTCTTCTTCATCAGCCATGAAACTCCAATCAAAACCTAGCCCATCAATAGCTACCATAGCTTTTGAGTTTGGCTGAGAAACCTCCCTTGTTTTGGATGTGCTTCCAAAACCTCTATTCTTGCTATCTTGTTGCCTTGGCCTTCTACATTCTCTTGAGAAGTGCCCCATCATGTGGCAGTTATAGCACTCTATCTTTGACTTGTCAAAACCAGCAGTATCATTGTTGCTGATTGTGAGCTTCTTCCCCGTCCTTTGATAGAACTTCTTAGCCCTCATGCTAAGAAGAGAAATTTGCCATTTTAGGTCCATTTCCTCCAGATCATCATCATTGATCTCTTGGAGGTCTTCATAAGTGAGCATGGACCCATCATTTCGACTTGTGAGAAATGCACAACAAGTCTTCTCATCCAAAATACCCATGGTACTGCTTGATGAACTAGCAGTACCAACACCATCAACAACTTTCACCTCTTCACTTGAATTTGAGGTACTAGGAGTTGACATAAATGCCATGTTCCCAGTATCAGAACTAGTACCTCCATTTTTCTTCAAATCTTGTTCCACAATCTTAAAGTTGCTATACAAATCTATTAGTTCCATGGTGTCAAGGTCTGGCTTATTCTTCCAGACAACAACTGTAATACCTGAAATTCAGATAACCTATAAAATGACCAAATTACCCCTGAAGCCATAACACTTAATAAAATCACTTATAACAATTCTGAATTGATTCCAAACTTATGAAAACAACTACATATGAAACAAAATGAATTTCTGGGACAACATTACATTATATTGAATGTCAAGAAATTACAAAATCACATATACATGTATATATGGTCCGAAATTAATTTATTAACTTAATATAAATATTTTGTAAAATCATTTTAATTAGATAAGTACCAAAATAAATATGGGAATTATACACCAAATAAAAGAGTGATATTGGGATAACCTTTGGGCCAAAAATTCTGAGTATATCCCCCCTCCTAGTCGGCTAATATTATATACAAAATTATATCATTATTTTTGCAAAACCCTAAATACCGAAAACCCTAAATCGCTACACACATAATTCGACCAAGCCTTCATTCGATCTTCTGGACGTGAGCAAGCAATTTTCTGGGGTTGATCAAAGTGTAAACAAGCTAAGAAAAATAGGAGTCGAGTTGTGGAAGCCTTAGTTCGATCGTGGTGTTTTATTTTGTTCGGTTTACTTCGCTCGATAGGTATAAAACCCTACGCTTAAATATTATGTTCTATAATTGATCTAGCATTTTTATAATGATCTATATATTGTATATAACTCAGTAAAAATGTCGAACATGGATCATGCAAGCTAAATAAGGCGTACGAAATTACAAGAGATAAAACACACATGAATTCCAAATAATGTCAATCGATTTTTATGAAGTGTAACTATAATTTTTACATGTCCTATACTGATAATATAAGCCTAGAAAAATAACCACATGATTTATAGAAGCTCAAATTAATTGATGCGAATTATTGTATGTGATCGGATTTTAGAGAAAATAAGGAAAAATAAGAATAAACACTAGAACGAATTAGGGTTTGGGTTTATATGAATAGATCTGATGTAATTAATGTAATTAATGATTGTATAATGATAATATAATGATTGGATAAAACTAGGGTTTGTTTTGGTACAATAAAAGGCTATACGATTTGCAATTAAAAGTGTAAGGGCTTGTTTTGCCAACTTTGAAACTTCTGGGATATTTTTGTAATGTCATATAAGTCAGTAGGAAGGTGAGAAAAATATAACTTGAGGGTCTTAAGTGTAAATGTGCAAGAAAATGAATTTATTATATTTATAAGTGTCGATTTGTAAATAATTAAAATAGAAGGACTAAAAGTGTAAATTTAGGAAACTTGAAGTTATTCTGAGTAAATAATATCACTAAGGGTGTAATGAGTAAATTTGAGTATTTATAGGATTGATATGTAATTATAAATAAATTATGATTTAAATTGTAAGTTTTGTAAAGTTAAGGGACCAATTGTGTAATTACTAAATTTTAAGGGTCTAATTCGTACTTCATATAATTCTGAGGTGAGGTTCTGCAAATTTGTAAAATAGAGTATTTTCATTTTAAACCTTTGAAGTTAATGAAATTGCAATTAAAACCCTAAACTATGAAAATGGTCATAACTAACCCTGAACTTTTGTAACTTGATAAAAGGGTACTTTAATTCCATAATGATCTTGAAATAAGGACTTAACCTAATCTGGAATATTAACATATTACTAAACCTGGAAAGTTACAAAATGGAAAGTAAACTAAAAGTAATAATCTGAGTTGGAATAATTCATAATTCCGTCTTCTACTTCTTTAGGTGTGAAGAAGGAGAAGCCTTGATTTCTGCTTCGCATTTGCTTTCTTGTCTTTTGCTTTGCTAATAAGGTACAGATATTCCGTCCTTTCAGTAAGGGCTTTTCAGTTCTTTGTCTTTCAGAATTCATTTCCTTATTAGGATTCCCTATACCATTGTTATGTTCCCTTTTGTTTGTGAACTTTTGATGTGATCTTTGAATTGAATCTTTTGCCATGTACCCTTAAGATATGATTTTGATTATTTGATAGTATGCCTGACCTTTGATCTAGAGTTTGATATTACGAGCCAATCACTAGACATGAGGGTTTCATGTCCATGTCATTGACGCACCTCTGACATGACTCTAGGGCAGGAGAGTGATGACCTGTTCCGTCCCTTATTTATTATTTGCTATGGCCATTATAATTATGATTATTGATTTGTCTGTGGGGCGTATGGGTGCACTCTAGATTTGACCTATTGTCTGTATATGTTATATGTTATAGTTATTATATCTGGTGACTGATTGTGTGTGCGATACACGTCTTTCACTTAGTCTGAGAGCTGATCACTCTACACAGGTATGTTTTATTATATTAGTATGCTATGGTATCGTAAGTCATCTGGGCTCGTGATGAATTGCTGTGTTTTGTTTTCTTAAATCTTATTCACTTTGTTCTTTTCTTTCATTCATGATTCATTTTTCATTCCTTTCATTTTGACTTCGTATTGGTATGATTTCGTATTCCTGATTTGCTTTTGTATTTGCTACCTGCTATTTGTTCCCGTTATCTATATATCTGTTCACTGAGCTTTTGAAGCTCAGCCGCATTTCTTTTCCTGCGGCAGGTACTTAAGCTAGGAGCTGGGTTTAGTTTTGGGATGAGAGCGATCTATTTTGGAGTCGACCTTAGTTATTTGGCTTTACCATTTGAACTTCTATTTATTTTGTTATGCCATTGTTTAGGCATTTAAATGTTAGATTGTATACTTAAGTCATTTTGTCTTGCATTTTGATTTAAGTCATGTTGACTTATTTGGATTTAATGTAAGACTTATGATGTTTTATTTATTGAATGTCCTGTGACTTCTGATGTGCCACCATTGTTGTGATATCTTTACCCTTGTCGGGTTGGGGTGTTACAACAACATGTATAGCCCACTCTTCTGGTAAGCTTCTCAGAAATGTTGAGTTCAAATCTTCTTGAGGTATTTCAGCCCCAAGAATAGCAAGTTGGATCACAATATTCTCAGAAATTTTGAGTTCAAATCTTCTTGAGGTATTTCAACCCCAAGACTATGCCAAACATCCAACTCAATTCCAAGTTCGTGAACAACATGTCGCCTGAATGGGACAGATTTGTCACTGTGGTCAAGCTCAACAAAGGTTTGAGGCACACCAATTATGAACAGTGAGAGGGATTCGATACACTTGAAGGGTGTTAGTCCTTTGTGACTTTGTGTATATGATATGTTTGAGTTAATATGATTAAGTATGCGGAATCTACTTAATCACACTTAGAAGGTTTATTTGGATATGGAAATGGAACAGTTATGTTTGTTATTGAACAATGTACAAAGAAAGTTTATCACCAAACGATTCAATATTATTCAAAATAATACGAGTGATCTTCACTATCACTAGGGTTACAAAACCTTGAATCTTAATGTTTCTATGACTTGAGATATTGTTGTGTTTGTTCTTTTCTCTTAACAGATATTCTAGTTCTATTCTTTTCACAAATCTAAGTCTAAGATCTCCCTTTTATACAAACAAAGAAGATCATTACAATTATGATAAGTCTTGTCGAACTACTTGCTAGCTTATGTTGAGTGTGTCAGTAGCTAAGATACAACATGTATCTATGTTTACAACTTGTTTGACTGACTACAAATCAAAGATATTATCTACCGTATATACTTGATTTTTATACACAAATATCTTTTTATACGTATCCAACCAGCAGTAGTAAACGTGACACTTATCCATCCAGCAGTAGTATAAGTTAGACCAGCAGTAGGATTAACCAGCAGTACCTTCTTTGTACTAGCAGTACTAACTTTAGTTAGTACTGTTAGTTATAACTTGAGAGGCTTTAGATATACACTAGCAGTAGGAACTGTTAGTGTATTCTTCTCGGCAGTACTAACTTTGTAAACTTGCAATTCCCAATACTAATCTTCAGAATATTTAATTCCCAACAAACAGCTATATGCTTATCTCAACAACATGAAAAGCATGTTGTTTATGATCGTCTACTCAGGGAGAAACTCAATCCAACAACAACCAATGATCCACTCGCATTGATTTCAACTGTTCAGCCGTACAATCAACCACAACTTGATCAAGAATATCATCATCCCGTCTCATCACAGAGTCAAACATTATTTTCTTAATCATCGATGCACCCACAACCTACTATGAACCCTCAGCTGGATTTAGTGTATTCTCTCACTGATCAGAGGATTGATGATCTTTCCAATCAAGTCTCCTTGCTTGTTCGACAGTTCCGAGCAACACTCCCTCAAACCAACAATCAACTTCGAACTTCCTCAAACCCACGCAACCAAGCAACTGTGGAAGATGGAAGAATTATTGTTCAGAATGTTCAAGGAAGACAAAATGTGAATCCAAGGAATGTTGGTTGGGGGAATATTCAAAACAGAGGTGGAAATGTCAACCAAGGACAAGGAAGGCAAGCAAAGTGTTACAACTGTGGTGGGTTGGGACACATTGCTAGGAATTGCAATCAGCCCAAGCGTCCTCAGAACTCTGATTACTTCAAGGACAAGATGTTGCTGATGCAAGCTCAGGAAAAGGGAGCTGTTCTGGATGAGGAAGAGCTTTTGTTCCTTGCTGGTGATGGGGGAAACACATTTGATGCTGATGTGGATGACCAACCGGTTCAAGATATGGCCCTCAACGACCCAAACATTTTCCAAGCTGAAGATTGTGATGCATTTGATTCGGATGTTGATGATGAACCCACTGCTCAGACTATCTTCATGGCCAATATATCTTCTGTTGTCTCATCACCTCAACAAGCTGGTCCTTCCAATGCATCTGTTATTTCTGAGGTACTAAAACTTTATGACACATATAACATGGTAGATGAACAGAAGATTCCCACCGAAATACAACAGACAGACGATGTTGAATCAGATACTGTTAATATGGAAAACAGCAATGTTATTTCATATGAACAATATGTGACTCACAACGACGTGTCTGATGTACCAAGTAGTGCATCTTCTGTTGTAGAAAATGCTTGTGTTGTAGAAAATGCTTGTGAGGTAGATAATGCTTGTGTGGTAGATAATACTTGTGAGTTGCATGAGAACACCGTGTTTATCCCCGATGACACCTTGATCACTAGGCTTAACATATATAAAGATCAGGTTGCCATATATGAACAATGTGCAAAATTTGAGCTAACTGAACGTGAACATAAAATAAATTGTCAAATGCGTACATTTGTCACAGAACGTAATTTAAGGGAAGAAACATTAAAAAGGGAGTTAGATTCATTAAGAACACAACTTAATCAAACTGTTAAGCAAAAACAGGAGATTCAAGAAAGTGTAATTACACTAAAACAGGACTTCAAAAAAAAAGAATCAAAACTCCTAAATGATTTTTCCAGACTTAAAACGTTGAAAAACAAGATTGAGAACAAGTTGTACACACAAGACAAGACCAGACAAACTGCTCAAATGATGCAAAAGCATAAAAAATTATGTGATAAACATAGTGAATATAATGTAGGTGAACCTAAATTAGCTCTTCTTAGGAATGCTAAGGTAGCCCAACCTGCTTTATATGATGGAAATAAAATGCTTAAGACTGTTCATGCACCCCCTGATGTGTCATCACTTGAAGAGAGTAATGAGATAGAAGACAGAAACAGAGAGAGATTAGCTGAAAAAATGAAGGACCCAAAATGTATAGCCAAACGAGTCATAGTTAAACCCCATAATTACTATGAGCAAAATCGATTGACTATCTTTGCACCTCAAACTAAGTTAACACCTGAACAAATATTTTGGTCTTTGGACATAGAAAAGAGAAAGGCTGATGCACTTAAGGACAATACCCCACCCCTTAGGAAAATAGCTGCTGCAACGGTGTATCCTCCCAATACACCTAGGCACTTAGTTCCGTTAACTCTTCCCACAGAATGTAGAACTCTAATTAGCATATATGTTCTTTGTCAACTATTTGCTGATTTTGATAAAACTTGTAAAAAGAGAATTACACCAACGGGAATTACTGAAGGGGAAAGAGGTTTTGAACTAACCAAAGAATGCTACTTAACTGAGGTTATTCCATTCTTTAAGCTTCTTAAGGAACATTTTGAGGGTATGCAAACAACCCTTAGAAATGACGTAAATGAGATGAAAGCAGTATTTAAAGATATGGAAAATGAAGTGTCCCAATGTGCGATAGAACTTAAAAGTCGTGAGATTGAGAAAAAAAAACATTCTCATCACCAATGAGAATTTGATTGCTAAATGTGTTGCCCAGGATGTGTTTTATACTGCTACTGATGCTACACTAACTGCTTGTCAATTTCATGAACTGTCTATTGCACTGAATGCTTCCCAGAATCGTGTTGTTGAGCTTGAGGGGGAGAATTGGAAATTGCATGAGAAAATTCAAAATGATGACCATGATAACATGGTTAAACGTTTTTCAAAACTAGAGGTTGATCATCTTAATTTGCAATTAAAATATCAACACTTAGAAGAAAGATGTAAACTATCAAATGCCAAGACATCTTTGGATGCTCCTGAATTTGATACATATTTTGAATTAAGCAAACGCGATGAAAAAATTCAAGCTCACACTAACACGATTCAATAATTGAGGGCCCAAATTGCCCAACTAAAGTCTAACAAGAGTGATGCAATTGGCACCCATAAACCATCGTCCTTAGATTCTCAGAATTTTCAAATATCAAGACACTATAAATAAGTTACACTATGAATATGAATGTTTTCGTGCTGAAAATTCAAAAATCAAACAGCATTACAAAGAGTTATATGACTCAATTAAAGTCACACAAAACAGTCACAATGAAAAATTAACTTCTTTGCTAAATGAAATCGAAAATCTTAAGACTCAGGTGAAAGAGAAAATGCAAATTATCACATGTGAAAATGTTGTTCCAAAGGTTTCTGCTTGTAGTAACTATGCTGTTGATGTTGTGCCTATTCCGTTTCCCCTTAGGAACAATAGGTATGCCCATCAAGTATATCTCAATCACCATAAGGATAGTCTTGATACACTTCGTGAGATAGTTGAAGAGGATAGGATAAATAAACCACTTGATAGTGCAGTTGTAGATGCTTGCTTTCTCACTAAACGGTCTCAGGAACTTTTAGAGTATGTCATTGGCACGGATCCTAAGAATGATAACAAAAGAGATAGATTTGTTGCATCATCATTGATGCGTTTGCGACCTTACAACAGGTTTTACCTCTCGAGGGATCTCAAGAGGCTTGCAATCCCCACCAGGCAGTGTACCTGACCGATGTAGTATAGTATAGTGGCAAGTACCGGGGGATTGATCGTTCAACTCAAAGAATAGATTGAAATTATTCTAACTAGGTCTAGAGGTGATGGATGATTCTTTTTGTATTTTTATATTTTATGGAAAGCAAGTAAAAATCTCGTGTTTTGGAAGAAGGGGCGGAATTAGTTGCTAATCAACTAACCCAAAAGCTACTAACTAAACTAATATGCAAGAAAAGTAAACTAGGGTTCTACAAGGGAAGTGAAGCATGTCTACCTATGATATGTTACTCCTTGCTAGCTATCCAATTCTACCTATTGAATTGTCACACCTTGTTTTAATTGATGGGTTGTATTCCTTAATACCAATCGTGGGGGTGTGTACGATCTTCCCCAACTCTATAAGCTCCTACTTCACTCCTATGTCGAGCCGGCTAAGAAGCTCCTAACATGGGATCACTAGAATTCGCTTATGCATTAAATACAACCAATTAACCTTAGTACACCTTGTTTCATGCTTCTTAAGACGTTCAAGCACGTTACCATATAGGAGGTTGGCCAGTTTTCTTAAGCCTAACATCGATATCACCCAATCAAAACAAGAAACAATAGGAAGCAAGAATTATAAACTAAACCAACTAGATCTATTGAAGTTGTCATGCCCTAATTGATGGAGATGGACACTCACATCAACAAGAAATCAATAAGATCTAATTAGTTATACACAAGTTTCACACAATCATAGGTAAACACTAGGTGATTTAGTAAAACATAATCAATGAAGAACAAGTAACAATAATAATGGAAGACATAATTAAGATAGAATCAACACACCATTACAAGATGTTTATGGAGTGATTAAGACCTTCTAAGTTGCTGGAAAAACACCTACCTAAACCCTAGAATCGGACTTAGGGTTTAGGGCTTACAAAAAGTGAAGTTATGATGTTGTATTTATAGGCAATATTTCTGTCGGCAAGGCTTGACGGCGTCAGCTCGTACAAGTGACGGCATCAACTTCCCATTTTCACCAAATTGTAGATCTTTTCGTCCTCTTCGCGTGGCCTTTTGAATCACCCAAATCCGAGTTCGTATGAAGATTTTATGGCCAAAACAGTGACAGCTACTCCGCCCGTAAGTTGTGATTGTCTTGATCAGCATGTGACGGTTTTACTAGGGTTTCTTCTTGTGCAAGTTGTCATTCTGACGTCGTCACTCAAGGCTTCTGACGTCTTCAGGTTGAGTCCTGACGCCGTCACTTCGCCGCGGTTAGGGTTTCTTGATGGCCTTCTTGACGTCATCCCCCTTTAATCTTCCAAAATCCTCTCTGGCTTATCAAGGATTGACGGCGTCACACTGGGGCTTGACGCCGTCACAGGTACTATTCCAGCAGATTTAAAGACTTTGTCATTTTCTTCACTTTTATGCTCCAAAAACGTCCAAAATGCTTCCTTTTCCAAATTTCATCTCCAAAGTACCTAAAATGACAAAAGGAACGATTTAGGGCAATATTTGATCAAATAAATACGATTTAGGGCTTAAATGACCCCCGAAAAGTGGTACACTTTTCGCCTCATCAAATAACCTTACACTTGAGATTTGCTTGTCCTCAAGCAAATGCGCTTTTATTCTAATCAAAATACAAGTTAGGGGTCATTTAACGCTAATATAAAAGTAATTACAACAAATAGTCGTTCCACTTTAATCATAATAAGCACGGAGATTACAAACTAGCACCTCACAAGTAGTGTTTAGATACTCACATCTCTCAGGTGTCATAAAAGTATATTTCATAAATGAAAATGAATAATATCTCTCACTACCTGTCATAGCAAATAGATTACCATAGGCTTGGGAAAGGATCAAAAACCTCCTCCACTAGGCGTAAGCACCTAAGATAAACTATCAAAGAGGGCTTTTAAACGGGTTATAACGTTAGGTATAGGAATATAATAAACACGGTTTTGTTGGATAAAGGATATTTTACTGGTGGCGAGTTAAAGATCTTGATTAATTACATGTACAATATGGCGTTGCTAAGCCAAGACTAGACTCGACTTAAGCTAATGAAAAAAAATAACAAAAAGATAAAATAAACATAAAATGAAACGGGATGGTAGTCCGTATGTTTTTTTCTACTTTTTTTTTTTTTTTTTTTTTTTTTTTTTTTTTTTGCATACATTCTTGCCCTACCATCCAAAATAATACTTCGTAGGGGGGTTGTATCCCCCTTACACTTGAACTTTTACATAACTTTACAATTAACTATTCTAATGACTCGAATTAAGATAATCGAAACACTTGGAGTACTTTTAAAATATTTAGCACATATTGGGGTAATAATGTTGTTCTTCCCCATTACTCCATTACACTAGTACTTTACCCATAAGTCCCAATCGTCCCAAAACAATATGTACAAGGATATGACTCGACTTAGCAACCATGTAATCAATTAGATAATTAACTTGGGGTTTAAACAAATGTTGTCACAATAATGCACTAAAAATGAGTGCATACAAGGTAGGCTAAGGCGATTTGGGTGTACATTTAAGTGGGGTGTAAACAAATTCTTCCTTTAAGTAAAATGCTTAAAGTTAGAAACGAAAAGATAGGCTCTGAAGGGTGTACTAGGGGTATCGTGTACTAAAAATGAGTACAACGCAAAGGGTGTGGGAGAATTACTTGACCAATGTAGCCAATGTAATTATAACAAAAACACAGGTGTAAAACAATGGGTTAATCCTAATGCCTCTTATCATGTAGTAAATCTAACTACACGAATGTAGTCTCACTTGTGGCCTCGGAATGGTCCTAACACAAGTTCTAGAATCTAAGTGCTACCGGTACACACATCATAGCATAAATGCTTTTCCTACCAATTCTAGGGGCGAACCTCACATATTTGGGGGTGGAAAATTTTTTAGTGGTACGGTTTTGTGCTAGTCATATAACTTCCTATCCATGAGACGCTCATTAAGACCAAAGTTTCACTCCTAAATGTTGTAAAAAATTTTAAATTTGGCACTAAAATTGCCCTAACAAGTATTTATCTCAGTTTTATTACACATCTACCATCAAACAAACAAAAATCAAGTGCAATTGTATTCTCTAAGGTATCATCATTTACCCTCCCCTTACACTTAAGCTGAACATTGTCCCCAATGTTCATTCAAAGGATGTAAAAGTAAATAAGGTAAAAGAATGAAAACAAATACTCCCCTGATTCGTTCGATGTGGATAATCCGGTAACATGGTTAAATCCTCCTCCAAGAAAATGAATGTTGAAAGCTTCCCTTCCGAAATATAACTCATCTTCTTGTCCAATATAACCTGTTAAACCTGAGAAAACAAACACAAAAAAACCCAAAGCATCAACCTGAACAAAGAAAACTCACAACTAGATGTAATTCCAGACTTAGAAATAAAACAAAACGATTAAAGATATAATGCTTGTAGAATGAATATTTGCAGATTTCCTGGAGTTTATAAAACTAAAGATTTAACAAAAACTTTATGACTCCGGTAGAAAAACAAAACTTGCAAAATTTCCAGAATTTTACACTTGACGCCGTCAGAAGTGACCTGTAGAAATTTTATGGTTAGTTTCCGGAAAATTTCTGGAAAAACTTATGCCTCACTTCCTGGAAATCCTGCAAAATATTCATTATGACTCGATACAAGCATTCGACTCTAACAATTACTAGTATGCATGCTCATTTAATATTGTTGTGATTCATGTTCAATCTTGTTCTTGTAAACAAATTTGGATTCCCTTACACTTATCTTTTGCAAAATACCTTTATATGTAGTTAAGACGAAATTAAAAACAAAATAAAGCATTTTCACAATTTACTGTGAAACATGAGCACAAACAATAACAATTAAACTTGCATACGGAAACAAATAAAATCAAACAAACAAACAAACAAATAAAGCTTGGGTTGCCTCCCAAGAAGCGCTTGTTTTTGTTCGAGTCACGAGCCTGACTCTACCCTTATTTAACGGAAATAGGGGAGGTTTTCCCTACACTTAGGATTAAGTGCGGGTGGAAGTAGCGATACACACCCTTAGGGTGGAAATATGCCACGTGAGGTGAAGGGGGTGAGTGAATGGCTTCCTTCATCCTAAAACTACCCGGATAATATTGGTTTATGGGTGGGTAGGTTCCTATTCTGTCTCCTAGATGTAAATCTAAGGATGAAAAGTTGTGTAACGGTTGAGGTTCCGGCTCATCAACACTAGGAAATTCTCTGGAACTAAGAGTAAGGTCATCACTAAAAGTGTTCAAACCTATATCCTCTAGTTGTGCTTGGTCCAAGGGTTCTACCTCCATCGGGATTCCTAAAGTCTCTTCTACTTCTTCTGGGTAAGTCACGGGCGGTGTGGGTGCCTCAAATGATGGTTGAGTATTTTGTGGGCTTATGGTGTTTACCTCATCATTCCACGTGTCAAGATCACCTATATCCTCATCAATTGTTTTCTTAGGTAGTGATGATAACAAACCTAGCGCTTCATCCAACTTATGGTTTATTGCTTCGGCTTTATCCACAATTCCTTGGCAAACTGGGTCGCTTTTCCTATTGGCCTCACTAAGATGAGATCCTAAACATGGAGGTTGTTCATAAGAATCTATCCTAGGTGAAGGCTCATATGATTCATAGGTGTCTCTAAATGAGGTATTTTGAACTCCTTGGTGTTCTAGCCACTCAACCATATCTTGCAATCTTAGAAGTCTAAGTGAAAAGTCCATTAGAAGCAAATTACAAACAAAATCACAAAGAAAAGATAGACTACGAGAAAGCTACAAAATACAAAGAAAAAATCTCACTTGATAGGACTCTTGTGAGTAGACCTAATAAAAATAAAATTTCAACCTAAGCAATAACTACTCCCCGGGCTGCGGCGCCAAAAACTTGATTGCGTGGTTTTGCTACCTTACAACAGGTTTTACCTCTCGAGGGATCTCAAAAGGCTTGCAATCCCCACCAGGCAGTGTACCTGACCGATGTAGTATAGTGTAGTGGCAAGTACCGGGGGATTGATCGTTCAACTCAAAGAATAGTGTTCGTTAGGATTGAAATTATGCTAACTAGGTCTAGAGGTGATGGATGATTCTTTTTGTATTTTTATATTTTATGGAAAGCAAGTAAAAATCTCGTGTTTTGGAAGAAGGGGCGGAATTAGTTGCTAATCAACTAACCCAAAAGCTACTAACTAAACTAATAGGCAAGAAAAGTAAACTAGGGTTCTACAAGGGAAGTGAAGCATGTCTACCTATGATATGTTACTCCTTGCTAGCTATCCAATTCTACCTATTGAATTGTCACACCTTTTTTTAATTGACGGGTTGTATTCCTTAATACCAATCGTGGGGGTGTGTACGATCTTCCCCAACTCTATAAGCTCCTACTTCACTCCTATGTCGAGCCGGCTAAGAAGCTCATAACATGGGATCACTAGAATTCGCTTATGCATTAAATACAACCAATTAACCTTAGTACACCTTGGTTCATGCTTCTTAAGACGTTCAAGCACGTTACCATATAGGAGGTTGGCCAGTTTTCTTAAGCCTAACATCGATATCACCCAATCAAAACAAGAAACAATAGGAAGCAAGAATTATAAACTAAACCAACTAGATCTATTGAAGTTTTCATGCCCTAATTGATGGAGATGGACACACACATCAACAAGAAATCAATAAGATCTAATTAGTTATACACAAGTTTCACACAATCATAGGTAAACACTAGGTGATTTAGTAAAACATAATCAATGAAGAACAAGTAACAATAATAATGGAAGACATAATTAAGATAGAATCAACACACCATTACAAGATGTTTATGGAGTGATTAAGACCTTCTAAGTTGCTGGAAAAACACCTGCCTAAACCCTAGAATCGGACTTAGGGTTTAGGGCTTACAAAAAGTGAAGTTATGATGTTGTATTTATAGGCAATATTTCTGTCGGCAAAGCTTGACGGCGTCAGCTCGTACAAGTGACGGCGTCAGCTCGTACAAGTGACGGCGTCAACTTCCCATTTTCACCAAATTGTAGATCTTTTCGTCCTCTTCGCGTGGCCTTTTGAATCACCCAAATCCGAGTTCGTATGAAGATTTTATGGCCAAAACAGTGACAGCTACTCCGCGCGTAAGTTGTGATTGTCTTGATCAGCATGTGACGGTTTTACTAGGGTTTCTTCTTGTGCAAGTTGTCATTCTGACGTCGTCACTTAATGGCTTCTGACGTCGTCAGGTTGAGTCCTGACGCCGTCACTTCGCCGCGGTTAGGGTTTCTTGATGGCCTTCTTGACGCCGTCCCCCTTTAATCTTCCAAAATCCTCTCTGGCTTATCAAGGATTGACGGCGTCACACTGGGGCTTGACGCCGTCACAGGTACTATTCCAGCAGATTTAGAGACTTTGTCGTTTTCTTCACTTTTATGCTCCAAAAACGTCCAAAATGCTTCCTTTTCCAAATTTCATCTCCAAAGTACCTAAAATGACAAAAGGAACGATTTAGAGCAATATTTGATCAAATAAATACGATTTAGGGCTTAAATGACCCCCGAAAAGTTGTACACTTTTCGCCTCATCAATCATATACGACTAAGAACAAGCACGTAACCTTTGATCTACCACTGAGAACATCAGAACCCAGCACATCAAAATCAGGAAAGCAAATGACAGTAAAACAAACTAATGTTCCCATCATTACTTCTACAGGAGTAAACTGTGACACCAAAGCTTGCGGGTCAAAGCCTAGAGGCAATGCAAGGAAAGATAGGACTACGCTGGCTAAGAGTGGTCACGAGAAGAAAGTAGAAGCCCAACCTAGGAACAATAAGTTTGCAATGAATGGAATGAATCGTGTTGATTCTAGTATTGAAAGTACTGTAATTAATTCGAATTCTAATACTGTCTGCAAAACATGTAACAAATGTTTAATTTATGCTAATCATGATGGTTGTGTTGTGTCATTTTTGATGTCTCCTGTACTACCCCAAGTTAAGAATGTTAGGAAAACTGAAATAAGTAAGAAAATTTGGAAAGCAACAGGAAAAACGTTTGCTAATGTCGGGTATCAATGGAGACCCACTCGAAGAAAACTCACTTTAAAAGATCAGTGCTCCTTAACTAGATTGAATAACCATAAAGTTGTAAAGGTTAAAGAATGGAAACCAACTGGTCGAATTTTGCCTTTAGTGATACAATGCCCTGCTACTAGGTCAATTGCTACTTCTAGTGTAGTTTCCAATGTAAATACAGTAGCATCTGTGAATCCCATAGTTTCAGAATGTGTGTGTGCTAACCAAACGGACCCCAGCTGCACGTGGGGATCCACATTTTTCAGTTATTCATCGTTGTCTGTTTTCAAATGCAGGTCGTACAAATCGTCCTTTGGTATTTGGACTCAGGCTGCTCAAAACATATGACTGGGGATCACTCACGGCTCAAGAATTTCGTGAAAAAGTTTATCGGGACAGTTAGATTCGGGAACGACCATTTTGGGGCAATTATGGGTTACGGAGATTATGTGTTTGACGACAGTGTAATTTTCCGGGTATACTATGTGGAAGAACTAGGACATAACTTGTTTTCTGTTGGGCAATTTTTTTTTTATTCCGATCTTGAAGTTGCTTTCAGAAAACACACTTTTTTCATCAGAGAGTTGGATGGTTTTGATCTTCTTAAAGGCAGTCGTGACACCAATTTATACACCATCTCTATTGAATAAATGTTGAGGTCCTCTCCTATTTGCTTGCTTTCAAAGGCCTCAAAGACTAAATCTTGGCTTTGGCACCATCGATTAAACCATTTAAACTTCAGCACTATAAATGATCTTTCCCGCAAGGATCTTGTACGAGGCATGCCCAAATTAAAGTTTGAGAAAGATCATCAGTGTTCTGCATGTCAACTGGGCAAAAGCAAGAAGCATACTCACAAACCCAAAACTGTCAATACCATCATGGAAGTTCTTCACACCCTTCACATGGATCTATGCGGACCAATGAGAGTGCAGAGTATCAATGGAAAGAAATATGTTCCTGTGGTGGTCGATGACTACTCTCGGTTTACATGGGTAAAGTTTTTGAGAACCAAGGATGAAACTCTAGAGGTTATCATCAAACTAATCAAGCAGTTACAAGTAAGGCTGAACAAAACTGTCAGAATCATCCGGACGGACAATGGAACTGAGTTTGTTAACCAACAACTCAGTCAATTTTATGAGAGTGTTGGCATAACTCATCAGAAAAGTGTTACACGCACTCCTCAGCAAAACGGCGTTGTTGAAAGACGAAATCGTACTCTAGTGGAAGCTGCAAGAACTATGCTAACATATTCTAAGGCCCCAATGTTTCTTTGGGCAGAAGCAATTGCTACTGCGTGTTACACCCAAAACCGTTCCTTGATACACACTCTTCACAACAAAACTCCTTACGAACTGATACATGGCAAGAAACCAGATCTTTCCTTTCTTCGAGTGTTCGGGGCTCTGTGCTATCCGACAAATGACGGTCAAGATTTGGGAAAGCTAAAGGCTAAAGCAGACGTAGGGTTCTTCGTTGGGTATGCACCAGATCGCAAGGGATATAGAATCTACAACTAAAGAACCCGACAAATCATGGAAACAATTCACGTGACCTTCGATGAGCTGACTGAGCAAACGGCTCCTGGACAAACCGGTTCTGGACCCGCACCTAATCTATTGATACCTAGACCAATTAGTTCAGGTCTTGTACAGAATCTCGCACCTGCAGTTCCTTATGTACCTCCCACCAGTGAAGAGTTTAAGAAGTTATTTGATCCGATGTTTGATGAATACTTTGAGCCACCAACGGTTAATACTACAACGGAAGCTCCACCTGTACCTCCTGTTGCTGATGCTCAAATTCTACAAAACTCAGAAGGTCCATCTGTATCTGTCTCAATCAGTCAAGATGCACCATCTGCCAGTCAATCGCCCTCATCATCAAATATTCAATCTTCTTCAGTACAGCAAGGTTCTGCAGAAGACAATTCTTTTGACGTGAATCCTTTTGCTCCTATTGACGATGTTCCATTTGAAAATGTATTTGCTCCTGAGTCTTCCACTGATACGTCTTCTTCAGGAGATCACAACACGGCAACATCAGTTCAATACCCTCAACCACATGATCATCTCAGAAAATGGACCAATGATCATCCAATTGACAACATCATTGGTAATCCTTCTCGTCCGGTATCCACGTGAAAGCAACTTGCTACTGATGCACTGTGGTGTTTCTTCAATTCCGTACTATCCAAAGTCGAGCCAAAAAACTTCAAAGAAGCCATGTCCAAAGACTGTTGGTTTAATGCTATGCAAGATGAAATTCATGAGTTTGATCGACTTGAAGTATGGGAATTAGTGCCTCCTCCAGAGTGTGCAATGATTATTGCTCTGAAGTGGATCTTCAAAGTAAAACTCGATGAGCACGGTGATGTTCTAAAGAATAAGGTACGACTTGTAGCAAAGGGGTATAGAA
Source organism: Artemisia tridentata subsp. tridentata (assembly GCA_021014915.2). Classification (NCBI taxonomy): domain Eukaryota; kingdom Viridiplantae; phylum Streptophyta; class Magnoliopsida; order Asterales; family Asteraceae; genus Artemisia; species Artemisia tridentata. The sequence continues at coordinate 207,793,043 of CP139501.1, forward strand.
AAGAAGAGGGCATAAACTTTGAAGAATCATTTGCTTCGGTTGCTCGAATTGAAGCCATCAGAATCTTCCTCGCCAATGCTGCCAGTCAGAATATGATAGTATACCAGATGGATGTTAAGACAACATTCTTGAATGGTGACTTGAAAGAGGAAGTCTATATGAGTCAACCCGAAGGATTTGTGGACCCTGATCATCCTACTCATGTCTATCGCTTGAAGAAGGCCCTCTATGGCTTGAAGCAGGCACCTAGGGCGTGGTATGATACGTTGTCTAAGTTTCTTCTGGCAAATGGATTCTCCAAAGGTGTTGTTGATCCTACGCTATTCACCAGGAAATCGGGCAAACATCTACTTCACGTTCAGATATATGTAGATGACATTATCTTTGCCTCTTCTGATCCTAGTGAATGTGATCGGTTTTCAAAGGAGATGAGCTCTAAGTTCTAAATGTCGATGATGGGACAAATGTCATTTTTCTTAGGTTTGCAAATTTCTCAAAGTCCTGGAGGCATATTCATTAATCAATCCAAATATGCAAATGAAATATTGAAGAAGTTTGGATTTGATTCAAGTGATCCTGTTGACACTCCTATGGTTGAGAGATCGAAGTTGGATGAAGACCTTTCTGGGATCCCGGTTGATCAAACTAAGTTTAGAAGCATGATTGGGTCCTTAATGTACCTCACCGCTAGTAGGCCAGATCTCTTGTTCGCAGTATGTATGTGTGCTCAGTACCAGTCCAAGCCCACCAAAAAGCATCAGGAAGCGGTAAAAAGGGTCTTCAGATATCTTCAAGGCACTATTCACATGGGTCTCTGGTATCCTAAGGATACCGCAATGGAACTCACGGCTTATGCAGATGCGGACCATGCAGGGTGTCAAGATACTCATCGAAGTACTTCGGGAGGTGCTCAGTTTTTGGGAGAAAAGTTGGTTAGCTGGTCTTCTAAAAAGCAAATGAGTACATCTATATCTTCCACAGAGGCTGAATACATTACCATGTCTGCGTGTTGTGCTCAAATCCTATGGATGAGATCACAACTATCAGACTATGGTTTTGCATACAACAAGATTCCTCTGTATTATGACAACAAAAGTGCTATCGCTTTTTGCTGCAACAATGTCCAACATTCCCGATCAAAGCACATCGATATCAGGCATCACTTCATAAGGGAGCAGGTTGAGAAAGGGATTGTTGAACTCTACTTCGTGAGGACGGAGTTTCAGTTGGCTGATATCTTCACCAAGGCACTTCCGAGAGAGCGGTTTCAATTTATTCTCCAGCGACTTGGCATGAAGAGTTTGACACCTGAAACCCTCAAATGTCTTCAAGAAGAAAAGGAGGAGTAAAGGATTTGCTTCACATATCCTTGTATATATTTGTATATATCTTAAAACAAAAAGAAAATAGAAAAATATAAAACCTATAAAAACCCTAAAAATCAAAAAAACAAAAAATACCAAAAATAGTTCTTCTAGGCATGTCTTCTGTTTATCGATAACATTTACGGTCCTAAAAATGTCATTCAATAATGACACGGGTCCTTAAATGAAGCTCGAGCAGAAGTTATATTAACTGGTTAAAACATGTCTAATCGGCTTGCAGTTACTTCAGAATGTAACCCGTGCATTATTATTGGGAAAGCATGTCGCCAAAAAGACTGATGTTCCTCCAACTGGGTGATGTTCACCTGAGCATGGATTACTTTATATCCATGTTTCTTCGATTTGATGTACGTTTCAGTGCATCATTCCTCGTATAAGAAGATAAGTCTTCTTTACATCACAAGTACTTTCCAATCTATGATTCTTCAGGAAAGTATTTGTATGAAAACTTGGTGGTACCATGATTTTTGAATATCAATCAAAATTGAATTTTTAATAAAAAAATCTATCACTCAATCAATGACTACAGTTATTCCATTAGAAGACGGGTCATCGATTGAGGGGGAGAGTGATGATTTTCAAAATTCTATATCATCAAAACATGTTACTTTGTACCAAATAAGCAGTGAATTTTATGAAACTTGTTGCTATGTGTCAGTGTATGATTTTTGTTAAATTCAAAATTGTCCAAACTTATCATACCTGACACTAATATTCTCCCTCATTGATTGAGGGAGAGCATCGTAATGTTCCATTATCAGAATATATGTTAAACCTGACCACATTTTCTCCTAAATTTTCTAAACATAGTTAAATCAATTGGGAATCTAAAATGGTTTGAAATTTTTGATCGGGGGAGAGAATGTGATTTAAATATGAAAATCTGATAAAAATGTGATCTTTTGGACTCAAGTGTAGTCTCTCCCATATGTGCTAAACTCTTTCGTATATCGATGCATATATTGAGGGGGAGCAAATGATTTGTGATGGCAATTGTGGAAGAACACCAAAGACCGACCACTTTATTTAATGTACTGGAATTATAAGGATAGTAAGGTTAGGTATAAGTTCTCACGATCCCGCCACTAGTTAGTGTAGAAGTCCTTAGGTATGATTAAAAAATGAGACAAGTGAATAAGGGAAGAGTGCCGACTGAGATGGATATAGAACTGGAACAAACCCAACAAGGTGCTAGTGATGAAGTCTCAGTAAGCGCTGAAAGGGTTGAAGAATGAAAAAGAAATGTAAAGATAAAGGGTGAAAAGAAAGAAGCCCTCCTTACACTCTAGGCAGAAACCGGGTCAATACATATGCTGTCAGAATCACTTAGTTGATTGCTGACATTGAAGACAAGTATCATGGACCCAGTGATACGCTGCACAACCCTCCCTAGCCACTCAAGGTCCCTCAAAGGACTCTTGTTTCATTTGTCACGGAGATCAATACAATTCTATCGTCTCTCTTACTCCGAGTTAGATGATATTGAAAAGGTGGCAGTCCTCTACAGCCTCCAATCACTAAATCTAAACACACTATTGAGTCTAGAGCCAAGAGATCATCAATAAATCTCATTAGAACACACTTCCAATATGCTTGATGTTTCACACACTATGAAAAGTAAGAAAATATATGCTAAAGAGTCCTACGCATTATCCTTGTGGTATTGCCAGAACATCCGAGTGATACGTAAAGTATTCACAATGAAGATGGAAATCCTTCTAGAGCCAACATCAAGCAAGCTCTTGGTGGGTGACATGTGAGATTCTTCATGGATCAAGCTTGTGAAAACTGGAAAGAAGCGATGGGGCGATTCTCATTTGAATCAACCTTGTCCCAGGAAATGGATTGACGAATGCTTTTGGAAAACCTTTCAATGTGCTCACCAAACTGAGTTTCGAGCACATTGATTGTGAAAAATTTCAAACAAATGTGTTTATGACAGAAATGTGATTCAATGTATAAAACCCTCGTCGTGTTGCATAAAATGTTTATCCAGTGACACGCGAGTGATTTTTTTTTCAATTTCTCATCAATCAGTGGGTATTCAATTCACTGATTCACTCTACCGTGCTGTCTGCTTTGAGACATTCCGGTATGAGAACATGCTTGTATGACAATTCCAATGTGAATTCGTTGGATGAGTCTTTACAACAAGCAGGAAATTCTTGTCAAGGAGAATCTTCTTTAAAGGGGATTCTACCTGATCACAGGTCGGTCCTCACGGATCCGAAGGTTAATCCAACCACACCGAACGAATGACAAAGCCATATTCATTCTCCAACTTTATTGCTAACTGTTTTATTTCAGATTCATATAAAGATGGTGATAGTGGTTCCTGATTCCAGCAGAGACATGTCAATCCACACTCCATGCTCACACTTCCAATTCCTTATAAAAGACATCATGATAGCTGAAAGACCTACAACACAGCTTCCGCAACTCTAATGATATTTATCATGATCCAGAAAAGTGTGAGCATGCAGTCCTACGGTCACAACAAATCACATGAAGACAATATTACTACAACGGATGAGCTCAGAGATTTACAGTGGTTGATGATCTCAAAGAAGGCTCCAAGATCACAACTTCACATGCAGACGATGCTGCAACAAGATGACTAGAAGACATATGTTGGATGATATCATCGAAGAATCTTCAAAGATCATCCAAGACAAAAGATAAGTCGTCAAAAGAGTTTACTGCTGAAAGCACAAAGATCAATGACGTTGAAGAATCAAAGACTACGAGCTATGAAGTCAAGGTCAGAGGATAGAATGCTAGAATTCAAAATGTAATTTCCGGGGTGACCTCCCTTAGGGGGAGATTGTTAGGAATATAAATATTCATATGAAGACTCGATCACCCCATGTACTCATTAGCATTGAATAGCTCGTAGGATTATTAGTTGTAAGTTAATATAGATTAGTTATTATAGAACTCGTGGAGTGGGTCGGGTCTTTACCCACTGTCAGCTCGCTCCACAGCCCACTCGGGGCACATATGCTAGCACTATAAATACCCCTCTCCACCTAGGGAGAGGGTTGAAACTTCTCACAATATCAATCTAACATCTTCACTTTCTCTCTCTAAGGTTCCCAACTCACTTTCTCTTTCTAAACCTCTTAATCTATTCGGCCCTAATCTCATCTTTTTTGTGTTTAAGTGTTATGAATATCCTACACACCCGCGGTCTTTAATCCACTCGTCCGGTTCCAATCCAACTTTCAAGCATACCTAAGTTTAAGAAAACTCAAGCGTTTGGTCCCCAATATCTCATGGGTCCATTTGGGTTAAACATCCCATTTACTTGATTCATGTAAGGAAACAGTGGATATGGGTTCCATGGCATATAGTTGGAACCTTGATAGTTCCTAGGAGTGTTTGGGTTCCAACTATTTTGATAATGATGTTGTGTGTTGTAATTACTCTTTGGAAATAGGCGTTTGGGAAAACTAGTTCTGGGTCTTTGTTGAGCCGTTTTTGTTCTAAAATCATTTTTAACTTTTCCTATTCCTATAGTAACATCTAGTTTATGTTTGTTAACAGTTGAGCTAGTACTAGGTTTCCTTGTGACTTTAACAAATTCAGTACAAGCCGAAGTACGATCCTTCTGTTCAGCAATAGTACCCGCGGAACCTTTTTCCACTACTGGCGGAACCAAATTTTTGGTTCCGTCGGATCCGTGGGTGTCTTAAACTGGAACAGTTTCTTGTACTTTTACGGCTATTTTCTTAAAACTACTTAAGTCTCCTGATTTCATAAAACCTAATCTAGTTTTATCATGAGGTAGTTTTTGAATTTGCATTATCTCATCTGCTAAACTAATATTTTTATCAAACCTTTTAAACTTAGAGTTTTGTTTGATAAGTGTATCCTGTGTGTTCTTAAGCTTTTCTATTTCTAGTTTAAGCTCTTCACATGAAACACATATTTCATTAACAGCTTTACCTTTATCTAGTCTTTTTAACATTTTCTTTTAATTCATAAACTTCGTTTTCTAGAAATTCCTTTTTGGTTTTCAAAAACTTATTTTTGTTTATGATTTTAAGACTAAGTTCACACAGATTGTTATATTCTTTTTGCAAGGTATCATCATCAATAGAGGAATATGACAAGTCAGAATGTACCTCTTCTGAGGCATGAGCCATTAGAGCAACTTCGTCGTTCTTAGGCTCGTCATCGTCACCTTCACTATCACTCCAAGCCCCACTAACAAAAGCTCTTTAAGTCTTGTTTTTGGGTGGCTTAGGACACTCTCCTATTAGATGACTAGTATCTCCGCACCTAAAACACTTTCTTTCTCCTTTACCTTTCTTATCATCACGGTCTTTCAGGAGAGATTTCTTTACTTCTCGAGGTTGTCTTACGAACTTCCCTCGTCTCCTGAAGAAATTCTTGAAATCTCTTACGGCCATGGCATACTCTTCATCTTCGCTACCTGAACTAGAGTCTTCATCATCACTTGACTCTACCTTAGCTTTTAAGGCAATGGACTTGATCTTTTCCTTTTTGCCTTTAACTATCTCTGAGTCTTTTTCCATCACCATCTCATGAACTTTGAGATTTCCTATAAGCTTGTCAAGTGACATGCTTGAAAGATCCTTGGATTCTTCAATAGCCGTCACCTTTGCTCTCCACTTCGGATGAAGCGCTCTAAGAATTTTCCTGACAAAGTTCTTACTAGAAAAAGAATCGTCAAGTGCTTTAAGAGAAGTAATAATTGTATTAAACCTAGCAAATGCACTATCAATGGTCTCATCTTCAGGGATAACAAATTGTTCATATTGTTGAACAAGAAGATCAATTTTGTTATCCTTAACTTGTGAGTTCCCTTGATGAGTGATAATTAAGGATTGCCAAATATCTTTAGCGGTTTTACACATAAATACTCTTTCATATTCTTTCCTAGGTAAAGCATTATAAAGCATCATTTTAGCTTCATTATTTTTGGCAATCAACTTCTTTTGCTCATCACTGTGACGAGTAAGAGAAGTACCTTCATCCCGACCACTTTATATATCTTTAATTATAGGCTTATGGTCACCTTCTATAATAATGTACCATAGATCTATATCCTTTGACTTCACATAAGTTTCAAAGCGGTTTTTCCAATATATAAAACTATTTGATTCAAAATAGTGGTGATCTTTACATAGATTGCCCATCTTTGTAGTTTTCAAAATCCATTGATCGTTTCAAGTTTTTAAAATACAATATATTTTGAAAGTCTCGAGTAATGTAGCTCTGATACCAATTGTGGAAAACTAGAAGGGGGTTGAATAGTTTTACCGTTTTAAAATTCTTTTGATTCGAATACTTAACGTGATTTCAAAGTTATGCAAGCAATAAACAATATATAACAAGTAAATAGAGAAAGAAACAATCAAACCACAACACGGATGTTTATAGTGGTTCGGCCTACAAGAACTCTCTTCCTTGCCCCACTCCACTCCTCGAGCCTCTAACTCGAGAGTTTTTCTTCACTAAGAAACAAGCTCCCTTCTAGGCGGAGAGAACATTTACACGTCGCTTACTCTTTTTCCGGTACAAAGCTAGATACCGAGTTCTTTTACAAGGGCACAACCACTCCTGACACTCTGTGTATTTTAAGGACTAAAATACTAACGGGACTCTACTGAGGTATAAGAATGTTTGGTACAACAATGATGTGTGAATAATAACTAAATCACATAGTGACTATTCTAACAAGTCTTGCAGCAATATGTCGAAGCTTGAAATGCGTTGATCTCATTGCTACAAAAGAAAGATCACTACAAATGAAATGAATGAATGAATGAATGGGTTAGTAATGTATGAAAGAATGAATGAATGAATGTTGTTTATGCTAAAAGTGATTGATTCAAGTCAATTAAAGTATAAATATATCTACAAAGAATACAAAGGAAATATGTATTCCCGATTCGTTTTCCCAACGAAGGAGTGAATGGAATTATCGGTTCAAGTCGCGATATGTGAAGTGAATAGTGATAAAAGTGAGATTTTTGGATTTTTAAACTAATATTATGTAAATTAAACTAAAAACAAGTAATAAAGCAATTAAAACAATTATAGTAGGTACACGTAAGTTAAAACGTAAATTAAAACTAAAAACGCGCGCTAAACGGGCTAATCCCGAGCCTAAAAAGTGAAATCTAAGAAATACTAGTCCTAGAAACGTAAAACTATTTTTCCTAAATTATAATTAATAAAAGAAAATTTTGGGAAAAAGAAAAATATTTTTTTGACTTTTCTTTTAATTATTATGATTTAAAAACTAATATTGACTAATTAAATTATAAAAAGTAGCAAACGATTTTGGAAAATTATGAAACTTTGCAGGTAAATCTATTAATCTATTAAGAATGCAAGAAAAATAGGAGGGGAGAAATAGCTATCCTAAATAAGCAGTAAATAAGCAATTAAGCTAATATAAGCTAAATGGACTAACTAAGGTATAAGAATTAAATAAGGGAAAGTTAACCTGAAAAAGACCCAAGGGCGAGTGGTGTGATGTTGTGTGCTAGTGTTCTGAGTATGCAGAACAGGGTTCGAACCCTGGTTTTGCCACTTTTGTTTTTATTTTTTATTTATTTAGTTATTTAAAAACTGATTAAGCTAATGAAAATATAAACTTTTTATAACTATAACTATTTTAGAAACCTAATTTTAAACAGTCTAGAAGCTAAATAATTAAGGAGTTTTAACTATACTACTTTAAAGCTAAATTTGAAAACTTAAAAGCTATTTTAAGGGATAATAAGCTAAAGTCTATGGTTGAATTAGGCTAAAGGCACCTAAGGGAGTCTAAATAATCAATTAAGTCCTAATAAGCACAGCTAGAATGATCAGATAAGCACTAGATAAGCAAAAAGGTAAAAACTGAGTTGATGCAAAATAAGCCTCACATGCCTACTTTAAGCACTAAATTAAGCTAGTAAATGTAAAACTAAACCATAAATAAGCTAAAACAGTTTAAATATAGCAAGGAAGGAACTTGGAAAAGCAATTTGGGGGAATTTGAACTAGAGTTACACTATGAAAAAGGCTACTAAAGTCTGACACATAAGCATAACTTGAAAACTTTTGAAACCCTTGAAAATAGCCTGATGTCTACTTTTAGATCTACGATTAAGGCAAGAAAATGAATAAGCTACGGACTATAAGCTTGAAACAGATTAACTAAGCTACTAGAGATTATAGAAAAGCAAGATTAGAGGATTTTGAACAACTAATGCAACTAGAATTTGATTCTAAAAATGCTAAGTTGAGACAGATATAGGCCGATGCAGGGGAGATTTTGACTTTTAAAATGGGTTAAAAGTGAAATTTGACTAACAAAGCTATGATACCAGATGTTTAACTACTACACTAACCTATATAGAACTAATTTTAAATAAAAACTACAACTAAATAGGGCTTAATCTAGATTTTATCCTAGGCTACTATTAAAATAGTTATAAGGTAAGATTTTTAGAAAAATAACTTAAATACTTTAAAACTACTTGAAACTACTAAATTCTACTTTAAAACTACTAATAACACTAAACTAAAGCTGATCTAAATTCACTTTTGGATCAAAAACAAATTTTAGCTCAAAAGAAGCCTTGTGCCAAACACCCCTTAAGGTGAGACTGTTTTTGGATTTTGTAAGTTTTAGACTCAATTAAGCTTAGATTTGAAAACACAGGTTTCTACCAAACTATATTGAAGTAGCAATTGTGAACAGAAAATAAGCTATATCATAAGCTAATACTATTCAACTAATATGTTTGTATTTTTTATGAGTATTTATGAAAACAAGCAAAACTAATAGATAAACTATCAAATATGCAACAAACACCAACAATAAGCAAATATAAGCTATACACTACCAAGTAAGCACTAAAATAAGCAGAAATAAGCTAAGTATACTAAAACTTGAAAATAAATGAAACTTACAAAAGCCTTAGCACAACAAAGGCAAAATATGCTCGCGGAGCTACTCTACTAGCTCTAGCTTGTTAAAAACAAGCTAGTAACAGCACTAGGCCCTTCCATTTCTGACCTACTTCCCCAAATGCTTATTTTGACTTTTGATTTGACTTTATTTGACTTTTATGAATTACTTGTAATTAAAACTGAATTAGACACTAATAAGCTCACAAATAGCTATAAGAAGCTAATATGAGCTTAATGGAACATAAACAAAGGCTTATAATAGCTTATTTAACCAAAACTAAACATTATTTTTGTAAAATTTTCTTTTAAAACTTATTTATTTAAAAAATTTAAACCAAAGGAATTCAACTTATAACAAATTTAAGCAGAAGCTTATTTGAGCTAATGAGACAATAACAAAAACTAATTAAAGCTTAATCAACCATTAATGAAAGTTACTCAAAGCTTAAAGAAGAAAATTGAACACTAATTTTAATATAAATTGAACTTTTATTAATAACTAAGTTTGATTACACTATTGAAATAGAAATTACAAACAAGCTGAAAATAAAGCTACAACTAAATTATCCTAACTTTGACCTAAAAATTACTCTAAAAACTAGCTCGAATGCTTGTGAGGAGGGGGTATTTATAGGAGACTGAGGAAGGATCATCTAGGGTTTTGGAACCCTCTGGATTCATCAATTTCAGCCCTTGATCATTTCTTCACATGGAATTCGGATTGTTAGCCCTTGGATCAATTGATGACATGTTTCAATCAATGAGAGGCTGTCAAACGTCCAGCGTGTCATTCCCATGTGTCAGGTACTTCTAGAAGCACTTAAATGTACGGGTAAAAGCTTTAGGTGCAGGGTAAAAGTGGGAGGGATGAATGAACAGTGAAACGCGGGTAAACTGTTTGGGGATTATTTTATGTATTTTGACTTTTTGACCGGGTTTAGGGGATGGGTAAGAGTGGGAAACGGGTTAGCATAAGTGGGATCCGGTTTTGATAGGGGTTGTGGACTGGGTTTAGAAAAAGGGTGATGGGCTTTGGTGTTGGTTGGATAGTGTTTTTATTATTTTTGGGTTTTAACAATAAAAGGGATCCGGTTAGGTTAAGGATTAAATTTAGATTAGGTTTAAGTTTAGGGGTGAACTTTGCCAATTTAGCAAAGTTATTCCAAGGACTTTTTTTGTAAAATAAAATGATCCAAGGACTGATTTTGTCATGTTGAGCTCAAATATGATCCGTATGTAGAATATCTTCCCCGGCTTCAGCTTTAAATACTCTTTTCCAAATTCCGTGCCCGTTTTGCCGTTTTCTCATTGATTTTTGTCCTTTTTTCACATATCCGTACCTGCACATACATAAACCCAAAAACAACATATATTTGGCATTTATAAGCAGTTTTTGGTATTTTATGTCCGTTTTTGGTTAAGAAACGGTATGTGTATTCACACATACCAGTGATGAGTAAACATGAATGAGCAGCTTGCTATTTATAGGCAAACTGATTAAACATGCCATGGATTGGGCGGAACCAAATAAAGGGTTCCGTCCGTTATGCTATTTGGTTTCACCAGAACCTGACAGCAAATCTCCAAATATCTTTCCAAATCTAACCAAAATATTACCATATCTAATTCTTTGCTTGAAGATCTTTCCATGATATTCTACAAATCTTCAAGATATCCAAAGATCTCAATATGATGTATGCAATGATGTCATGTACATATTTCTATGTTTAGAATAAAAATGTTAACTATGTAAATGTATATATGAATGTAATATGTATAATCTAGTGATCATGTAGCATGTAGATGAGTTTATAAATGCTTATTACTATAAATGTAAACGACTTAACTTATATTTATGCTTTGCTAAAGTTAAAATTTATAATTGTCATTAACAAAATATAGCAAAGATTGTAAAATATGAATAATGTTTTTAGGAAGATATTTGTATTAACATATTTTACTGGAAATATTAAGTCATCCTTCACATCCCTCTTATGACTACTTGAATATTTCACTGGAAATATTGAAGTCATCTCTTATGTCTCGTCTCACGACTTTCTAAATATTTCACTGGAAATATTAAAGTCATCTCTCGTATCCTTCCAATGACTAATTATATATTTCTAAATATTTCACTGAAAATATTAAAGTCATCCCTCGTATCCCTCCAATGACTATTTATATATTTCCTCGGAAATATTAAAGTCATCTTATAACACCCTAAATTTTGGTTTGGCATTTTAAGTTATAATTTGAACATAACTTAAGGTTTAATTATATAATTAAACTACACATTTGAATATAATATAAGATTAAGAATAATGCAAGTACTATATGTTATAATAAATAACATACTATATGATATGAGAAGGAATATAAAACAAAAAAATCAAATCCTAGTCCTAATACAAGTTAATAAAAACGGCACATATGATTCGTATAAATCCTTTTAACGTTTATGTTTTGGGATGAGAACAAATAAACAAGTAATATCACTACAAAAAACTAAAAGATTGTGTTTCCCCCTCCTTGCCCTAGATAACACACGTTTTCCCTTTTATCCATACCATTCACACGTTCTTTTTTTCTTCTTCCTTTTTTTTTTTTTCAATAACCGGTTATTAATATTCCCCATTGTCTCTAAAAGTATTAACGAAACAAAGAAAATCCAAAAACCTAAACCTCCTAATCGTTTAGCAAGAAGGAACAATAAAGAGATTAAATCTTGGTGTATTGTTGGTGTATTCGTTGTCTTGTGCTCCCCTTTGATCTCTCTTCTATTCGGCTCCAATAGGTAACCATGAATCCCTTTTGTTTCTCTTTTGAACATGACACATAAACATATATGAATCACATGAAATAAGATTTAATCATGATATACAATCATTAAGATCATGTTGCTATGAGGTGTGTTTTGTTAAAACATAACATGAATTAGAAGTGTACATAAAATCATAATAAACTTGTCTATATGTGTGTTAATGGCTTGGTATCTTTCTCTATTCGAATCAACCTACATAAGCCCTAAATTATTGACATTAAAAGCAGTAATAGATCATTTAGAGACACATTTAATATGTATTAAAACATGGAAAACCCTAGATAATTAATTAAGGGCGATTAGGGTTAAAAGGGTTTGGGATTTAGGTGTGATTTTATGTGAGCAAGCTGTCCAGAAATTGGGTTGGGTTCAAGGGAGTCTAAATTAATGATACCAACATGTTTTTGCATAATTTTTGGGTCTAAACATAAGTTCATGAAGTGTACTATCTGAATATCAAGTTTTATAGCCATTGGAGGTTGAGAAGATGGTCTTTTGATTTTTATAAGGTTAAGTGTCAAAACTATATTTTGGATGTCTGAAAATCAGTTCGTGTTTTTCATTTTTAGTTTTAAAACCATAGGGAATTAAGAGGTCTCATTTGACAGGGATAATTTTTAAGATGTATATGGCTTACTGGAATTTTTGTGGATTTTTCTGAAAGGTTCAAATGGGTTAATTAAATACAAACTTTCGGGGTATACCTGCAGTGCACTTTCTGGACAGGTTTGGGAAAACGATTTTTGAAATGGTACTTTCACTTAGTAATAAAATCTGTGAAAATTTGGGGAGGTTCTTAACTCATGTGGAAGTCTCAGATAAAATTAGTAGAACCTTAGGAGCTCATTTGATAGGTCTATAAATTCATAAGAAACTGAGTCATATTTGCATTCTAAACCTAAAAATCTGTTTTGGCATATATAAACCCTAATTAAGCTAACTAAGGATTTGAAACACATATAAAACCTATGTCTAATTAATTATCACTCTTAACCCTAAGAACTTGGAATAATTATGAATCTGACCTAATCTGTAAACCCTAAGTTGAGAACGTGATTAATAATAAACAATAAATCCGTTATGATATTTAATTAGCTAATAAGTATAATATGAACTCTAATCCGTGTAGATTCGCTGAAGAAGACGTGACATTGTTTCATTGTGATCACTTTTCCATTTGCTTTCATTTCATTTGCTAAGGTACGGATATTCCGCCCTTTCTCAGTAAGGGTATCTCATGACTTAATTCCTTGATATTTAATATTCTGATTTTGATCCATTTGATATTCATTTGGTTGTTTTGTGTGCTATGATTCGTTCGTTATCTCTTGTGACATCAGTATTCGAATCATTTGATACTTTGAAAATTCATTTGATATTATAACTGGGTGTGAAAACCTTTCTTAAATATATCATGAAAATGTTTTGAGAAAAACTTTTTTGAAATTGATTGCTATGAAACCGATGCGATACCACTTTTATATGAAGGTTTAATGACTTTTAAGAAAACTGCTTTTAAAAGAATACGTTAATGAAAACTGCTTTTAAAAGAATATGTTAATGAAAACAGTGTTTAAATGATTTTCACAATTGCTTAACCTATTTGTACTCTATCTTTTCCTTAAAGATTTCTCATGATTTGTACTCTATTTCATTTACCGTTTTGCTATTCTGATTTATGATCCACATTTGATTATTATGCATTTTCTATTCTGTTGATATGATTCATTTAGTTGGTATTATCTTTGTTGGATAATTGATAATTATCCTTTATGCTTTATTTGTATCATCTGTTTCATTCTATTGCCCGAGCTATTTGTTTTGAACTAGTCATGGAGGTACCATGACCATGTCATAGAGGTACCTATGGCATGACACTGTTCTGTGGAGGTGTGATTAGTCCACAGCGTTCCCACTTATGCTATATAGCAACCATGGACGCCATACTTATTATTATTATATTAATGTACGTATGCACAGTCTCGAACTTGTATATGTATATCTGTTTTGCAGGGAGCGTATGGATGCATCCTAGGTACTTTATTCAGTTCAGTTATTTAGTGAATGGATTGTGTGTGTGTCATACACCCCATTTCACTTCTGGTACATTGTGAGCTAGCTACTCCATGTACACTTTGCTATGACTTTGCTATGATTATGATTATGATTATGTTTATCTGTTTTGGGTCTATTCATGTATCATGTCTAGACATATCTGTTTAGGGCTCGTGGGCATTCCTTTGTTATTTCTGATTCCTTATTCATTCAATTATTTTCTCATGACTTATGGTATATTGTTCAGCAGGTTTCCTTAGTTTCGTTTCGTTCATTCGTTTGCTTATTACCTTTCATTATATATATCTGTTCACTGGGATTTTTAAGCTCAGCCGCATTTTCTTTTCCTGCGGCAGGTTTTAAAAGGGAAGCTGGGTTTTGAGTGAAGAGTGCTTAGGAGCTCTTAGTGGACTGCACTGTTGATAGCTTCCCATGGATTAGAGTTGGACTTATAGTTTTCATTTTGACTTAGTTTGTATCTTAGTTTTGGAAGTTGTTATGTTCAGATTGATTACATTATTATTATCCCTTAGAATACTTTTGTAACCATTGTATTATTAAAGTCTTCCGCTTGCGTATGTTTTGTTTGACGCCGTAAATGTGACAACTGACCCATTCTCGGATGGGGGTGTTACATATCTCTTGTTGTCTAGCGTCGTTTATGTTAAAAGAAGTTTATTAGGTATAAACTCTCACCTCGCGTCAAAAAGTCTTACTAATTAAGTAAGATTAATTTGTCAAAAATCAAAATAGGGTAAAAATCAGTTTCAGAAGTGCACGGCACCACTAAACATTAGTGGTACCGTGGTACCGTGTATCTGATAAACTCGTTTTTCTTCCTCTTTCCCTCTGCATACCAATTCAAAACAATACTTCAACTTCCCCTTTTGCAACCAAAACCGAATATCACACCCTAATCTAATTACACTCTTGTCAATCAAGATCGAGGCATTGCTTTTAAAGAATATCAATCACTACATCTCACCCAACATCAATTTTAAATAAATTAACTTTAATTTCTTTCTAATTTGAATCTAGGGTTTGTTCTTATGCATAAAATCGAATTGGGGATTTTCAATTTTGATTGAATTTTTATGCAATTAGGACTAGGATTAGACAATGTATAACTTACATGATTCCCTAAGTATAGGATTTGCATAAACCCACTTACATTATATATCTTATTCCAAATTTCACTACTTAAAGTGGAATTAGATTAAATATTTTTAGTGGAATCATGTCTAGGATAACTAAAATTGAATTAGGAGTCATTAACATTCAAAGTTTTCAACTTTAAGATTTTTGGCGCCAAATTGTCGCATTTGCCAAACACCCCAATTCCATTGTTTTCGAAAAATTTCACACATCTAGGATCATGAAACATTTTTCGTGCATTGTTGATGCAAACTAAAAACGTTTTTGCATGCATACATGATCTCACAAATATTGATCAAATTACATAACTAATATGTATTCTTCGACATATTTGATTGAGCGAAAGTGAAGTTAGGAGCGTTTGGGTAATCTCATTATTTTTGTTTTAGAGTCGAGATTACCGCACCTCCACATTGTTTGCATATAGGCACACACACTAGAAATGTGATCATCAAAATACAATAAGTTAACATATACATACTTATATTTTTGTAGGTAACAATGCCTCGTAACGATTACCAAGACACCAAATCCTACATCCCTTCACAAATCGATGATCCAAACATTCCTGATGAGCAAAAAGCTTATCTTCTTAAAGTCCAACATCGATATATACACGAAGGTCGTGTAGTCGATGCTTATTTTGCTCATTTGAATGGCATTAATGTATGCTTTCCTACGATCCACTTTGATTGTTTATATGAAATAAATGATCAAATTTGTCCTCGTTTCATCCTTGAATTCTATAGTTGTGTTCGTACCTTCAATGATCTTGAGGGTAATGTCTTCCTAGATTTTTTGATTCAAAATGAACATATCGTTTTGTCCATCACCGAACTAGGTGACATTCTAGGTGTTCCTTCCTATGGTTAATGTGCCTACACTGAAGACCATTCCTTAGAGTCCCTTCACTATCATCTTGAAAGTGAAGGTCCATATCTAACCGAAATCCACGACCTTCAAAGCATAAAGTAACATGTCCAAATCCCTCGAATCGCCAACACGTACCAAAAACATGATGGTCTTATAGTCCACCTCGACCTAAACGTATCTATCTCAAAGAAATTCTTCCCGATCTCAAAAATTGGGAGCTTCTTCGTGAGAATGTCTTGTGTCTTGCGGGTAACTGGGATCATGTTCTGGCAAGTCTAGCCCATATGATCTATTTCCTTAGTAACGAGGAGCCATACAACCTCGCATATTTTATGGCAAAAAGAATGGCAAACATTCATAGTCGGTCCGATAAGCTCAAGCCATATGGTATGTTGCTTACTCGTCTTTTCCGTTGGGTTATGGCTAATTACCCACATCTCAATAATGGCGACTACTTCCTTGTTGATCCCATTATGAAACCCCTTGGTGGGCCACAACATCGCACAAAGCAACGTAGTGACAAAGAGTCTAAACGTGGTCGTAAATCCACTTCCGATGCTACTTTCTCCTCTTCCTCCTTCCGTCATGGATCGTCATCTCACCCTATGGATGAGGATGATGATGAAGTGAATGAAGAAGGAACTTCTCGTGCTCGTACTCCTTCACCCGACACTTTCTTTTCGCAATCTTGACACGTCAACCTTCACACCAACAACCGACCTTCCGTACAACAACACCAACTTAAATGCGGTGATGAGAAGGCAAACGAAGATGTACAATCGGCAAGTGTCCATGCATGAGCAAACCATCGGGGGTTCAAGTCAATCGGGAAGGCACTCAAGGGCATCAGGAACAAGATCAAGAAGTTGGGGAAATCGAGAGATTAGACAATGCTAACTTAATTAATATTATTAACTCAAGTAGTATTAAACTATTACTCATGGGGTCTTGGCTACGGCCATTTAACATTAACAAGTTTGGCTTAACTTAGTATTTCTAACTTGGCATGGGTTACTTTAGATAGTTAATGATGCTTAATGCTTGATTATATTTAGCTCATGAGCTTTAATTAGTTCATATATTTTATTTTACATTTTTCTTGCATGCACTAGATAATTATATTACTTGATAGATTCCATGCTTAATAGTAGCCTAAATTTAGATAATCACATGTTCTTGTTTGTGGCTAGTTGTGGCTAGTTTTATGAAAACTATGTGATTATTCTTTAGTGAATTGAGGCAATAGGATTTGCAGCAAATAGTACCCCTAGGATTACCCATTTAGGCAGCCTAAATCTTGCAGAACTGATAAAAATGTCAACTGCAGGTCACGGCGCCACTAAATTTAGTGGTACCGTGGGTGATTTAGTGGTACCGTATCCTGGGAAGACATTTTTAACTGTTTTCTTTCACTTTTTGACTTTCTTTCCCTTAGATTCTGCAAACATGTGCTGATTTCAACACTCCCAATTCCCTAAACTCACCATCCTACCAATCCATGCATGCCTTTGATTTGCCTATTTAAGCTCTTATCATGCATTCATATTCCTCACCATCACACATTCATCATAAACTCACCATGTCTTCTACCATGGCCACCACCTCTCATAAAGCAAAGAAACCAAGACTCAACATAAAACCACCAAATGAAATACTTCTCATTGATCTTACAATAGACGATGATGAAGACATTCATACAACATTACCCTCAACCAATTCAACCTCATCAATTTCTACACCTTTGGCTCCTTCCAAAGCCATTTCTACTAGGCCAACCTCATCATCATCTTCCACAATTAGGACTACCGTACCCTTACTCCCACCTAGTCCTCCTCAACCATTAGCGCTAACATTCACACTATCACCAACAACTCCCTTTGAGCTTGGGTCTAACACATCATCATCTTCCTCCTCTCCATCACCACAACCAAAAATGGGTCACCCCATTCTCTACCCTTTAGAGCCACATAGCCTAAGGTGTGCATGTTGTCATCACAACCGAAACCTCATCTTCAACCTTAGGGATGAATTGAACTTCATGTTCTCCTACCTTGAACACCTCCTAACACCATCACAAGGGCCCATCATATCACCTCCTACACCAACCAATAGCCCAAACAACTAAACACTTTCATGTTTAGTTTCCAAAAATAAAAGCCTAGGATCCCTTTTGTCATTGAAGCAAATCTTAGGGCCTCATGTCACTAAAGATTTCTATGTGCTTCTTGTAGTTTACTTTTATGTTTATGTTGTAGTCATACTTCATGTATGACATTTCTTTCTATGAATTAATGGGCTTCTTGTGTGGTTGTTTTATCTTTTATAGTTTTTGGCTTTTTAGCCCTTTTCGTAGCTTATGGTCGGATATTTGTCTTGGTTGCTACATGTTAGATATTGTATGTGTGTCATCTAACTTTGTTTTGTAGTAAGAACCATTGCTCGATTCCTTGGTGTCCTCCAAACGAGGAGGAGTATACATCAAGGGGGAGCCTTAGCAACCTTTTTGCTTTGACAAAAAGGGGGAGAATGGGATATAAACTCATGCTAAAAACTTGTTAAAATTAATTTTTAACTTAAAATGAGTTTATTTTTTGTCATCATCAAAAAAGATTGTTGATGCAAATAATATTCTAAAAATGTTATTTATATCTTTCGATAACTTCACGTTTTGATGATAACAAAATGTGAAAATACTTTACGTCAAAATTAACGTAAACAAGTTTTTAGTCGAAATATCCCGTTTCTACGTATATCACTCTAGGTATGAACAAACTATTTTACAACTTGACAAATGATCAAAGAAGTGAATTTGTGTTTCAAACTTCACATTTTTAATGTGACAAAACATTTTTTCAAAAATATACCTTACAAGTTATTTTTGAATTATAAAGAAATATTTTATTGGAAAAATAAGTTTAAAAATCATAACAGCTATTCCCCCCCCCCCCCCCCAACAAATCAGCTCCAAACTTCCCCAAATAAACTTTCACAACTAAAATCAAAAATTGGAGCGTCCTTGTCTGGCACGGTACCACAGTACCACTAAATTTAGTGGTACAGTGTGGTATTTAGTGGTATTGTGTCCCTATAACGGTCAGATTTCTTCTGCCTATAAATACCAGCCCTCTTCACAGTTTTTGGGCATCCTTTTTCATACACATCTTTCTGAGTTTAAAACTCTTATCACATCTTTTCTTCTAGATCATTTAGTTTAGTTTTCTTTTGTTTAAAGAGTGATCCAATCATCCAACCAAGTGATCACCTTCATTCCTCTACTTGTGCAAGAGAAGAACACAAGGTATCAAAGAAGATACAAAGTGTTGTAGTTATAGTTAGTGCACTTGTAACACTTGTTACATACTTGTTGTATCCTAGCATACACCAAGTTCATTTTCTTTTAAGTAGTTTGTAAGAGTAGATCATTATGATCTTGTTGAGATCTTGGAGATCTCTTGTAGCTTATGGGCTTGTGTATTGATCAAGTAGATCAAGGGTAGATCGAGTCAAGTGTGTTGATTGTGTGAAGTAGCAAGGATCGTGTGGATTGTGGTAGATTGGTACTAGCTAAGATTATTACTCGACATTTAGCTTAGTGTCGAAAATAAGGATAAGCGACGTTGTACGGTTTTCTCCGCCTGAAGGGAGCTTTGTTGACATAGTGCTTAGAACTCTCGAGTGTGGTACTCGGGGAGTGGAGTAGGGCGAAGAAGAGCTTCGTGACCGAACCAATATAAATCTCTTTGTCCCGGTTTGATCTTTCCATCTCATTTCTTTATATTTATTGTTTATATTAGTTAGTATTGTTTAGTGTTCATATTGGTGTTGATTGATTTCACAAAAGAATCGAATCAAAGTTTTTCATGTTGGGAACACATTTCTTATGTAATCAAGTCTTGGTCATATTATTAGGTTGCTTAAGGCCTTTAAGTTTGTTTGTAATGTCACGGCCCTATTAGAAGGCCTATGGGCCGTGAATTAAGGGTTAGTTTCTAGAAGCATTAGGCAAAATGTTGCCCTAATGCATTGCCTATAAATAGACATGTATACTACTATTATTATTGTTGGTTTATTCACTATTGTAAGGAAACTCTTCTCATTCATACGTGTGATTATTCCAACCGTTCTCTCTTCTATCTTCTTCTCTCATTCTCTCATCTATTACGTGTAGTATTACTTGTGTTGTGCTTAATTTAGGACCTAACATTTCACAAGTAAAGTTTTAAAACGAATTAAAAACCGGTAAAACTATTCAACCCCCCCCCCCCTTCTAGTTTTCCACACAAATGTTATTCTTGTTGTATCCAGTTTGAACAAACAACGACATAACGTAATACTACCAATTCACTCTACAAATTGCATCTTACTGTAATAATATAATACCCATAAGAGCTTAATTGTGTCAAAACTTGATACATATACCATGTATATATATTAAAAAACATATAGGCATACTGCATAAATGGATTACCGGTTATTGAGTGTATATGTGTGATATAACAGGTGATATCACCGATGATATCCCATGTGAAGAAGCACAAACACCTGTGATAGTGATATCACAGGTGATATCCCTTGTGATATCACCTGTGATA
The DNA here is from genome assembly GCA_021014915.2 of Artemisia tridentata subsp. tridentata. Classification (NCBI taxonomy): domain Eukaryota; kingdom Viridiplantae; phylum Streptophyta; class Magnoliopsida; order Asterales; family Asteraceae; genus Artemisia; species Artemisia tridentata. The sequence goes on from CP139501.1 coordinate 207,813,862, forward strand.
TCAACTATGATATCATCTGTGATATCACTGGTGATAGCACATGTCATATCACATGTAATAAAACATGATTTGAGTCATCTTCCATATCAGGAACATTGAAGGTCTCAAACATGATTTGATTCATCTTCTCTGTGTTAGCCTTAGAATTAAGAGGTGCCTCGGTAAGAAGAACAGGATACTCCTCAGGAGCAACACGAAGCTCGTTGTAGAAAGTATGATGCCAGATCTTTTCCATATCATCACAGTTGCTGACAATACAGTACTCAATGGGATACTTAAAAGTAAGGATACCTCTCTTTGAGTATGCTTCATCACCAACGTAGGCATCTTTTTGTCCCATACCAACCATAACACCGGTATGTCTTGGTCTACCAACAATAATTGGAAAGACCGCCCTTGGAGCATCATCACCAGCAAACCCAACCTACAGATTTCATAAAACAAACTCAAATCAAATGAAAGACCGTCAAAGAAAAAAAATGATTCAATTACTAACTAACAAATACATAATGATACCCACCTTCACCATTCTGGTACCATTGTCGCAAACAAGGGGCTGAATATCTTCAGTATCGGCCATTTTTTACAGACTGTAACAGAAAATAAGACTAAAGTCACTACACGATTTGCAAAATACCGATTTTAACATTCACGCTCTATACATGTACTACAACTACTAAACCAAACAGAACAACAAATAATAAACTATCCACAATTACACAAACAAATGATCTATTCATGTAACTTTCAGCTTAAACATACCAATCAAAAAAGTATAACAGTTACCATTGCAAACAAAACGCATAATATAAATACTTTTAGCTTAAACATACCGGTCATACGTGTGAAGATAACTACCAAACTAAACAAAACAGCTAATAATAATAATAAACTATTAGCAACTACATGAACAACAGATCTATTGAAGTAAGCTTAACGAAACTGATCAAACAAGTATGATATTCCACCACCAAGTTCAGGAACAAAAAGTGCAAAGATAGGATCATTTGGGGACCAACACAAGTCCATGACATTTTCAACCTTGATTGATTTCTTGTCAATAAGACTGAAGGTTTCAGTCTTATAAACAGAAATGAGATTTTTACCAAATATTTTTCACTCACACATTTTATCAAACACTTGGTGTGCACATCAATTCAACTAGCAATATGGTAGTACACACGAATAACGTAAAGATCAAAATTGTCATCAATAGACCTCTAGCCTAGAGATTATTCATGAATATCAAATTGTCTTGTGAAGTTATGATAAGCTCATCATGAGTTGTATTCCCATTTGATAAGAAAGAGAAGAGTAATAAGGATGACATGGTGATGGACAGAGATGAGATGGAGATGATGAACAATTGATGATGATGATCGTGAAGTAACTTGTTTTTGGAAGGACCAGTTGGGAGGAAAACACACACTTAGTGTGTGAATTTAATGAGCGATTGGAAAAAAAGACATTATATAGTTGGAAGAAAATAGGATAAACAAATTAAATCTTAGATTAATCCTTATAATTAGATCAAACTAGATAGGTAATAGAGATTTGTTCCTCAGTAAGCACTAAAATAAAAATAATCAAATGAATTTTTCCCTGCGGCTATAACCTTTTAGATTTTTATTTTGGGGTTATGATGGTCCTACGAATTCAACTTACGAATAAAAGCACGTGCTGAATACGATTAGTTGATTTAAATCATATTTGAAATGGGAACCAACAGATTTGCGTGGTTACATACTTACATGTAACTATTTTGTCTAAAAATAAATATAAGTGTTGACCCAACAACAAAATCGATAGATATTCAACCTAACTATTTAATAGCATTAAATATGAAAGCGTATCAATTTGATTAACGGAAACAAATAAAAATTTTGTTTATCTAAAGAAAAAGACGAATAAATCTCATAGTAATAACTAAGGGGGCATTTGGTTTTTTAACGGAAATTACCATGGGTATGAGAATCACTATAGGTTTTTAAACCCACCATGCTTGGTGGGTATGAGATTTACCTTTCATACTTATATTTCAACATAAAAGCCACTAACCAAACGAATTATTGGAAATGAAATATATTCCTTCATTCTCATTTGCATAACCCAAACACACCCTAAGTGATTAATATTACCATCTATGATAGGAATCATTTGTACATAACTAGCTAATATTAAGGAACATTTTCTCCTATAAAAATACAAACGATTGTATCATGTATTACATGTCACTTATTTTAAGACTAGATGTAACAAGAGGTTCACTCACACGTTGGTTGGTGACCTTCTAAGACGTGTCCTCCTTAAACAGCCTATCCATAAGATGCATCGTTGGTAATTGAATGAGAGAACTCGATCGATAGACTATCGACCGACTTAAGAACTTGGTTGTTAGTGCGTGTGAGTTGTGATTTTGGTTTTTGTGAGGTACATTTATGTATAAGTGGGTATGTTTGGATGGTGGTGTTGGTGATATTATTACACCTTGTTGATGGTGTAGTGAAAATGTGATGTGACGCTAAATTGACAGTGGTGATGTTAGTGCCTCATACACATGCTCTAATTATCTTCACTTTTAAAACTACTAGACAAGTACCCGCGCCTAGCGGCAGCGGTGTTTGGTTTTCGACAAAGTTTAATCGATGGATGTTTACTTTTGATAAATCGTATTAGTGGCATCATGAATTCTTCCCATAGAATCGTTTTACTGATGACATAGTTGCATAACGGCGATTATGTATACTTTTCAACAAAATCTAGTAGGATCCATTGTGTGTACGTGTTTTTTTCTGAATGTTTTAAGTCAAATTTATCGATTGATATGTAATAATAGACTAATCGTGTAAAGTGACGATGACATGATTTTCAGAGACAATTTTACCATTTGTGGTATTGGGTTATAGTCAAATTTTCATGTGTCGATAAATTCACGATTGGCGTTAAAAGTTTTTTACTTTTTGGTGTTATTATCTAAACTTATTTAGTTGCGATTGTTTTCGTGAAAATTTAACATGTATTGTGCTTGTTCTCCTAAGTTAGTTGATACAATGTTAACAAACAAATTTCCATAAACATTTATGTGTTTTTAAGGTAATAGTTGTTCGTGTGTTCGCGCACGTCGTTTTTGTGTGTGTATGTTTAGTTTTTTTGGTTTGTGTTCACAACTTTTTATATGAAGTAGGATAGCCGTAGATAATCTTATCTAGATAATCTTAAATGTAATATTTATAGTCAAATTCTAATATAGCTAACATTTTAATCTATCATATGGTTTCAAAAATAAATGGCAAGTATACTAAGTGTGCATGCACCCTATGGAAAAGATACGAGCTAGCATTATATATAAACTCTTTAAAAGTAATGGATATGCATTATAGTGCAAGTATATGGATTGTTTTTTTATTTTAAAAACTATGAAAGTTTGTATCTTTTTCAATTTTTTTTTTTTTTTTTCTAGTGGTAACAAATTAGTAAAAGTTTACCATGAGAACTCTTTAAAAGTAATGGATATGCATTATAGTGCAAGTATATGGATTGTTTTTTTGAATTTTTTTTTTTTTTTAAACTATGAAAGTTTGTATCTTTTTCAAATATTTTTTTTTTCTAGTGGTAACAAATTAGTAAAAGTTTACTATGAGAACTTGTAACTTTTTCATATTTTATTTATCTAATAGGAATAAGTTAAATTGGTAATGTTATTGGTTTATTTTTTGGTTACATGGCTGTAACGAAGACCATCTACAAAAGGCTATAAGAATAACTTAAGTTTGTACCACATATGTAAAAGGCTAAAAATGAGTCGAAAATGTTGTGTATATACTTGCCACTATAAAATGTGAGAGTAACAAAACTCGATAAGTCAAATAAATTCATAGGAAAAAATTGCAGTATTTAAAATGGTGACCATAGAGTTTTGATTGACAAATTATATGGACAAAGTATTCAGATGAAGAACTTTCTGACCCATACAGTATATAAATAGATCCAAAAGGCGTTTAATGAGTGTTCTGTAACTCTTATAGTGGGTATGTGGTAAGCATGCAGGAGTTGTTATGAGAGTTGTATTAGTGTAGTTTTCACTAAAACCTATGATTAAACAAGCTTCATGAGAATGTCATCCCTTCTCATCACGCATACACTGAATCCTCATACTTCCCACTCCACCTATACAAAAGTTAAAAGTGGAAACTCTACATATCTTAAACTTAGAACGATATAAAGTTGTTACATATTCGGTAATTAAGAATACATGTACAGTACTGTAGAGGTAACTATGAGTCAAAAATATTGTTTCGCGTTGGAGTTTGAAAGACGCCGACATCAATGTGCACTGTGCCACCATGCGACACAAAATCATGCCTAGCAACCTCCACTACCTTAATAACGTTGGGAACAAATGAATAATAGCTACGCCGACATCAATATGCACTGAGCCACCAGGCGAGACAAAATTATTCTGAAAACAAAGATAGAACACTGTTAAACTTGCAAGAATGCATGGATTGATAATACTATCCAACACAAATATGTACATAAACAAAACGTGCATATGCATGTATGTGCATGCAAGTGAGAAGGTTAGATGAAAGAAGAAAAAAAAAAAGAACCTGCATATATCGATAACAAGAAGAGAATATGCATGAGGATTATGATGTTTAAATAGTAAGGAATATGATAATTGTTTTGGAAAGTATTAAATATAAAAATTCTTCTTTTCTTTTAATAAGAAATGATACATATATACGAATCACAAATCATACATACAGTTTCACAAATCATTAAATATATTTCCTATGTTAAGAAGTCAACTCTTAAACATACAGTTTCAGTTTCAACCCATTATATGTAATTCGTGTATTCCAGCAATATACTTTCCAATTAGTGTAATAGAAATCGTTTCCTAAAGTAGTGTACGTATATCATTATAACATGTTTCCTTTATCGTCATGAATACAAGTCAACAAACTTATCTATATATAGGCGTGTAACAAGAACTCACAAAAGAGATGAATACAATAGTTTCCATTTTTCCGGTAGAATAGTTTCCATTTTTTGGTTTTCACACTTACTTTCACCATATTTTAAGTTTTCTCTCTCCATTGACTTTCAAGGTTTCGATTTTCATTCATTGACAAAGGCAAAATGGACATTGACTGAAATTTTAGTTTTACATTATAAGTAGTTAAGATACACAATTTTTAGAAAAGAAAAGAAGAAAAGTACAGATTAATATATCAAATTTGTGTATTGATGCATTTTGAAACTTATAATTTTGTCAAGAAGATCTACATTATTATTTTGTCCAATTAAATATAGCCAATTGATTGAAATAGTGGTGATGTGGTGGCATGTTTTGTGCTGTCTTGTGTTTCCCAATATGAAAAAGAACATGTGTGTATGGACTATGGAGCGATCTACGGGTCTGCTACTCGTGTGTGCGTATGTAGTTACTAGTACTACACAAATACATAGTTACGTACCACCTTAATATTAAAATATGATTGCACATAAACCGCAATATATAATCGAACAATGATATTTAGAAAAGTCAAATTGATATTTTTATTGGTGAAGTATCTTACATTATAAAAGGTTGTAAATGGGATTCAAAGAACAAATTAGATACGGAGTATTATTCCTACGTATCTTTTCTAGTTTTCTATAATGATTTTGCACACACAAAATTATATTCCATTTATTCATTTTTAGAGATAAATAAGCTGTCCATTTATTCATTTTTAGAGATAAATTATATTCCTAGGTACTTCATCTTGCTTTTACACATTTTTTATTATTATTTTTAGATGAGCTAAAAAATCAAGTATCTTATATATGTACAAGCTACTTAAATCATCTACTGTACAAAGATCCAACAACGACTTAAAAATCACTTAAAGAAGCTATTGCATTAAAGCAAAATGTTAATTATTTTTTATTAGATGAACAGATTATGAAAGATTAAAAGTATATTTGGCACACAAGATCATATGAAAATTGTGCTTATTTTATATTAAAAAAAGTAAGCTATTTAAATTATAGGTTTTGTTTGAAAGACATAATTTATTGGGGTTTATTAAGAATTTTTTAAAAAATATCTTTTAAAATCTATTAAAATCAAACGATACAACTTTAAAATATTTTTTAGTTTTCGATTCGTCTCTATTTACAACTACATATTCGGTTTCACAAATAATTAATTGTGCGAAACAAACCCCAAGTGGTTGAAAATTAATGTTCTGTGAATAAGTAAAATTTAACAAAGGATTGAGAGTGATTTTTTTTTACATTAGAGTTAATGAGTTAATAATGGGTTGAAAAAGTAAAACGATTATGCATTCAAGATGCTCTTAGTTTTAGTCCGATTTTTTTTTTTTTCCCCTCTGAACAGGGTCTGAATGACCCAAATGTCTGAATCGGTCAGACATTTGGTCGTTCAGACCGTTTGTTTTTTTTTTTCATTCAGATGCAGTTAGATCTTAATGGTCAAGACTTGAGAGGGGTGTCTTAACGCGTCTGAATGACTCTTGTTGACACAGAATAACCAAAAAAAAAAAAAAAATCCTGTAAAAACATGAGTTTTTTTTTCCGTTCAGATGCGTTCAGATTCAGACATTTACGCCTCAGATTCAGATTCAGATGTGCGGTTCAGATTCAGATTCAGACCCTCTTAATAAACAATTATGCATTCAACACCAAGATGCCCTTAGTTTTAGTCCTCCTAAATATGAGTTGTGCCTTTCTAGGATAGGGATACGTTAAACGAAGATGTAGATGATATGAAGTGAAATTTAGAGAATTGATGCATCGATGATGGAGATGTATCACGACATTCTCTTATTCGTCAACTCTATCATCATTAACTCCTATCGTTGTATATAATGTTACAGATCGACTCATGTTTCAAGCAGGTTTGCTTTATATTTTGTGTTATTATTTGCGTAGATAGACAATAAAGCATACAATGATTCAAAATATTTCTCATGAATACTCTAAAATAAACGAAAACGTTATATAAAGACATAGCATCTAAAGTCCAAACGTTATGTTTCATAAGACTTAGTTAAATGCCCAAGATTTTTCTAAACAAAACAGTATCCCTATAAGTCGTAGAGCGATCTGACCTCTATGCCGTATAGAGGTTCTGATATGTAAAACTTTATTTTTTGAAAACTGGACTTCTATTAATCGCAAAACCATCAAACATTGAAAACACATTTCATATATCATAAACATCATTTCTGATAGCAAATTTCACATCTAAAACTCGCGGAGGCTCTATTATAAAAACTATGAGTGTTAACTGAAGCTCGTTATCTTTTTTTGCATCATAAGTCCCAACTATTAACGTAGTTAACCTTACATATATTTATCATTGTAGCATTTATCGAGCTTAACTAATAAATATATACCCTTATATCTTTCGTAAATTCGAGGTGTTACATGTGACACAACTAATTAAGTGTCATTTTTTTAAATGAACACTTTACATAAACCATTACTAAAACAAACACTTTCAAAAAGATTTACCAAAATCGATGAAGCGAGCAAAGCATTTTGTCTTTTAGCATTTTGCTCGCCATGTTCTTTGTCTTTTAACGAGAACGGCGAGCAAAACATGGGGCGAGCAATCATTTTGCCCTCCATGTTCTTTGTCTTTTAACGAAAAATGTTTGTCTTCTTCTGAAAACGACGAGCAAAATCTCTAAAAAAGGGGAGGGCGAGCAAAATCAAAATGCTCGATGTGTAGATTTTGGTAAATCTCTAAAAAAGTGTCGGTTTTTGTAATTCTTGTTGGGAAGTGTTTATTCTAGTAATTGATTTACTAATTAATATATGCAACAACCGGAAGTTACACCGTTGAGGATTAAAGAACGTACATACTACATACTATCGTATAAACAAAATTTATTGTCGTAAATTTCTGTTTTCTTATAAGAAAGAAAAGAAATCCATATCTCAATTTCATATACGTAAGACGTTACTTATCACTCATCTCTTACAACGACCACCACGAAGTCACCAACATTGTAGTCGATGTCGTCACTCCATTTAACAGTCCTAGTGTATGATTTTGAAAGGGATGTCCTTATTGGAAAATCGGGTGTGGTGGTGATTGCATAAATCCAAATTCGAAATAGACAAGTAAAGTTTTAACTTTTAAATCAACCACATAATACCAATTATCTACACATGTAGGTCAGTAGTGCACATTTTTAACAAGTGGTCTGAATTTTCTTGTCAAAGTCAAACTAATCAAAATATGAAAATATTTAAAGTTAATGTTACATCCTTTTCTCCCAGTTGCGTTATATATTCGAAAAGGACATTTATTTTCTGTGACAAATTTTTTTGAAAGGCGCATATACTTTTGATAATCGTTTAGTCTCAGACTCGTTGCTTATTAATTGTTCCATCTTTAAACACCCAAGTATTTAAACATTTTTTTGACAGTTAAAGTTCTCTTTACTAGTGGATCTGAAACTGACTTGCAAGGGAACAATATAATTGACTGGTTTATTTAAATAATCTGCAGTGTATGTTAACAAAAACAAGGCAGTTCATATGGTTAAGAACTTGCAAGTTGTAACACTTAACATTGTAGACTGTAGTCAATAATTTCTTGTGAAGTAGTACTATGAAAAAGTAAGTAGAGTACGGTTATACCATGAATAAGGTGTTTTGAAATGCAAGTAACATTCATCAACTGAAAAGAAACACAATCATTGAGGACCCATTGACAACTTTCAAATACATTGCAGAGATCTTTATGACCATTATAACGCTCCCTACCTCTTGTCCAAACTTATATTTGAGAATTCAAGTTGATTGACTTTAAATAAGTCATGTTACTTTCTTTTTTTTTTTTGAACGGCGGCATTATATTAAAACTAGCAAAAGCTAGAAACAATTACAAAGAAGATATAGTAGCTATAGGGTTTTGCAACCAACCTACCCAACTAAGATTAAAATTAGGATTTCTAGAAGAAATCCACAAATAAGATTGGGAAACAACATTATCCCAAATCATCGCCTTCCTTGGGGGGGGGGGGGGGGGGGGGGGGTGGGGTGGGGTGGTAAAAGAACCCCTCCCACACCTTCAAGAAAAACTCGAACATTCTTTGAGAAGGACGACGAATCCAGCCACATGATCCAATCCTCCATACTCGCGCAAAAAGGGATATCGAGCTCCCACCATTTCACCAACAAAGACCACAAATCTGTGGCCATCTCACAAGAGAAAAAAATGTGGTTAACCGTTTCAACGTCTTCTTGACAAATGGGACAGAGAAGAGAATGAACATCAATGCCTCTCCTATCCAAATTCACCCTAGAAGGAAGCTTGTTCAACAACAACCTCCACATAAAAATGTTAACTTAATGGGAATACTACGATTCCAACGAGTAGCAATGGGAGAAACCTCAAGAATACAAGAATCAATCAAGGAACGAACCGAAGCAACAGTGAAACCCTTGGTAATGTCAAGCGACCAATTCCAAGAGTCATTATTGTCCGATAACACCACATCTTTGATCAAGTGTTGCAAGTAAGATAATTGAGCCGATTCAATACCACCTCTCACGGTCCTCCTTAGAACATAACTCCAGTCTTGAAGGGAAACACGACTAGCTATGTTTAGGGGTGCAAACGAGCCGAGCCGAGCCTGAGCTTTGCTATACTCGAGCTCGGCTCGTCAGGTTTTTTTCGAGTTCGAGCTCGAGCTCGGCTCGATTCGAGCCTTTATTTTCGAGCTCGAGCTCGGCTCGTAAACTTTTCACAAAACTCGAGCTCGACAAAGCTCGGCTCGTTTATGAAAATTTATGAAACTTTCGCCCAAAGTCGAGCCTCCTCTTGATGATTTTCTGAGCAAATTTGAAATCAATTTTAAAATGGTTCCCATTTTTTGCATTCAACGCTTTTTTCTCCATTATAACTTCTAAAAATGTAAATAGTTTTATGAAAGTTTTTGTATGGACCGGTTTGATGTGTTCAATAACTAGGCATTTAATTAATTTTGAAGGTAATTACCAGTGATATGCAACTCTTATAACATGCCTTACCTATTGCCGACTTTTAACACAATGAATAAATTTTGGTGACGGTAAATGATGGTAGGTTGCTCTTTGAAGAGACGTGATCAGGGACTCCACAAGTTATCATTTGGGCAAAGTCGTGCGGGTAAAACGCAACTGGTCACATCCAAAAGGGCACTCTCTATTCAAAGTTTTAAACAATTATAACGTAAGGCTCGACGAGCCTACTCGAGCTCGATAAGGCTCGACGAGCCTACTCGAGCTCGATAAGCGAAGCTCGAGCTCGGGCTCGATAAGTAAACGAGTTGATTTTCAGGCTCGAGCTCGACAAGGCTCGGCTCGTTTCGAGCTTTTTATCAAGTCGAGCTCGAGTAGCTCGCGAGTAGCTCGGCTCGTTTGCACCCCTAGCTATGTTGCAACCTCTATCATTATCAAGAATGTAGATACGAGGAAATAATTTTTTTAAAAGAGAATTACCACACCAAGTTTCATCCCATAAGCGAATTGAAATACCATTCCCAAGCTTCCGAATACACAATGACAAGAGATCGATTCCTTTATCCTTAAGAGATTTAACAGAAGATAGAATTCCACTCCATGTTACTTGAATTTAATCAACATGATCTTGTCATTTCAACACTAGATACCACCGCCGACTCATGGATTTCCGTGGCCCCGTGCCATCAAGACAAACAAGCCTTTAAACACATACACAAAATACACATGTACTCCGTATATATATAATAGCAGTGCATGAAATTTTGTAGCTCTCGTCAAACGGTGGCCTTGTGCGACAGCACCGCTTACACTCCCCTAAAGATGGCCCTACTAGATGCTAACCGATATCATACACAAAATACACATGTACTCCGTATATATATAATAGCAGTGCATGAAATTTTGTAGCTCTCGTCAAACGGTGGCCTTGTGCGACAGCACCGCTTACACTCCCCTAAAGATGGCCCTACTAGATGCTAACCGATATATATATATATATCAGATATCGGTTAGCATCTAGTAGGGCCATCTTTAGGGGAGTGTAAGCGGTGCTGTCGCACAAGGCCACCCTAGATACCACCGTCGACTATATATATATATATATATATATATATATATATATATATATATATATATATATATATATATATATATATATATATATATATATATATATATATATAGGGCCATCTTTAGGGGAGTGTAAGCGGTGCTGTCGCACAAGGCCACCCTAGATACCACCGTCGACTATATATATATATATATATATATATATATATATATATATATATCTGATATCGGTTAGCATCTAGTAGGGCCATCTTTAGGGGAGTGTAAGCGGTGCTGTCGCACAAGGCCAACCTAAAGATGGCCCTACTATATATATATTTTTTAAATTGAGTTGAATAAAGTGAAATACTACAATAGTATACCAACAAAGTGGTTCTTCAAAAGCACTAGAGTGTGCATTTGAGATTTTTTAAGTAATATTGAAAAAAAAAAAAAAAAAAAAAAAAGTTTGGTTCGATGAGCAACCTTAACCCGAGATCCATTTTGGCAACCCTTCCTCAATACTATGAGTATATATCTTAAGTATATGTTTTGGACCTAAAAAAAGATTGGTTCGATGAGCAACCTTAACCCGAGATCCATTTTGGCAACCCTTCCTCAATACTATGAGTATATATCTTAAGTATATGTTTTGGACCTAAAAAAAGATTGGTTCGATGAGCAACCTTAACCCGAGATCCATTTTGGCAACCCTTCCTCAATACTATGAGTATATATCTTAAGTATATGTTTTGGACCTAAAAAAAGATTGGTTCGATGAGCAACCTTAACCCGAGATCCATTTTGGCAACCCTTCCTCAATACTATGAGTATATATCTTAAGTATATGTTTTGGACTAGTAAAAATGAGTCGTTTGGCGTTAGATTTTGTAAAGTGTTAGTTCTGTTATAGCAAGCTTAACAGGATGATAAGATTTAGCTGATGCGTAGCATGTTTCAATTGCAGCTGTCCTTTATAGTGCGAAAGAGAATGTACTAATGTACCTCCATACCATACGAGAAGGTTAGAGTCCCGTAACTTAATATAAATGTCGTTTAATCCAACTGAACATTTACTTTTGAGCTCAACAATTGTCGCTATAAAGATCCCGATATCTTGTATCACTTGGTATAAAGAATGCTAAAAGAATAGACATTTAAAACATGTACCATAAAACAACAAAGAGATACATATTTATTTATTTTCTAAAGTTTGCCAAGATAACATCTGAAAGATGCAGACAAATCATCAGTTCATAGTGATTTTATTGTTACCTAAGAGATCATATCAAATAAAAAAAGTAAGATTTTGTATAACCAGATACTTTACAATGAAAGGTGGGGTTGATTTGGTTTGAAAAGCTTAATAATTGTGTTGTTATGGTACTTTACCAACACTCAACAACTTTGTAGTGACCCACCGGCAAAGTAGTAAAATTTAAAACCAACACGCATCATTCCTATTAATAACCATGTGCTTTTGCACATTGCACAAGACCCACATCAACCATCTTTGAGTAGAAACTAAATCTCAATTAAAATATTCACCCATTGTCCTCTTATAGGTAATTTTTTCCCCATCTGGCCCGAGTATCGTATCGACAGACTTGTAGCCTAGCGGTATCTATGAGAACATGAAGCGTTAGCTAACTGTTGAAGTAATTTCTTGCAATCACTCCAGACAAATAAAGGAAGCCTTTCGGTTAAACTGAATGAAAGTTCTTCCGAGAGGTTTGTGTATCGATCCCTTCGGTCTCCAAGGATCCTTCGGTATCTGCACACAACAATATGCTTTAGGCTCGCCCCGGGTGTTATCCCAGGACCCACCTCCGGCGTGAGAGTAAGTATCGGATATACCGAAAGGCTATCAACAGTAATAGATAGTAAAATGTGTGTTAAAAAAAGAGATCCTTCAAGTAGTAAATGGGCTGGGTATTTATAGTACCCAGCCTTGGTACCTGTGATGGCGGCGCCGGATTTTCTGGGAACATGTCTTGGACATAATCCCGTGAATCCTGGGATTATGCCTGCTACTGCCATCTGTCAAAAGGTAATGCCACTTGTTCTATTGTTGACAGCTGCTTTATCCGGACGACCTAGGTGCTTTCCGGATGGTTTTGCTTCTTCCGGCGTCCGGACGAGTTAAGCCGTCCGGACACATACGCCAACACTAACCAAGTGGTTGTAAGCTCAACTTCCAACTTAAACAAATGTGTTGAAAAATAACAACAAAAGGTAAAACTTTTAAGGGTAGACGTTTTTGCTGATATATGACAGACTTTTTTTAACGGTTTATGTAACATACCTTTCCTTGTATTAAACAACCCTAAAAGAACATTATGAGACGGGCAAATGGAAAAGCTAGTACAAGATGAGATCTTTAGATTCTTGAAGACAAAAGGATGAAAAGATTCCAGACAAACAGAATATGAACTAGTGTGTGCTTTACATCTACTCTCGTCATGCTTACAACAACAAAAAGAATTGGTTCAATTGTGTGGTTCTAAGCAGTTTCAGGTGACTCACTAGCAGCTGCAGCCGCTCGTTTCTTGGCAAAGTATTCGTCTGCACGAGCCTGGTTCTTAGCAACTGATGGTTTGACCCATTTCTTTCGGCCTGGCAATACTGTCAATGAACAACCAGCAGCTTCAAGCTTCTCTTTTGCTTGAGCAGAAAAAGCACGAGCTTTAAAGTTTAACTTTACACTCAGTTCACCGTCACCAAGAATCTAAAACACACAGATGGCGTAAGTAAGCATATGTTGTATCATTGAGTATAAGAATCGTCTAAATTAATATGTGAAATTGAACATTCAGAATATGACAACAAAGGAAGTTGATCAACAAATTTGTTGCTTTTGGAAGTATAAGAAACTACGGATTGGAAAACAGTTTGATGCATGGAAAGTACATAATATTCTAGATTTGTGCAAGATGAAACATTCTTTAACATAAGGCACTTTTGGGGATAAGAGTCAACTTTTTATTCCTAAGGGCAAAAGGTCATTCTACTCAAGAGACGTTACACAAGCAAGGTAGTGGGTTAGAAATTGAAAGAATGAAGAACAAGTTTTAAAAGAACTACACTTCATGCAAATGAATTCCAGAGGATGCGTGTGATGTTCAGACTTGCTGAAATGAGAACTTGGTCATTGTCCATCAAGTAATACAACCAGTAACTTTTAAATGCTTTAAATACTTTAATGCGATAACTGTAGCAGATGTACGCTTGCCATTTGTTGTTATAGTATCAATTACATCATTCTTAACATTCTAGGATTATTAATCAATTGTCGGTGTGAAACCTTACTCAAGCTGATCATATAATGCTGACTTCTCGTGACCTCAACAATGAAAGTTTCACTATAAAATTTATGTAGTTGCATTCAAGTGTAACTTTCAACTTATGAAAATAGGTTATAAGACAGGGACCTTGATGTATAAATCATTTAGTTTAGCTGGCATAGCGCTTTAGAGTATCTTTTGGTTCTTATATGTAAATATATAGAGCATACAGTGCCCTTAAAAAAATGGGGCATACAGTGTAGTATGGCCATATATGTTAGTTACTTGTAGCAATTAGGGGTGCCCAAAAAAACCGAGGAACCAAAAGAACCGAGGAACCAAAAAGACCGGAATCGTACCGGAACCGAACCATGTACGGTTCTTGGTTCCTAAAATTCCAAATTTTCGGTTCTCGGGACGGTACGGGTCGGAACCGTCCGGTTCCGGTACTTTCCCGAAAGAACCGACTACTTTGAAAATATGAAATTTTATAGGGTTTATTTGGGACATTGTATAATTTGTATAGCCGGAAAAAAATAAATAAATAAATAAATAAAACTCTCATTATTAAGCTGTAACATAAAAATCTAAAACTAAAAAACACATAATACAATTAAGGGATAATTGCTTGAAAATATATCATACTTGCCACCTTTTGTTATTGTGTGTACTGAAGTTTTTATTTTCTTATTGTGTGTACTGAACTTTCAAATTTCGATTATTGTGTGTATTTTTTACTATTTTACCCTTACTTTTTTAAAATTTTGAAGGGTAAAATAGTCATTTTACAAGGCAAAATAGTCACAAAATACACACAATAATCGAAATTTAAAAGTTCAGTACACACAATAAGAAAAAATAAAGTTTAGTACACACTATAACAAAAAGTGACAAGTATGATACTCCCTCCGTCTCAATTTAATTGTCCATATTTCCTTTTATGGATGTCTCAAATTAATTGTCCACTTTCCTTATTTAGTAAAAACTAGAGAATCTAGTGAAGGAATATTCTATTTTAGTGGTTGAAAATTAAAGTGGTCCCACTTTTATTAAACTTTGTGTTTTCTCTCTCCTGACAAATAAATTGAGACGGAGGGAGTACATTTTTAAACAATTAACCCTACAATTAAAGCTCTAACTTTTAATCCATTCAAAGATCATCATCATCATTTATCAACATGAAAGTAAGTTTATCCTGAAATCATTATCGTAAATTTGTTACTTACCTATAGTATGCTTGTTCAATCATATTTGACGTAATTACTACTCATGTTGTTGATAGCTTTTTCCATATTTTCGACGACGAAAAAAATAAATCATTTAAACACTTAGGTACTTGTGGGAATTACCGAAAATTCCCGTACCGGAACCGAACCGAAGAACTTGGGACGGTTCTTGGTTCCACTTTTTTCATATTTTTTGTTCTCGGTTCTTTCGGTTCCAATTCCGGTTCGGGACGGTTCCAGTACCATGGACACCCCTAGTAGCAATCTCTTTTAGTCAAACATAAACAAGAACAATATCCAAAGTATTTTTGGATATGGAGTCTGATTTAGGTTGCAAGGTATTCAGTTATGAAAGTTTAGGATGGCAATTTTAATGCGTCGTGACCTTATCCTTTTGCTGTCTTTTTTTTCTCAATATATTGTAGCTTTCGTGTATTTATACTACAATAGAACTCATAAACCATACAGCATTGCCCATGGATACAGGCAATTTTGCTGAGCCATGTACTCTTTATATTAAATTTTCTTTTTTGCTGCAATGGTGATTGAGTATATGATTTAAATAAGTTACGAGTGGTTTAATAAAAAGCATTTGATTTTCTCAGATTTTAATGGAAAATTTATTTGGCAATTGGCATAATATTATACCTTGAGAGGAAGTCTCCTTTCTCTTCCGGATGGATTGATCAAACCCTTCTCTTTCAGAGACTCCAGTGAAACCTCTTCCCCCTCTTCAAATCCAGCTGTTGCTATGTCTTTTAAGTTCACTGGAACATATTTTGATAGTCCAGCATGCATACCTTGATCCGACGAAAAACAAGTAATATAAGTGACCATAAAACATAGCTTAAATAGGTCTGCAAAAACCAAGACTGGAACCAATATGACAGAACTTGAAAACAAGCAGTGTTAAAAAACCGCAGGTCTGATTTTTGGTTATAAAAAATACTGTCTTTTTTGGTTTAGTTTGTTTTATGTGCGAAATGTTTGCAAACGGGACAAACCGAACCGTACCAGTTTATTTGTACATTAAAAATGACATCATGGATATAATGATTCATGTTACATAGCTGATCGATTCTTTTACGCTATAGTATTCATATTCCTTATTGAAAAAGAGTCTGAAGTACCAACATAGTAATCTGAAGTCTGAAAAAGTCTATATATAATTCCAGAATCCGAGTAGGCATTTTGACGTCAATAGTAAAAAATCATCCATACATTTTTACATGGCAGACTAAGCATAAACAGGAGACCAAGAACGAGCACAAAATTACATGTATCCTGGAGAGAAATTCCGATGTTACAAAAGTTTGTAAAAAACCGAACTGACCAAAACCACAAAGGGAAGACAACAAGATTAAGATCCAAAAACCAAACCATAATAAACAGAACCCAAAAGGTTTGTTAGGGCCAAACCCAGACTACATTGGTTTTGGTTTCACGCCAAAACTGACCCGACATGACCCATGTGTACACAGTAAACAATACACTTGTAACAATATCGTCGTCAAGTCTTTTTGCCCGATTTCTGGAAACACTGAAAGTTTATGACAGGAATTCTTTGTTTTCACAATCGAATGTAAATAACTGAACCATTTATGCATCTCTACCAAATATTTAATAAAGGGATTCCATGTCTAGCCAAGACTAGTAAGATTAGATTGTAATCTTCATAGTAATGCTCCATACACCAAGGGTTTGGGATTGGTTATCTAAACACCATATTCCTTAAAAAATAAAGGTAACAAAACATACAGATAAGCAGTTTTATCGAAACACTCAACTACTTTGAGGCTGCAAACATAAGCAAATAAGAACACTAGGGCGCGTTTGGCTAAGCTTAATTGCTTAAGTATTTTCAAAAATCCTCACAAGAAAGATATAAAGCTTAATTATCTTCTAAAAACCAAGCTCTTTAATATAAACTTATACACAGTATTCCAAAACACAATATTAAGCTGCTCAAATAAGCATTCCTACCGTCTAATATCAGCATTCTGTTTCCACATAGTAAACAATACACATTTATGATTACCCCAAAACTACACCACATATACCATCAAAACCGAAAAAATGCGCTAAACTGCGAACATAACATAACAACAAGAATTACAGCACGAAAAGATGTCGAATTTACCTCCAGCAATACCCCTCAACTTAGGCAACCTCCTATAAAGAGGCATCTGACCACCTTCAAAACCCGGTCTAACACCAGGCCCAGACCTCGACTTTTGACCCCTCATTCCAAACCCACAGCTCCCTCCTTGTCCAGCAGCATGTCCTCTTCCTTTCCTTTTCCTATTCTTCCTAGAACCCGGTTGTGGGCCCAAGTTATCCAACCTAAACCTTACATTTGAACTCACTACAGCTGTTGGTATCCCTTCAGCACCACTTGCTTTCACTACCAACAACAACCTTAATTCTTGTTTTTTGGTGTTTTTGCAAATGGGTATTGTTGGAAATTGGCATATGTTGGAGTTAAGGTTTGTTTTGGTGCCTTGTTTGAATGTTGAATTGAGTAGTGTTGATGGTGAAAATGGGGAGATTATGGATGCCATTTTGGAAGTGAAGTGTAGAGATGAAATGTGATATGAGATTATGAATGGATATGATGATGAAGATTGTGTTATCGGGTTTTGTTTCGTGGGTTGGGTTGTGAACTTGTGATGTGGAAAAGATTTTGGGCTAAAACCGGTTTCTAAGAGTTATTCAATTTTATGACTTTATAGTTTATACTTTATAGTTTATATGAACCGAGGCATCCTTTATATCATTTTTAAACACTATATATACTAAAAACAGATTGGGCGGCACATTTTTTTATTATTTTTTTCACCAGTCGGATTATATTATTGTTTTTTTTGGGCTTTTCTTTGTTAGTCCACTAGGCGTTTGATCAAAAGCCCATTCAACAGCACGTCTTCTATATTACCTTTCTCTGCTTACATTACGCATGTTTCCTTGCTTCAGCCTGAAGACACGTAATAACTTTTCTCTTTCTTAGGGTTTGGGTAGGTGACGTTTTTTTTTATTACTTCCGGTTGTTGCATGTTACTTTCTGCTTTATTCTTGCTTCTGCATGTTGGTTATTGTATGATCGTCTTTGTTAGTGAACGTTTTTTTTGGTTTGTTGTTTGTTGTTTACTTTATCTCGGCTACCGGAGGCGTTTGATTAATCAAGTAGTTGCGCTTATGTGTGTGGTTGTTTGGTTACTGTGTTTTTTTTAATACTTGATTTTACCGGTTCCACCGAAAACTCTCATTTGAAAAAAAAAGGTGGTATATATGTATGTGTTTCGTTATTTGTTTGCCACGTTATATTTTATTGTTTGTTTTACATACCTATCGTTTGGGTTAGAAGGAACAATTAAGATATGAGAACTAAAGGTAAAGGTCGCAAAAGGGTTGTGGGGGTAGATGCTTCACCTGACGAGTTTGGTAGACGTGACGTTGTTGATACCTCTGGACAGTTTTTTGTTGGTACTTTGGGTGATCATCTATCTGATGTTGTTGGTGATGGTATTTGTCCAAGGGGTTATGATGCGTGTAGTTTAGGTGCTAATTCCATTCAGGAGTGTCTCTCTGAACATTTCGGTTATTGCGTTGGTGCTAACGGTCCACAAAATTTTATTTCTACTACTTCGAGCTCAGTTAGTCAGGGTCATTTAGATTCTTTCAAAAGGAAGGCGTTGTTGGTTGATGACCATTCGGTGGAAAATCAGTCTCAGAAATGCCCGTGTTATGCACAACAAACTTCGATTGGCAATGGTTCCGGTTTGCAACATGTATGCCTGTTGGGTGAAGGGGTGAAAAGGAAGGCGGCTGTTGTGGATGGGAATCTCTCTAAACGCAGAAAAAAAAGAAACCCTACTCCTGAACAGCCGTTGTTGTATGGTGTAGAAGAAGGTAAATTTTGTGTTCTAGGTTTTGTGAATGTTTTTGTTATTATTTCATTTTGTTGTTTTTTTGGTTAATATGTTCCTTTGTTTTATAGCTTCTTCTGCTGTTAGTGGATTCCAGTTCGCTGGGCGGGATGTTTTGTCTTCTCAAACGTTGCCTAAAGGTATTGTTTCTTTCATTGTTTTCATGTTTTCCTTCTTTCTTTCTTTGGTTTTTTTACCACTCAACAAATGACATTTTTTTACATGCTTATACGATTGATAAACCTTTTAGAAACCGCAATGCCTGTGGAAAACGCTTCACTGTTGCTAGATTTCGAAAATCAGACTGTCGTTCCTCTTTCTCAAGGTATTTTTTTGTTGTTCTATTCTCCTTTGCTTACTCCGTTGACCATCGTATGTATCGTTACGCTTGCGTCTTCAGAACAAAAGTTATCTTGATTTTCATATGCTGTATCAGGGTTTTATAGTGTCTGTTCATACGATCTGTAGGTCTTACAGCGTCGGACTTTTCTTCACAAATAGCAGTTCCGTGTGCTAATGGTAGTTTATAGTATATATGTCTTATATAATACATGCCTGTATAATAAAATTGTTTCTTATGACTACTGTTTTATTGTTATGTGGAAGGTATGGTTAATACAAGATCGGCAAAGTCCACATATCGGAGGAATGCAGTACCTACACCAAGTAAATAGCGACTTTGTTTTTTGTTGATTTATTAATAATTTTTTTTTAGCTTCGTGTTATCCTATATAATAAAATTGTTTCTTATGACTACTGTTTTATTGTTATGTGGAAGGTATGGTTAATACAAGATCGGCAAGGTCCACATATCGGAGGAATGCAGTACCTACACCAAGTAACTAGCGACTTTGTTTTTTGTTGATTTATTAATAAATTTTTCTTTGTAGCTTCGTGTTATGCTTATGGTTATTAATAAAAAAAATTTTCCTTGCAGTATCTGATACGGTCATGGGTCAGCAGTATTCTTCTACTCATCCTCCAGCGCTGAATTATACATTGCCTTCATGTATGACTGTAGTATTTTGTCTTGGGGCCTATTCAAATATGATTTATTGTTTCAAGTTTTTACGATATGTGTTGTTACAACCTATTATTTACTACCACTTTTGATTTAATCTGTAGCATCCAATATTACGGCTGAACATGTTACTGCTGCCGACACCGTTTCGTTTGAGAGAGGTTGGTACAACGTTATATATCTTTTTCGTTCTATGATGTGGAACGATTACTATGTTTTTTGTTGTGTGTCTTACGGAATTCGTTTGTATCTGGTGTAGAAAGTTTCGGTACACCTATATCTGAGCCTGGTCGGCGACGGGCCCAAGTACCTATCACAGGTTTTGTTTTTATAATGTTCTAAATATACAGGTTCGTTTTTTGTGTGTTGGTCGTTGTTGCTTACTGTCAATCTTCAAATGCTTCTTTCAGGTCCTCCTATAGAATACATAAGATTCGGTCCTTGCAACCAGCTATGTAGGAACTGTAGAGCCCTATTTTGGCAGGAAGAAAGACTCGCCTGTTCCACTGCAACAACGGGATCTTTATATCATAATTGTTGTCTTGAAGGAAGAGTCAAGTTACCTACACCTACTGACTATCCTGCAATCATTCAACAACTTTTTTCAAGTCGGCATTTCTTGGAAAATATTAGAGCGTATAACCAGATGTTTGCTATGACATCATTGGGCGCACAGACTGACGAATCTATTAATGTTGGGAGAGGGCCTTATATCTTCAAAATCTCCGGGCAGATATATCATACTATAGGCAGGTTCTGTCCTGAAGTAGACAACCCGCCAAGGTTTCTGCAACTTTATATTTATGATACACATAAGGAGGTCACGAATCGGATGAGTCATTTCACAAACGCTGCTCATACTGATCTGAGGCCTGAAATTGTTGATGCCCTTATTGGTGTTCTTGACCAGAACAATGCATTGATACAGCTTTTTAGGACAGCAAGAGATAAGCTGCAAGAAAATGATGTTCCAGAGTTTAGGATTCGGTTATTCAATGTTGGCAGAGCATCACAGTATGAATTGCCAACCTCTAATGATATTGGTGCTATCATTTTTGGTGACGATGAAGAAACGCAGACTGATTTTGATGTTCTTCTTGAAGCACACTCCGGTCAGCCTCAACGAATCAATAAGCTACATGCTATCTATATGTCAGCCCAGTTTCCTTTGTTGTTCATTTTTGGCGAGCATGGGTACCATCTTGGTTTGCGTTATGTCAATGTTGAAAGTGTTTCGACTCGCGCGGGAAAACGTATGTCGATGAAAGCATTCTATTCTTATCAGTTACACGACAAACTAGGCAAATACAACATTATTGGTAGGGGAGGAAGATTATTCCAGCAATATGTAGTCACAGCCTATTGTTCTATTGAGCAAAACCGGATGGATTATATTCGAAGCCATCAAGCTGATATTCGGACAGATTACTTGGCTGGAATATTCGACGCTATAAGCAGGGGTGATACTGATGGCTCGGATGTTGGTTCCAGGATTATTTTGCCTTCCTCTTTTACCGGGGGTCCCCGATATATGTATAGTCACTATTTGGATGCGTTGGCGATTTGTAGGGTTCATGGTAACCCTTCTTTTTTTGTGACATTTACGTGCAACACTAGGTGGCCTGAGATCGAAGACTATATGCGTGCGTACCCTCACTTAACAGCTGCCGACAGACCCGACATTGTCGATAGGGTATTTGAGCGTAAGATACATGCTCTTATAAAATATGTCCGTCAAAGAGACACGTTTGGATTCTTAAATGCTGGTCAGTCTCTTCTAATCTATTTTAATGAAATTTAAAAAATAATCTTCTGTCATTATTTAAGACAATTCACACTCTTTTTTTTTTCTATTTTTAGTTCTATATACAGTCGAATTTCAGAAGAGAGGGTTACCTCATTGCCACATCTTATTATGGGTTACGCAACAAACCGGCAGGCTAACAGAAACGGATGTTGATAGGTATGTTTCAGCGGAGCTTCCAAACCCATCAAATGATGCCGAGGGCTTTCAAGTCGTATCAGAATTCATGATCCACGGGCCATGTGGAAGTGCTTTTCCGAACGCTTCTTGCATGCAAAACAGAAACAGCTGCAAGAAGCTGTTTCCAAAGCAATACTGCAACTCAACATTTACTGACACAAATGGGTACGTACACTATCGAAGAAGGGACATACAAATGAATGTCTTCAAACGAGGCGTGCAATTAGACAACGGATATGTTGTTCCTTTCAACAGGGAGCTGTGTATGGCCTTCTACGCGCATATAAATGTCGAGTATTGCGGCTGGTCGATGCTTATCAAATATCTATTTAAATACATTTCTAAGGGTACAGATAGAATTGTAGCTCAGATAACCAGACCGATAGGGGAACAACATTCTTTGTCAGCTACTGCTTCAACCTCAAGCAACGCAAACACAACTACTATTGACGAAATAAAAAATTTTGTAGATGCCAGATTTATTGGTCCGAATGAAGCTTGCTGGCGTATTTTGGGATTCGATATTCATAGCAGGCAGCCTGCAGTTCAAATTCTTGCGGTTCACCTAGAAAATATGCAGTCAGTAAGTTTTCGGAGCCGGCAAACATTACGAAGTGTAATTAGCGACCTAGGTTCCAGAAGAACAACTCTTACAGGGTGGTTATACTTCAATCAATGTTCCACACTAGGACATCATTTGACGTATCTTCAGTTTCCGTCAGAGTTTATTTGGTCGAATGCCCAGAAGTGTTGGTCACCTAGGCGTTATCTCAACAAGCAGGTGATTGGCAGGATGTCTTATGTACACCCAAATGCAGGAGATTTGTTTTATCAACGGATGCTGTTATCGCATCAGAAAGGATGTCGATCGTTTGCTTCAATTAGAACGGTCAACGGAGAAACATATGCTACTAATAGAGCAGCGTGTGATGTTCTTGGTTTGCTTAAGGATGATGAAGAATGGATTACAGCCATGCAAGAGGCTTCCGCGACTGCTACTGCAAGAGAGCTCAGAGCTCTATTTTCTGAAATCCTTATATTCACCGACATTAGCAACCCGGTTACTCTATGGTCAACCTTTTGGAAGCATATGTCGGACGACATTCCTATGTTGCTTTCGCGGTTACTTAACATGCCATTTGTCTTCTTGAACGATCCAGAATTGGAAGGAGGCGTTTTGTATGAACTGCAATCATTGTTGGCGCTACACAACAGATCATTGCAAGAATTTGGCCTACCAGCGCCACCGCCAGGCCTTCTCAACCTGTTTAGAAATAGGTCAGTCATGGAAGAAATGAACTATGACAGAAGTCAGATGGCAACCGAAAGTACAAGAATGGTACCACTGCTAAATGATCAGCAGCGACGGGTTTTCCAAATTATTATGTCGGCAATCAGTGATCACAGGCAAGAGTTGGTGTTTGTGTATGGTCATGGTGGGACCGGAAAAACTTTTTTGTGGAAAGCGATTATCAGCACTGTTCGCGCAGAAGGAAAAATAATACTCGCAGTTGCATCATCGGGCATAGCATCATTGCTGCTCCCTTCTGGTAGAACGGCACATTCCAGGTTCAAAATACCTATAAACCTTACCGATGAATCTATGTGTGTTATAAAGAAAAGCACTCAGCTCGCAGAGCTTCTAAAACAGACCGAGATAGTCATATGGGACGAGGCGCCAATGAATGACAAAAGGTGCTTTGAAGCGCTTGATAGAACGCTTAGAGATATCTTAGATGATCAAACACGTCCGTTTGGGGGAAAAACTATGCTCCTAGGTGGTGATTTTAGACAAACGCTGCCTGTAAAGAAGTTTGCTTCTAAGGAAATAATCATAGCATCATCCATCGCCGAATCATATTTGTGGTCGCGTTTCAAAGTTTTCTACCTTCTAGAAAACATGAGGTTACATAGACCAGGTATGACACACGCAGAAACGCAAGAGGTGCAAGGTTTTTCCAAGTGGTTACTTGACATTGGTGATGGAAACACAGGATTAAGGGACGAACACGATCCGCAAAACACTTCATGGGTTCGAATACCGGATATGTATTGTCTGCCTCCAACAGATGAAGGCCTTCTTCAGTTAATAGATTTCATATATGACGAACCTTTGGTAGGGATGTCTAGCGCGAGCGATTTCCAAAAAAAAGCAATAGTATGCCCTAAAAATCAGACAGCAGATCAAATAAATGATCAGATACTTGCAACTGTACAAGGGGTGTCAGAATTATATATAAGCGTAGATGAGGCAACACCTATTGGCAACGACGGCGGTGCGTCTGAATTACTCTATCCACATGAATACTTAAACTCTTTAAAGTTTCCTGGAATTCCTGCGCACAGGCTTGAACTGAAGATTGGAGTTCCGATTATGTTGCTGAGGAATCTTAACTTAACTGGAGGCTTATGCAACGGTACCCGGATGATCGTTACTCAGATGCTTACCCGTGTAATTGAGGCCAAAATAATCACCGGCACACGCATGGGTGAAAAAGTATTCTTACCAAGAATTGTATTAACAGTTAAGGAAGAAAAGATGCCATTCGTTTTCAAACGAAGACAGTTTCCTATTAAAATATGTTATGCAATGACGATCAACAAGAGCCAAGGACAATCGCTTGAAAGAATCGGAATTTACTTGCCAGAGCCTGTGTTCGGCCATGGGCAGCTGTATGTTGCTTTATCTAGAGCAACCTCGCCAACAGGCCTTAGAATGATCATAGGTGATCAGCCTGGACAACCTCCAAACACGACAAAAAACATTGTTTATAAAGATTTTCTCAGCAAAATCTCTAATACTCAGGTTCTTATTTGTTTAATCTCTTTTTATATATGCTACTATTCATATATGTATGATAAATAACTGAAACGTGCTGTCAAAATGTCTTGCAGACCTGTTTAATCCCGCATTGTTGTAACATATTCTACAAGGTTCCTGGAAAGCTACTTAGGCATAGTCGGACCAGCACCGGTATTGTCATAGGTTTCGATAGGTTATTTTCTGGGCAGTACCATCTTCACCTAGAAATTCGGAAGTCCTCCTTGGTAACAGGTTTGGTTTACACCTTAGATACTGAAGTGACCCACGACTGTAATGGTTACTAACCTTTGTCGCGCCATACATGTGGTATCAGCTACACAACTGATATATCTATACTCGCACTATTTACATACGTATATGCATTTGGTGCTTACATGTTCGTTACCATGATTACATTATCAAACGATATTATTACTCTATTTGCATCCTTATTCACCATAAATTCTACTTAATTAATGCGACCATATGTGTTTAGTTTAACATTATATTTCTGTATTGTTAGTACTTAATGCTCTATCTGCAACTTGGTGGTACATATATTTAGTTTAAACTTCATGTATGAAATGACTACTTGAAGAATAATTCTATTACTTCTATTCGAACTTGCATTTACGCTAACCAAACCTACTACAGCATAATGACTGATCAAGAACAATCTGGAATAGTAAATAAATCAATAACAGAGTTAGGCGAACAAGAAAGCACACCAGCATCTGGTTTTAAAGACAAAGGATCATATTGGGAAGAAAGCGATTGCTCTGCCACCTGAAAATGTTGATATACCAGACATCAATCCCAAAGACCCGAATCAAATTCTAGAAGTTAAAGTATATCGGAAATGGATATCTAGAAATGTTCCGGACCCAACTCCAACAGCCTTATGTTTTATCTTATTGGATAGGCAGGTAAACAAAAGCATTCCTTGAACAAAAAACAAAAAAAATTGATACATACTATTTTTTCTAATAAATATATGCTGTTTACAGGGAAATGCAATACAGGCAAACGTTGATCTGAAAGACATGAGGCAATTTGAAACGGCTCTTCAGGTGAACGGGTGTTATAGAATACAAGGATTTGGTACAAAACGAACAGACGCATGGCAGAGGACACTGCAAAACGATAGAACTCTTATGTTAGGTCGATATACAAGGACGACCTATATAGAAAGTGAAGGATTCCCAGACCATTACTTCAGTTTTGTCGCTTACAACGAACTCGCACGGCGCGCAGAAATGCAAGAAACGATCCTCACAGGTACACTTCTTTGATTATTTTCCATCTAAAGATAAACGAATACACTAACCATCTACAAATAATAACAGATTATATTGGAATCATCCGTGCTGTTGGACCAATAAAAGAGTTTGGCGGAACCACGACAAACAAAATTCTCAGGAAGAATATAGATATCCAAAATCTAAGGTTAGTTACCTTTTAAATATTCAATGCATTGAAAACATCTATTTAGCATAAACAGCCTAACATTCAATGTCAACAGTAGGAATACCGTCACTTTAAGTTTTTGGAACGACATGGCAACAGCTTTCGAAGAGCAAATCGCAATGCCACATGAACAGCCAATAATTCTAGCTGTTACTTCATGCATAGTAAAGCTGTTCAGAGGTAACGTGCATTTTACACATACACGTATAATATTTTTTTGAAATATGAAAAAAAAAAAAATAACCATTCAGCAAATAGGTTCCCTGCAATTATCTGCGACACCAGCAACACATTTTTACTTTAACCCAGATGTGCCAGATGGTAACTATATACGGCAAGTGTAAGTTTCAACTGAATTCCCATGTTCATACTCTTTTACATAAATAGAAACTAATAAGCGTACCCGTTCTTTTCATTATAGGTATAACGAGTTGGTAGGACCAGTCGTGACCATACCACCACCACCCACCACATTTCAAACAGAGGTTCAACCAACTTCACAAGCACCCATTCGGATTGCTGAATTGCTTGAAATCAATCCAGACGCTTTCCCGGTAAAACCAAAAAATTAGTGACATCCTGTTTTTAATAGTCACATACTACAACTTGCTAACATTAGTTATTATACAGTTGCAACAGAAATTCATAGTTGAGGCTGTTATAATGTCAATCGACGAGACAGCAGGGTGGTATATGGATAGATGTAGAACGTGCGGCCAGAAGATCGAGGATGAGTCACCGCACTGGCACTGCCACCCGCCCGGAATAGAGGTGCCGCCCAACTACAGGTATACAACACAGTTTTGCAAATACTATTACACAATCATGAATACTTTAATAATAAACGCCATACTAACAACGTTTTATCGCCGAAGCTATTCGGTCAAAGCAATCATCGCAGATATGACAGGGAGCCTTCTAATGACATGCTATAGTCCTCCTGCACATTCTCTGTTTCCAGCAATTAGCGAAATGCTTACCTACGTACCTGATAGAAACCCTTACAGACTGCCTTCAATTATAAGAGATCTGGAAAACACAAACCATAGGTTTGTTTTACGACTGGGAAAAGGCAGCCGTAAGGGATCCTTAAGGTTCAATCTAGACGGCGCAAAAGACGCAGATTTACCAGCACTAACAGGTCAGGAAGACGTAGACCCTTCTCTAAAAGTGTCAACCACTACTGCAAACGAAGAAGGTGCAACGTCTTCATTAACTACAGCCACATCAAATGTCAATACACCCTCTACTGAAATCTCCACCATCGTATTAACCCCTCCACCAACAACAGACGATCCACAAGAAAAAAGTATCATAACATCAGCAAAAGAAACGGTTGGTGTCCGCAAACAATTATTCCCCGATCCAGAGCACACAGACCACCCACCACAGGTGAAGAAACCTAAGAAAGACCCAAAAGAGCATCAGCACTAACACATGTGCGCAGACCCATACGTGTATCTAAAACACTGTTTGGTGTTTCTTAATCGCGATATGTATCGGTTTATGTAATATATCACTTACCATCTGCAGTAGCGTGCAAATATCGTTTCAGTAAGGCCGCTAGAGTTTTGCATTATTTTCCAACTTAATGCAAAACTTAGATATGTAGAATGTATGTATAAGGATCCACCTATTATGTACATAAACTTTTAGTAATGAAAGTGTCGATCTAAAAAATATCAAGGCACAAGTTTTGGCACTTAACTTTCTTTTAACTTTTTTGCTACCCCTTACAGTTCTTTATTGCAACCTATTCTATATAAATCGTGACACTAGAGCCTTCTCAACATGCTAACGATTAAGGTCATTAGAACGGTTAAAGTTAACCGCTATGTACAGGTCTTATGGTAGCAGCATACTACTACCAGTTAACCTTTTTAACTGTCACTCGGTGCTGTCGCATCCACGAAATTTCTGCACATAAAAATTGCAGCCAACCAAGCAACATCACTGTACTTATTAGCACCTTTGACGGCTGCTACCACACAGATATGATTAGTCTCATTTAAGCAAAAAACAAATCCCAATTGGTTAAATAATAGGCAGACGAATAGGAACCCCTCAAACTTTACCACAATGACAAACAAGAACCCTACAAAACAAAAAGAATAGCAAATAGCGACACAAAAAATAAACCAAAACTAAAAAAAAAGAAAACAAACTATGAAACGCAAAAAAATTAAGAAAAAAAATATTCAACAAAATTTTTTTTTCTAAAGTTTGCCAAAACACAAGTAAAAAAAAGAATTAAAAAAAAAGAAGCTAATAATCCCCTATCGCGTCACCGCAAAGTTACAGATCGACCCGAAACAAAAAACAAAAAAACGATGGCTATTATCAAAACAAAAAAACAGATTAATCAAAATATATATATATATATATATATATATATATATATATATATATATATATATATATATATATATATATATATATATATATATATTGACTTTCATTTCAGAACCATCTTATCTGCGAGAACTGACAGAACCACTAAAAACATACATGCACGCCTTTTAAACTAAAATAAAATACATGCAAATCATCAATAATCGTAAGTATCCACCTATGTTCTTCAATTTCATCATAAACTCATCCTCTTTTTTCACAAAAACCTTACACACGGCTGCAATATTGTCATTGCACGCCTTATAAGAACATACATGCACACCTTCAAATAAAATTTTTGTATTTCCAATTTTTATCAAATTCTTTAGAATAACCATGTTTTTTTTAAAACATATATGTTGTTTTTGGAACATATGTGCAAAAATACAATTATTGAAGGCGTACATGTATGTTTTTGATGGTTCTGTCAGTTCTCGCAGATAAGATGGTTCTGAAATGAAAGTGCCCCATATATATATATATATATATATATATATATATTATATATATATATATATATATATATATATATATATATATATATATATATATATATATATATATATATATATATAAAATTTATAAACCAACGTACATATTATTCAATTTAGTCACGTTACATAAAAAAATTTGTAATATGATAATCCGTAAACAAATTGCCCCCCCGCAACGCGGGGGGTCGTCACCTCATTTTTAAACATTTAATATTTGTTTCAAAGTTTTCATTTATATTAATTTTTTAAGAGTAAATTACATGGTTCGTCCATGTGGTTTGAGGTAACTCCCTAATTGAGTCCCTATCTTTTTTTCGTTACATGATTGATCTCTATGTTAAAACTATTGCACACCGTTCGTCCTTATCGCAAACTATCGTTATTTTCTCCGTTAGCTCTCAGTCGTCAAGTGGAAACGTTAGTCCATTAACCAAACGATCGTTTGCAACGTTAGTCCTTTACACTAACAGTCGTTTCTAATTAAATAAAAATTTGGTTTTCTTATGTAACTCGTCCGTTTTCTTACGTTTTTGTCCCTTTTTAAACGTTTTCATCCGTTTTTATACGTTTTCGTCCGTTTAAACACGTTTTCGTCTGTTTTCACACCTTTTCTTCCGTTTCCTTACGTTTTCGTCTGTTTTTATACGTTTTCGCCTGTTTTTGTATGTTTACATACTTTTTCTTATGTTTTTGTCTGTTTTTATAGGTATTCGTCCGTTTTTATACGTGTTCATCCGTTTTTACACATTTTCGTCCGTTTTTACACGTTTTCGTCCGTTTTTATACGTTTTTGCACGTTTTGTTATGTTTTCTTACGTTTTATACGGTTTCATCCGTTCTTATACGTTTTCGCCTGCTTTGCTACGTTTTCATACGTTTTTGTCTATTCTTAAACGCTTTCACCCGTTTTCTTACGTTTTTATTCGTTTTCGTCCGTTTTTACACGCTTTCGTTCGCTTTTATACGTTTTCGTTCGTTTTTATACGTTTTCGTCCGTTTTTCTTACGTTTTCTTATGTTTTTATATGTTTTCATCCGTTTTTATTACGTTTTTGTTCGTTTTTATAAAGATGGACGAAAACGTATAAAAACGAACAAAAACGAATATTACGTTTTTGTTCGTTTACACTATTACGTTTTCAACCGTTTTTATTACGTTTTTGTTCGTTTTTATATGTTTTCATATGTTTTTATTACGTTTTTATATGCTTTCATTCATTTCTATACGTTTTTGTTCGTTTTTATAAAGATTGACAAAAACATGTAAAAACGAACGAAAACGAATAAACACGGAAATAAACGGAACAAAACAGGCGAAAACCTATAAAAACGGATGAAAACGTATAAAAACAGACGAAAACGTAAGAAAAACGGACGAAAACGTATAAAAAGAACGAAAATGTGTGAAAACGGACGAAAACGTGTAAAACGGACGAAAACATGTAACAACGCATAAAAACGTACCAAAACGGGTGAAAACGTATAAAAACAGACGAAAACGTAAGAAAAACAGACAAAAATGTGTGAATACGGACTAAAACGTGTAAAAACTGACGAAAACGTATAAAAACGGACGAAAACATGTAAAGCCGGGCGAAAACGTATAAAAATGTAAGTAAAACGGACGAAAACGTATAAAAACGGAAGAAACCATAGCAAAACGGGCGAAAACGTATAAAAACAGACAAAAACGTAAGAAAACGGATGAGTTACGTAAGAAAACCAAATTTTTATTTAATTAGAAACGACTGTTAGTATAAAGGACTAACGTTGCAAACGATCGTTTGGTTAATGGACTAACATTGCCACTTGACGACTAAGAGCTAACGGAATAGATAACGACAGTTAGCGATAAGGACGAACGGTGTGCAACAGTTTCAACATAGGGATCAATCATGCAAGAAAAAAATGATAGGGACTCAATTAGGGATTTACCCCAAACCACAGGGACAAACCATGTAATTTACGCTTTTTTTAATTTTATCTTAACTTTCTTTTTTATGCTATAATTTGTATACCTTAATCCCAATATTATTGCTCTTAAGTGTTGTTTTTATATAATATTTGATACTTCATAGCTATCTATTTGTGTTATAAGCAGAAAATAAAGAATTGATGAAAACACACAGAAAGTGGCATAATTTGAAGAACAAACAAGTTTTATGTGTCAGAGATTTATACGACGTATCCAAGTTAGCGGATAAGTTGTATACATGGCCAGAAGTCAACGATGTCAAACGAAGATTGATACGGCGTAGCCATTATTGAGTTTGTTCATATTTACTTTCGTTTATGTGTATGGCTTGAATTTATTCATATGATGAACTTTGGATATCAAGTAACTTTACATTAGTATTCATATGTTTAGACTCCTCGCATATGCGTGATTAGAGATACACAAATGTCACTAATTGGATAAACGTTTATTGGACTATTAGGTAAAAGTATAGCTAGTTGTGAACATTCATTTAACAAATGGCTAGATGATAACTATGTTTAGTTAATATCAAGAATGAATCTCAATGGTTAGTAGATTACTTAATGAGTGTAGATTAGGAAACCATTAATGGAGAATGGAAGGTAGAGTTTTGAAGATGAAGAAGTTAAAGTATAAATTTTGGGGGGGGGGGGGGGGGGGGGATGGGAAAGTTGATGTATTTATTTGGTTTGACACTTTGATCGATTAGAGGATGTGTTTGTTGAGGTGTTGGTTTGTTTTGGTCGAAGGAGTTAATGCATTTTAAATGTTTGGTGTGCACGCCCCAATACTTTGCTCGCCAAAATTAATTATTATTATTTTTTGTTACAAAGAGCATGTGTAAGATTGCGATTGTTTTGAATAAAGTCTCGCGAGCACGCCTCATAACTTGCGAGTCATATTGAACAAAATTATGGATAGAAATTGGTAAAAAGGTGGTATAAGTCTATATCGGTATTTTTTAATTTTATTATTATTATTATTTTTTAATTTAAAAGTTATATATATACATCTTTTGTTAATTTGTTTTTTCTTACAAACTAAAGGCTGCTAATGGAATGTTACACTAGGGAATATAGACAACGAGAAACGTGGCCGTTATCTTAGACGGCTTCCTTCGCGAAGGTGTGAGCAAGCTGCTTATGTCATCATTTAAAGTCTTTCATTACTGTTTAGAAACCAAGACCAAATACGAGGTTGACCTTGACCTTTCCTTGCACCCTCCGTTACTCATAAATTAAACTAAACAATTCTATCCTCATTACGGTTTGACTTAACAAGCTTAGTTTATGATTGATTCTTATCTTCTTTTTAGTTTAACATTTAGTTTTCTGTGACATAATTAGGGAATGTTTGTTTAAGATTATATGTGGGCTTATAAGCTTATTTGATTTCGTCTTGTAATTTATGAATTTCGTTTGTTTTTGCTTATTTTGAGACTTATGGGCTTATGTACGCATGTTAACATGCTTATATAAGCCCATAAATGTTAAAGTAAGCAAAAAACTGAGACTTATGAAATACAAGTTGAAATCAAATAAGCTCATTAATCCCACACATAAGATTAAACAAACACCATCTGATCAATATCAATAACATGACTTCCGTGTAAAAGGATATAGAAAATTAGGTCCGCATGATTTTATGATCTTTTGGTGCCCTTTGAGCGATGGTCGGCAATATCTTGGTTAAGCGAGACTTAAGTAAAATAAAGTGATGATCTTTTCGGGTAAGGAAATAACCGCAAAGGCATGAATCACATTGAAAACTGGTAGTACCACATTAGGATGACACTTACGACTATGCTAAATTATTTTGAAAACATTGTCATAACATCGTTAACTGAGTCACCATGCCGATAAAAACGCGCAAGCACACAATAAGTACACATACACACAACGTGGTTTAGATTCGAAAATGGCAATGGGGCAGGAAATATCGGGCGACCGTATTCCCTATCCAATCGTTGGTTTCACTCCCAAAACCCATCTTGGTCAGAGAATGATTTATAATTTCCATCCCCGCACATATTCTAGGATTTTTCTCCTATAGCATATAAACACAATAGTCAAACGCACTCGCTGAAAATATAGAATTTGACCCATAAAAATATCTTAGCAAAACGTATATTGTTTATGCTTAGGTTAACCACAATACCTTTCCGTATTTGATGCATCGTAAATATATGTGTGGACTAGCTTATAGACCCGTCAAATTGACGGGTTTTTAGAAGAGATCATGCAAAAAAACAAAAATAGTGTGTAAACAAAATAAGGAAAAAAAATGAAAGTAATAATTTGAAAATGAGTTTGAGATGGGATAAGGATGACGCAAAAAGATAATAATGACTGCTACACCCGGTGTCAATGTTCATTCCGTCAAAACCTAATAAAGTTAAAAAAATATTATAAGTGTAAATAAAAGTGGTTTGTGATTTATAACACATGAAAAATTAAAAATGTTATAAATGATGTAGTATGTATGTTGTAGATAGCACAAATAAGACCCAAAAAGATAGTTGATGAGTATCCATTTTTCCCAGATAGCAGACTCACGCCTTGTCTCTTGATTTGTTTCATTTATCCTTCAATTTGCCTCGAGGCTTAGACAACCATGTAACAATGATACCAATAGACTGACATACTTTATTAACGTCCCAAAAAATTTAAACATAGACTTTAGTTTCCTGCAATGAATGTTTTACATTATAGACGCTTAAATATGGGAACACAAAATCATCTAAAATCAAATGACACTTCCACCCAAACATTATATGTAATAGCTTATAGACCGGTGGATTCACGGGGTTTTTAAAGAAAACTTTCATTAAGAAGTTGAGTGTGTGAATAAAGTAATAAACAACAACCAACGATATAAGTTCCATTATTCAATTAAAGGAATAATTAAATAATAAGTCAACGATCCTATAAACAATTGTGTTTGTAAGTATTAATATAATAAACACACATGCTTCGTCGTCTCCAAATTTGATGATCTTCACAAGCAAATGTATGTAGCGAGCGTTAATGAAGTGATACGCCAATGTCCATTCCTTCAACACCTAATAAGTTTAAAAAAAAATATTGAAAGTATAAATAAAAGGAGTTTATGATTTATAATACATGTGTGAATAAATTAACAAAAAACAACAAACTAAACTATTTTCTTTTACTTAGTCCGATATATCTCCTTAGATAATCATAATATCCCAAACATGCAAAACAACTTCTTATATGAACATCACAACTTCATATAGCAAAAGCACATCCAACACTATCTACTATAGCTGGCTTTGTTACAACTTACAACTCATTATCCGATTACGACTATTTCATATAGCATTATTACTTTCAAAACACAACGCCATCATACTCATTAATAATGATACAATAAGATAGAAAGTCATTTAAAACATAATCAAATGCTCACCATGCATACTATAAAGATAGTTAAATTAGTCTTTAGCCTTTAGGTTTGTCAAGTAAGGAAAAACATTGCACTCTCACACATCCGGAAAAATATATGTTGAAATTTAATATGAAAAATAGTAATTAACAACGCTTTGTATAGCATTATACAAATATTGTCGGAAGGTTATCTTATGAGGAAAAAAAAATTGAATAGTATACTCACCTTCCAAGGAGTGCCATTTTTTATGCATTTTCGGTACGGACGGAGAAATGACCTTGTAGCTTCGGGTCCACCATTGTAACTATATTGTGTTTAATATTAACATCATATTTAGGACATGATATTTATAAAATCCAAGAGAAGTTTCCAGGTAGGATCAGAAGTTACCCCTTTTTGACCCATTACCCAATATAACCATTTGCAGCTTGATAGTGAAAGAGAAGTAATCCAAACATTACCAGACATGATCTTTTGAATAATATCATCTGATAAAGCTGAATCCACTGATCCTGAAATGACAAACAACTAAGTAAGAACGATTTCCATCATCTAGATGCTAAAAATGGCAAGAATATGATGGAGAAATGATGAGTGACAGTTACAGTAGCATACTTATTTAAAAAGGAAAATTAGAAAGTTAAAGCAACCAATTAAATCCAAATGAGCAATGTTAAAAAAAAATTGCCTTTACGGGCTAATTAATAACTTACCATCATCATTGTCCAAGCTATCAGCCTGTTAAGCTTTATGATATTCTTCTAACAGTGTCCCATGTAGAAAACATGCAAGAAGAATCGTTAAGGAGATAATAATGCATATAACTTATATAGCCCATACTTATAGCTCCGCTAGTTCGATATAATCAACAATCAGCCTACTAAATGTTATCGGTTTGACAATAAATTGCAATTTAGCTCACAGGTCTTAACTAATCAAGTAGCAGCAAATTATAAAAAATCGAGATCCCATATGTCAATTTATCCTTTTGCTAATGTTTCCTATTCCACCACCCTCAACCAACCTTAATGTTATAACTTGTTTAAAAAGAGGCTTCCAAATAAAGCTGATGCATAGCTGTAAAATTACTTACTTATCGTATGCCATAAAAATGCACTTTGGTGGCTTTGAATTCGACCATTTTGCACATTTAATTGTGGATGAGATGACATGTTTGCGACTTGTTTGGATTGAAATAAAACTTTAAACTATCCATTCCATTTGCAATGCGCCTTTTGTTATAGTAAAAGAGATGCTAACTTGAGAGCTTGTGTACCACTGCATTATAATTGTGTTCAAGTCACTCATTACCTTCTCATATCGTGAAGTTTGTTTTGTTTCCCTTTAAATACAATAAGGCAAAGTCACTGCCAGCATAACATGTAACCTGGAATTACTTGGAAATGACAAATTTTAAAAAACATAGTAATAACACAAAATCTTTAAGTAGCCCCAAACACCCCTTATTATTTGTAGTTAATCAGCTAAGAATAAGCAAATATGTATCCCCAAAGAGCCCTTATTACTTGTAGTTAATCAGCTAAGAATAAGCAAATATGTAGCCCCAAACACCCCTTATTAAAGTGTTGGACTATGACAGTGAAAGAAATTCCAAACACCCCTTATTATGAATCATAAAAGTTAATTCAATTTATGAATCAAAACTCAATTCAATTTACGAAGCATGTACACTAATCAATGGGTCTTGACTCTTATGTACCCAAATTAGTAACATGTTTTGACCAATTATGCAACCTACATAAACCACCCATTTTAGCACCCATAATAAAAATATTACACACACCATATTAAGATTTTTACATTCTTTGAGACATTAGAAAGATACCATAACTAAGTATAAGAATGCAGCAGGTTCAACTGTTGAGACTTGAGAGCACCAATTTGAGTGGAGCAGGTACTAAGAACCTGCTATAGATAGAATCTTGAGATGCCCTAAGGAGAACTAAAATGGATCTCGCATAGCTAATTATTGAAGATGCAATATTCCATTCATTGAACGACTTGCACATAACAGAGCTAGTTAAAAAACTGACAAACCTTATCATGTACTAACAGAGCTGGTTAAAAAATGCGACATGCAGAACCGTTCTGGAGAATGAGCTCCATTCTTCCAGGAGAAAGGTATACTTGTTAGCAGACTACTTCGTTTTTGGACCGGTATACATTATACATTTAAACACATGCATAACTAAACACCAAACTGAGACCAGAAAAGAGAGTTGCAGGATAAATATTTCTGAACCCTTAAAGGAAAAATGAACTAACCTCACGCAAAATTTTGTCCCATTAACTATATGCAACCATCATGATCAAATGGTCAGACTCCTGATCATATGCAATCATCATACGTGGAGTAAGAAATTAATAATGATCACGAAACATGTTTTTATGTATGGCTACTAACCTATCTCAGTTTGCAAGCAATGTCATCAACGTACTCGACATATGTATGTACAACAACCATCTCCCTGAAATGGAGTATACTATTCATCAAAATGAACAAATAGACTTGTTTCTGACTAACTTAACATTAATTGTTAGCCTCTTTCGCTGTTCGGTTGAAAGCCCGTTGATGATTTCCAGATTTTCTATTAAAATAGCACCGCTCTGCCTTGTAAAATCAAAAATTACAGCATAAGATTGTTATAGAAGTAGATAATGAATCTAAAGATGTTAATTAATGTTATCTTATAGGTGCAACTATTACATGATATGTTAACATTAAACACCTGGTATGCACTAAAAACTTAAAACTCATTCAACATGTTTTCTTAAAGCAAATCGAAACTGTTTTCTCGTTAAGGCGTTTCATCTAACAATGTGTGCACTAAACTAAATTGCCATCAATCATTATCTACATAATAATCGACATGGATTGCCTGAATTTTGATCATAAAAAAGAGATTTAAGGGATTAAGAAATACATACCTTGAACTTGAAAGTGTGTATGCCTCTGCCTAAGCGACGACGACAACAACAAAACATAGGTGACCTGTTTTATTAATACAAATAACTAAAATAGTGGCCACTTAAATATTTAACATTAAACCAAAACAACTTAGATTACCCAACTTTACAATACATTACCATAAGCCCATTAATCATACAAGTATAAAGTATGCTAAAATGTCAAAAGCACGAATATTTTCCTTAGGACCAGCACTCCCAACAACATAGCATCCTGAAAACTTAGCAAACTGCCCAACCAGCTCGACATGGAATGATATGAATGTAAAAAGTACGGATGGGTAACTAACCCGTTCACACTCACCAATACCTCCAACCATTTGAGTCGCATCATAGCCAGCATGTTCCTGTACTCTGAAAGACATAACACAAATTGCAAATATATAATTGTGAATAACAATTCCTGAATAACGGCTAGCAAACACAGGAATTGTATACTTTAGTAATTGTGAACTTTAGTATTGACATGTGAAATCGGAATAAATTTCGGTGTTTTAAATACATACATAAGGTGATTGCCATTGATTGCAACTGAAATAAGCTTGAGATCGGTCCCATCCAAGATCAAAGGAGCAGTAGCACCGGTCCAAACTACACACGTCATAGAAAAAACCAAATTATAAGTACGTAACATCAAAGAATACAAGTTATAGGGACGTAACATGTGTTTTGGTTGAGGCAAGTGCAAACCATATCAAAGTAGTAGTCGGGTAATATTATCAAACACTTGGCGGGCAAAAAAGATACATGCGGTTAATAAAAAATCATTCTACCTAATCATCGAAAATCGAATTCTACAATAAAGAAAAACGTAATCAAACAAACAAAAATCAAACCAAGACTAACCTTTTTAGTTTGCGTCACTAATTTCTTATTATGGATAGAAACGAATGATGAAAATCAAGAAGAACCTATAAAAAGATAGTCAAGATAATATCAAGAAGATGTTCTAAACAAATCAAACTAAACAAACTAACATAAACTAAAACTTACAGTATTAAAGCTAATTTATGAACAATGCTTGCCTCCGTGTTTCATAGTACATGAAGAAGACGAAAGATCAGCGCATTAAACCTGCAAGTTTAAAAGAAAAATTATAATTCTTGAATCGGTGAGATCATTGTGGAGCAATTGACACTGAATATTGATTAGGGATTTAGAGAGGGAGCGTATTTTTTTTGGGATGATTTGTTTCAAGAACAAATTAATTGATAGTAACCGATTACATTGAATGAAGACATTAAATGGTGAATTGAAACTGTCCGATTACCTTGGAAGCGTATAGGGGAAGACTATTTGTCTTATGAGGAATAAAAAGTATGCATTGAAAAGTTGTACAAAAGCTCTATAAAAGGAAGGACACATCAGCGCATTGAATTTTATTCTGCTTCATTGGGTGGTACAAAAGTGCATTATATTAGAATACATAGATTCAGAACAAAATGTTGATTGAAAAATATATAGTAAGTGCTTATGCTTTTATAATTTCTTGATCCTTTAAATATTACATGTGACTATACATGTTTAGGGGTAGAAATGACCCGAGCTGCTCCCTGAAAAGCTCGGGATATGATCAGTAAAAAGCTCAAATGAGCTCGAGCATGAGTTCGATCTTAAGTTTGGGCTCGTTTAATAATCGCTCGAGCCCGAGCCCGAGCTTTATATATAAAGCTCGATTAAGCTCGCAAGCCTAAAAGAGCCCTAAAAATGTATTCGTATATATATTTTCTATACATTTAACCATGTATATACGAGCTTAAAAAATAAACGAGCTCGAGCCTAATGTATTTAACGTACTTTCGAGTTTTATTTCATTCAACATGTTATATAAGTTAGTCGAGCCCGAGACGAGCTCGAGCTCAAAATATGAGGCTCGAAACAAGCTCGAGCTCGAGCCTCAACTCGAGCTTTATATATATATAAATGAGTCGAGCTCGAGCTCTGACAGGCTCAGGCTCGGCTCGACTCGTTTCCATCGATGCAAATACCCATCCCCGGTTATGCTAAATCTCCCATCCCCGGTTTTACCAAAATGCGGTTTCAGGCTCGAGCTTTATATATATAAACGAGTCGAGCTCAAGCTCTGACAGACTCGGGCTCGGCTCGACTCGACTCATTTCCATCGATGCAAATACCCATCCCCGGTTATGCCAAACTCCCATCCCCGGTTTTACCAAAATGCGTTTTCTCCATTC